>LR738712.1:267587508-267660460 GCA_902687465.1 Secale cereale | reverse complement strand
CCCCCGCCAGGGTTGTAAACGCACGCCCGCAAGCACCGGTTCACTGTTGGATTGAAGGTGTATTTCGCATTTACACCTTCGATGTGGCAGCCTCGCGCGGGCTGTTTTCCTTCTGGGCCTGCTGCACTATGGCCTTTCTGGCCCAGTGGCACAGTGCCATTTCCCCTTTTTTTTCTGTGTGTATTAAAAATATTCCACACGATAAAATATTTATCCAAATAAATTAATTCCAGTTCCTAAAAACTTGTAAAATTCCAACCTATTTAATGATATCACTTTCACCCATATCCATGAACCTTTTCTGTTCTGTTGAAATTTAAATCTAAATTTGAACACTGTAACCTCTATTCAAAAATTCATATACCCCATTCTTTCACTACAAATCCCAAACTAAGAATTTTTGCCATCTTAGTTTCCCCTCTAGTATTTTATAAAAATAAGTTGACATTTTTATGAGCACTTTGATTTTTTTGTTTTTATTATTATCTTATTTTCCCATTAATTATTGGGATGATTATATACCGTGTTTGACGAAGTTGCTGAAGAAGAAGGAGGCGAAGGATTTGAAGACCTTGAAGACCAAGCCAATCCAGGCAAGCAGCCCTTTGACCATGATACCCCTTGTTCCTCGGAACCCTTTTATTTCCAAAAGCATGATGATAAAGAGTGACGGTGGCAAACTTGTTGAGAGCCACCACATGATGCATACCCTACTCATGATCTTTACCATGTGCTTAGATGCAATGACAAAAGATTAGTAGTGATGCATAGTAATGCATATGTGCCAGGAATCCTTCGTGGTTGCATTCTCTTTCGAAAACCCCATCGGTGCCCCTAATGCCCGAGGGTGATGTTGAGTTAAGGTCATCACTTGAGGAAGAAGTGGTGTGCCAAGAAAGTTCTCGTGTGTGGGTAAAATGATGGATTAGATTTATGTGTGATTACCGTCCCAACCAGATATTTGCAACCACTCTACCCCTTATGGGACGGGGCATTATTGATTACTTAGGCTAATACTAGCATAGTGCCCACATCACTAGTGATGGGGGAGACTTGAGGTCACGCCCGGGATGGGGTCGTGCTTGGATAGGCGACCATGACTGTTTTTACAGGGCACCGGACACACCGTTGGTCCCTTCGTGTATGCGTGACATTGTAAAAAAGGGCAAGTCCCATGATCTATCATTTGTACACGACGGCCGTGCACCAACGAGTGGACCCTATGTTAGTGTCGTCTAGGGAAAGGTAATTACCGGGTGCTTCCCCCGAGTACTTGATGCACTGCGGGATCGTGGGTGACACGAAAGCTTCCCGGATCTTGTGGGTAAAGTGCGCCACCTCTGCAGAGTGTAAAAACTATTCGAATAGCCGTGTCCACAGTAATGGACAGTTGGGAAGTGCCACTTAAACTATGTCCAGAATTTTACAATCTCGGTGGAAGAATGTGTGTGTGTTGAGTCAAGGTGGTGACTTGACTCGTTGATAATGAATTGAACTCTATTCATGCTGATATCTGTAACCTGTCTTCGAAGTTACCCAAGTACATTGATGCATGTTTCACAAATGGTAGAATATTTAATCTAGCTTGTAGCTAGGTTGCTCATTATTGTAGAATTTGCATTGTTACCTTGAACCAAATCATGGGTTGCTTGCGAGTACATTTAAAGTACTCATTGTCTTGCCACTGGTTATTTAATTGTCTAGGCATGGAGGAGCAGGGATTTGAAGAAGAGTTCTATCGAGACGAACATGCGAACTAGGACGCTTTCCCAGTCAGAATGCTTGTAGGGTTAAGGAAGATGGCGTGGGTTCTACTTATCTATGAAGACTTCCGCTATTTGAGCTTATTTGCTATTTCAGCCCGTGAGGCTTTATCTATGTAAGACTAGGCCAAAATGGTCATAATTTGTGTAAGACGGTATGGATGGATGTAAGACTCTTGTTATTCAGCTTATGTGCGTTCAGTGAGCATTGTTCTCTGGGATCACTGTACACGAGCATTCGGTGATCTCGACTCTTAAGTCGGGGTCCCCACAGAGCTGGTATTAGAGCCATCCTGACTGTAGGAAGCCTTAGTTAGCATGGGCGTTGGCTAGGATGGGACCCTTTTCATAAACCTTCTGAACCTCTCTTCTTTTCTAAACCTTACCAAACCTAAGATATCATCAGCTTATTAACCTCTCCTATTCAACCATTCTAGATGGCCGCTGTACCTGAAGAGCACCTGACCACTGGGTTCCCCTTGCTTCTCGAGGATAGCCTCCAGTAGTGCCAGTTCCACCGAGCACCCATCCTCACCTACCATGAGCATTGGGTTAGCGACACTGAGGTGGAGTACCATGTGGAAGTGATCGTGAAGGCAAACGATCCTCCCACAAGTTGGTTCTTCGAGGGACCCCAGATGGCAACACTACCCCTCATTGTTGGGGCTGCTGCACTCAAGGCACTAACCCGTCTCCGAGAACTTCTTCCGAAGATGGCAGCCAAGATGACAACCCGCTTCTTGCCTTGCTGGAAGGAAGGTGAAGATGAAAGCAACGCGCAAGCCCCTCCACTGAAGGAAGGACTTCCACTTCACTTCCGGACCTATTTTAGCCTTTGTGCCGACAGCTTGGCACAAGATCTGGCCTCAGAATCGATGAAGCTCCGAGAAGAACTCCACAAGACCAAGGCACTTCTTCGTCAAGCACAAGAGCAGACGGATAGGATTAAGAATGAAGGTGCGCCTCCTGGGCAACCCGCTATCGCGTATCGAGGTGGAAGACCCTCACGAGATGTATCTTCCAAGGATGAAGAGCCACCCCAGCGACGCCGTATGACGGCAAGGGAATATCGCAAGCTCTTCCCTGCACCACCGACAAAACACCGCCGTATCCAACTCCTCCACTCCCCCACACCCTCAAGTGATAGGGGGTCCCAGACAAATGAAGACAAGGAGGAAGACCCAGAAGAGCCAGAATACGCGACCGAGCATTCCGTCGCTTAGGCATTATTCGCAACTCGGATATGCCAGCTCGTGACCTCTACGGTAGGTTAGGTCGTGTAACCCCTATGCGAAATCGAGTCCTTGTATGGTTCATATGAAGCCATCTAGTATTTGCTTTTGTTGTGTTTGGATGGATGACGTATCTTCCCTTCGGCAATATGTAAACGACTACATCACCCATTTGGATTTTAATGAATGTGTTTGGCCCTTTTGGCCCTTGCATGAAAATGATTAGTGTCACACCCACCCCCTTACTAGGCACCCATCTTTATTGCGTTTCCTCTTCATTCCAAGTATTGAGACCTTTACTGCTCCAACAGGATGCCTGTTGTAACTCGTACTGGTACCTCTACCCAGTAGCCCGAAGCCGGAGCATCCGCCCAATCAGAGGCCAGCCAAGACCTAACCCACGACCAAGCTCCACCACCACCTCCCACAAACATTGACATGGCTCAGCTTATCCAAGCCTTCCGAGAGGAACGTCAAGCCAACACTTCAGCCTTCCAGATGATTGCTCAAGCTGTCACCAACAACCGCCAGCCGGCGGGGAATGGCAATGGACATTCCGTGTTGGCAGAGTTCAAGAAGCATGCACCGCCAACCTTCATCGAGACTGCTGAACCCCTGGATGCAGACGACTGGGTCCGCACCATTGAGGACTTGCTGGAACTAGTCGGATGCACCGAAGACCAAGAGAAGGTGGCTTATGCTGCCCACTGCCTCGGGGGGACTGCTAGAGCTTGGTGGGATGGATTCAAGGTCATGCATGCTGGGCAAGACATCACTTGGGATAACTTCAAGGGAGAATTCCGTAAGGCCCATATTCCTTCCGGAATCATGGCTATCAAAAAGCGTGAGTTTCGAGCCCTGAAGCAAGGAAGTGGCACTGTCAAGGAGTACATGAAGAAGTTCAGTGTTCTGTCAAGGTATGCCCCTGAAGATGTCAGCACTGATGCTGCGAAAAGGGAGCGCTTCATGGAAGGCCTCAATCAGAATCTGCAATACTCGCTTGTCGTGTGTGACTGGCCAACCTTCCCTGACCCGGTGAACAAATCACTCATGCTTGAAGACAAGCAGCGTGCTCTGGAAGACACTCACAAGCGCAAGATGATCAGCAAAGGAAGTTCCAGCAACCAGAAGCCTCGCCCTTGGCAGCCAGCCCCGGTCAAGCCAACCTATTAGCAGCCAAGAGCTCCTGCACCTCGCACCAATTATCAGCCTCAGCAGTATGCCCACCCAAGGCCAGCTTTTAACCCCAATAGCAGTTGCGGCAACACGATCAACAACCCAAACCAAGTCACTTCCTTTGGATGTGGTCAGTCAGGACACATCTCAAGGGTGTGCCCCAACAAGAAGCCTAATGCCCCGCGCCCCAATGCGCAAAACCCAGGACAAGGCCGCGGGATGCCACCAAGGAACCAAGCTCCTCGCAACCCGCCCAACCATGGGAAGGGGCGTGTGAATCACGTCACTGCTGAAGAAGCCCAGGAAGACTCGGACGTTGTGCTGGGTACGTTCCTTGTCAACTCAGCACCTGCAACTGTCTTGTTTGATTCTGGACCCACGCATTCATTTGTCACACAAAGATTTGCATTAAAAAGTGGCATGACCCCTACACCCCTGAATAACCCCATGGTGGTACAAACCCCCGGAGCAGAGATGAGAGCCAAGATAGGCTGTAAGGGAGTCAGTATTATTATTAACAGGGTAGATTTCCTAGCAGACCTTATCGTCCTGAGATCACAAGGCTTGGATGTGATCCTAGGCATGAATTGGCTCAGCAAGCACCAAGGCTTATTAGACTGTGCCAATCGGACTGTCACTGTGACCAATGACCAAGGAGTCGAAGTTAAGTTTGCTTCCAACTCCTCTTCTGCTCAAACCACTCAAGTCAAATGTCTGTTTGAAGTTGGACTGGAGCAAGTGCCAGTAGTATGCGAGTATCCCGATGTCTTTCCGGATGAGCTACCGGGAATGCCCCCTGACCGTGACATTGAGTTCATCATCGAGCTCATGCCCGGGGCAGGACCCATCGATAAGAAGCCTTATAGAATGGGGACGGAAGAATTAGCCGAGTTGAAGAAGCAACTGGAAGAGCAGCTGAGGAAGGGATTTATCCGCCCAAGTGCCTCCCCTTGGGGATCACCTGTTCTGTTTGTGGCAAAAAGGGACGGTACCATCCGCTTATGCATTGACTACCGTTCCCTCAATGAGGTTACAATCAAGAACAAGTATCCACTCCCCAAGATTGAAGATCTGTTTGATCAACTCAGTGGAGCCAAGGTGTTCTCCAAGATCGACCTCAGATCTGGGTACTACCAGCTGAAGATCAGACCCTAAGATATTCCAAAGACGGCATTTGTAACAAGATATGGCCTGTACAAGTGCACGGTCATGTCCTTTGGATTAACCAATGCCCCAGCTTACTTCATGTATCTCATGAATAAAGTCTTCATGGAATATTTGGACAAGTTGTTGTTGTCTTCATTGATGACATTCTTGTCTTCTCGAAGACGGAGGAAGAGCACGAGCAACATTCGAGGATGGTCCTAGACAACCTTCGAGAGCACCAACTATACACCAAATTCAGCAAGTGTGAGTTTTGGCTGCATAAAGTTGGGTTCTTAGGTCATGTCTTCACCTAGGAAGGATTGTCAGTTGATCCAACAAAGATCAAAGCTGTGACCCAATGGCAATCTCCAACGACCGTCAAGGAAGTCAGAAGCTTCCTCGGACTTGCGGGCTATTACCGCAGATTCGTTGAAGGATTCTCTAGCATTGCCCGGCCGATGACTCAGCTCCTGAAGAAGGACAAGAAGTTAGAATGGACGCCAAAATGCGAAGAAAGCTTCCAAGAGCTCAAGAAGAGATTGACCACCGCCCCAGTTCTGGCAACACCTGATATTCACAAGGAGTTCGTGATATATTGTGATGCCTCTCGAACCGGACTGGGAAGCGTTCTGATGCAAGAAGGACGAGTCATAGCTTACCTCTCAAGGCAGCTACGACCTCATGAAGAGAACTACGCTACCCACGATCTTGAGTTAGCAGCAGTGGTTCATGCCTTGAAGACATGGCGACATTACCTTCTAGGGAAACGATGTGAGATATACACAGACCACAAAAGTCTGAAGTATATTTTCACCAAGAAGGAAGTGAACATGAGGCAACGAAGATGGTTGGTACTAATCAAGGATTATGACCTCAGTGTTCAATATCACCCCCGGAAGGCTAACGTGGTAGCCAATGGCTTAAGCAGAAAGGCTTGCTCCCTGAATGCCATAATTCAAAGAAGGCAGCCAGCCCTGTTTGAAGAGCTAGAACAATTCAGTTTGGAATTGGTCACCCATGGATTCCTAGACCATCTGGAAGTCAAACCAACCCTGGTGGACGAAGTGAAGAAAGCACAAGGTGGGCACGCAAGCATTGAAGGCATCAAGAATAAGATGAAGCTAGGCAAGGCCCCAGGATTCTCCGAGGACGAGCACGGGATTGTTTGGTACAAAGGCCGCATCTGCGTACCGAACAAGATGGAGCTGAAGAACTTGATCCTGCAAGAAGCCCACGACACTCCGCATTCCATCCACACCGGAGGAACCAAGATGTATCAAGACTTGAAGGAAAGATTCTGGTGGCATGGGATGAAAAGAGAGATTGAAACCTATGTTGCAAAGTGTGATGTGTGCCAAAGGGTCAAGGCTGAATATCAGCGACCCGCTGGATTGCTCCAACCACTCAAGGTTCCTAAGTGGAAGTGGGATAAAGTCGGAATGAACTTCATCACTGGATTACCAAGGTCGAATAAAGGACATGACTCCATCTGGGTCATATTCGACCATTTGACCAAGGTAGCCCATTTCATTCCTGTCAAGACTACTTATGATGGCAACTAGCTGGCAACTCTCTACATCAACAGAATCGTAAGCCTCCATGGTGTTCCCCAGGAGATTGTGTCGGATCGAGGAACCCAGTTTACCTCAAGGTTTCAGAAGAAGTTCCAAGAAGCCTTGGGAACAAAGTTGTCTTTCAGCACGACTTTCCACCCGCAGACCGGAGGTCAGGCAGAGCGAGTAAATCAAATTCTCGAAGACATGCTCCGAGCCTGTGTCTTGGCATATGGAGCCAAGTGGGAAGATTGCCTCCCTTTCGCCGAGTTCTCCTATAACAACAGTTATCAGTCGAGCCTTCAGATGGCACCATTTGAGGTGTTGTACGGACGCAAGTGTCGCACACCCCTCAACTGGTCAGAGACTGGAGAAGGGCTAGTCTTTGGACCAGATATTATCCGCGAAGTAGAAGAGCAAGTCCAACTAGTCATAGAATGTTTGAAGGCCGCCAAATCAAGGCAGAAGAGCTATGCTGACACTCATCGTTGAGATAGGAGTTTCCGTGTTGGAGACCATGTGTACCTGCGAGTGACCCCTCTGAAGGGAACCAAGCGTTTCCACGTTAAAGGGAAGCTCGCACCAAGGTTCATTGGACCCTTTGAGATCACTTCACGACGAGGAGAAGTGGCTTACCAGTTGGAACTACCACTTGAGCTATCGGATGTGCACAACGTATTCCACGTGTCACAACTCCGTAAGTGTCTCCAAGTTCCAGACAAGCCTGGTCTATACAAGGATGTCGATCACCAAGCCATCGATCTTCAGCCTGATTTGACCTATCGCGAGAAGCCCATTTGCATTCTGGATGAAGCAGAAAGACGGACGCGAATCCGCACCATCAAGTACGTCAAGGTGCAGTGGAGCAACCACACAGAAGCAGAAGCAACCTGGGAACGTGAAGACTATCTTAGATCCGAGTATCCCGATCTCTTTTAAGACCTAGTTTAGGAATCTCGGGGACGAAATTCTTGTAAGGGGGGTAGGTCTGTCACACCATGCATTTTGTAACATGTCATTTGCATTAATAAAGCATGAAAATTTGGACCAACAATTTTTTTTGACATCATTTGGCTTTTATTTGGAATTAAGTATTTCTCTCTGTGATTTTCAAGTGCTCTTTAAATTCAACTACTCCCTCTTGTATATTTCATCTCCTTACCCCAAACTCCTGCCCAATGACCATACCAAGTGTATATAACAGTATAGTATTTTCTTACAAAAATAATTTGGCCAAAAAGTATTTTCAAAAATTTGTTTTCCAAAAACCCCTAAATTGAGGTTTGCACTGCAAGTGCTTGATTTAGGGTGGGAAAAATATTTCAAAGAGTATATTTGAAACCTAGTAGATATAGGACTCCCATAAACCACAGAAATATAATTTTAAAAGTTATTTTCCTATTTTATTTAAAAGCTTTTTCTTAAGGCCAGAAATGGTCTTTAATAGGGAAAAATTATTTAACTATTTCAAAAATATTTGCCAAAATTCAAAGAGACTCTTAGGACATATATTTTCCATATATGAGAGTTTCAACAGTTGGTCATGTTCAAAATAATGGACAAATCCCTCAGAAAACCTTTCTGGATATTTCAAGCTTTTGAAATATTTACAAAGGAAACATTCTCTAAAAATTCCAGAGAAATTCTATCACGTCATACATGACATGTGTGATGATCTTGCCAAGCCCCATGTCTTGGGAAGCAAGAAAACATCATCAAAACCCCTCAAAACCATTCTGTCCATCTTTGAAGTTTGAGCAACTTTACATTTCCAAACTTGTCCAAATGCTCTCAAACTTGGTACACATGCTAGAATGGTCTAATAATGCACCTAGACCAAATGGCACCAGTTTTGGAGAAGGGTAACTTGCTAAGAGTACCCCAAAACCATTTTTGTTCAGATTCAAATTTGAACAACTTTATATTACCAACTTTTTACTTGGGACTTCAAACTTTGTGGGCATGATCACAACCTGAAATGATGACACTACACCAAGTGGTGCATCAAGGAGGGATGATTTGCTTAACTCAAACTTGGTGAAACCATTTCTGTTGATTTCTAGGGTTCATCAAAGTTACATTGGCAAGATTCTTCAAATGAGCCCAAACTTGGTGGAACACCCTATTTCTAAATACCATTTGATCCTGTTAAGTCTCATGTATAGTGGAACTCATTTGGTTGCTCAAAACCACATCAAACACCTTCTGGTGATTTTCCAAAATTTCCACTTTCACCCCTTTCCTTATTCTCCTTGAGCCCAACTTTTTACCACAGCTTCCTCAGGCTCCCTTGCATCTCCAGTAACTCTCCCTTGGCCTCAGCTCAATGATTGAGTAGGGGTAAAACCCCAATTTGCAATCTGGACAACAGTTTTCACCATTCTATCTCAGTCCCCTCTTCTTGCAGAAGCTTTCCCTGGCATCCAATGCTCTTCCTACGTTGTTTACTTACCCCTAGGGCCAATGGACACGGTGGCCGCGCCCAGAGCGCGTGGGACATGGCCATGCCAGCCATATGGGCGGTCTGGAGCACGCTACAGTGCGCTACCGCACTATAGCCTCCTCCAATCCGCAGCGCCCGACCACCTCGAGCCTCCCCCTCGCGCCAGTCGAGGTGCCTCGATGTCCGCAGCACGCCACGACGCTGTCCCCCTCCTCCTTCTCCCTCCTCTCGCCCCAGCTCGCACGCGCGACGGCCGCCCGAGAGCTCCAATGAGCCTCCTCGCACGCGCGCTGCTCTGTACTCCCCCTGCTCTCTCTCTTCCTCTCCCCGGCTCTGGACCGCATCCAGCAACGCCACAGACACGGCTCCAGCTCCTCCCGAGCCCTGTGGCAACATGCAGAGGCTCGCCGGCGCACGGGTCCATGGCACCTCGCCGTTCGCCTATAAAAGGACACCCCGCGCCATCCCTCTCCTCACCAGCCGCTCTCTCACCCACCTAATCATCTTCCTACGCCACTCACTCCCCTCCGGACAGGCCCGAGCTCGAGATCGAGCTCGAGCTCCGCCGCCTTGGGTCACCGTCGATCCGAAGGTACAAGCCCTCCCCGCCACTCCTCTCGCTCGGTCTAGAACCACAAAACCCCACTGATCATTTTCCCCTTGTTTCCCCTCTCTGCAGCTGCCGAAAAACGGCCGGAACCACCTCCACCTGAAGCATCTCCGTCGTGCCTCCTCGTCGCTGGCGAACCAGGCCACCCCGGCGACCAACTCCACCTCCATCAAAACGAAGACTCCTCCCTGAGCACGACGCTACCACCCACGCCCCCTCACGTGCCCTATATCGCCGCCGGCGAGCTCGCCGTCGCCTCTGGATGGAGGTAGATGACGACGGTCGTGGGGCCTGTCCGTCAGCCTCATGCCCTGACGGGTGGGACCCCCCCGTCAGGTTTGAAAACGCACGCTCGCGCACCGGTTCTCCGTTGGATTGAAGGCGTATTTCCCCTTTACGCCTTCGACGTGGCATCCTCGCGCGGGATGTTTTCCTTCTGGGCCTGCTGCACTGTGGCCTTTCTGGCCCAATGGCACAGTGCCATTCCCCTTTTTCTTTTCTGCCTGCATTATAAATATTCCACAGGATAAAATATTTATCGAAATAAATTAATTCCAGTTCCTAAAAACTTGTAAAATTCCAACCTGTTTAATGATATCACTTTCACCCATATCCATGAACCTTTTCTATTCTATTCAAATTTAAATCTAAATTTGAACACTAAAACCTCTGTTCAAAAATTCATATACCCCATTCTGTCACTCCAAATCCCAAACTAAGAATTTTTGCCATCTTAGTTTCCCCTCTAATATTTTATAAAAATAAGTTGACATTTTTATGAGCACTTTGATTTTTCTATTTTTATTATTATCTTATTTTCCCATTATTTATTGCGACGATTAGATATCGTGTTTGACGAAGTTGCTGAAGAAGAAGGAGACGAAGGATTTGAAGACCTTGAAGACCAATCCAATCCAGGCAAGCAGCCCTTTGACCATGATACCCCTTGTTC
The DNA here is from genome assembly GCA_902687465.1 of Secale cereale. Classification (NCBI taxonomy): domain Eukaryota; kingdom Viridiplantae; phylum Streptophyta; class Magnoliopsida; order Poales; family Poaceae; genus Secale; species Secale cereale. Next base: position 267,649,585 of record LR738712.1, on the reverse strand, counting down.
CTCGGAACCCTTTTATTTCCAAAAGCATTTTGATAAAGAGTGACGGTGGCAAACTTGTTGAGAGCCACCACATGATGCATACCCTACTCATGATCTTTACCATGTGCTTAGATGCAATGACAAAAGATTAGTTGTGATGCATAGTGATGTATATGTGCCATGAATCCTTCGTGGTTGCATTCTTTTTTGAAAACCCCATCGGGTGCCCCTAATGCCCGATGGTGATGTTGAGTTAATGTCATCACTTGAGGAAGAAGTGGTGTGCCAAGAAAGTTCTCGTGTGTGGGTAAAATGATGGATTAGATTTATGTGTGATTACCGTCCCAACCAAATATGTGCAACCACTCTACCCCTTATGGGACAGGGCATTATTGATTACCTAGGCTGATACTAGCATAGTGCCCACATCACTAGTGACGGGGGAGACTTGAGGTCACTCCCGGGACGGGGTCGTGCTTGGATAGGCGACCATGACTGTTTTTACAGGGCACCGGACACACCGTTGGTCCCTTCGTGTATGCGTGACATTGTAAAAAAGGACAAGTCCCATGATCTATCGTTTGTACACGAGGGCCGTGCACCAACGAGTGGACCCTATGTTAGTGTTGTCTAGGGAAAGGTAATGACCGGGTGCTTCCCCCAAGTACTTGAGGTAATGCGGGATCGTGGGTGACACGAAAGCTTCCCGGATCTTGTGGGTAAAGTGTGCAACCTCTGCAGAGTGTAAAAACTATTCAGATAGCTGTGTCCATGGTCGTGGACAGTTGGGAGGTGCTACTTAAACTATGTCCAGAATTTTACAATCTCGGTGGAAGAATGTGTGTGTGTTGAGTCAAGGTGGTGACTTGACTTGTTAATAATGAATTGAACTCTATTCATGTTGATATCTGTAACCTATCTTCGAGGTTACCTAAGTACATTGATGCATGTTTCACAAATGGTAGAATATTTAATCTAGCTTGTAGCTAGGTTGCTCATTGTTGTACAATTTGCATTGTTACCTTGAACCAAATCATGGGTTGCTTGCGAGTACATTCAAAGTACTCATTGGCTTGCCCCTGGTTATTTAATTGGCCAGGCAAGGAGGAGCAGGAATTTGAAAATGAGTTCTATGGAGACGAACATGCGAACTAGGATGCTTTCCCAGTCAGAATGCCTGTAGGGTTAAGGCAGATGGCATGGGTTCTACTTATCTACGAAGACTTCCGCTATTCGAGCTTATTTGCTATTTCAGCCCGTGAGGCTTTATCTATGTAAGACATGGCCATAATGGTCATAATTTGTGTAAGACGGTATGTATGGATGTAAGACTCTTGTTATTCAGCTTCCGTGTGTTCAGTGAGCATTGATCTCTGGGATCGTTGTACACGTGCATTCGGTGATCTTGACTCTTAAGTCGGGATCCCCACACCCTACCACCTCTGTGGTTCTTTCAATGAGCAATTGAACCTCAGGCAACTAACGACTTCCTGAGAATCGAAATCAAGGACGGAATCAACATCAACTATAGGATGCAGAAAGTAGCACAAGGAAATTAGTATCTCTCGAACTCCTAGGACAATTTCGGCAGCATAATGGCAGTAAAATGCTCAAAATGTGACATCCTACAACGATGGGGTAGTACCATACTCAACATCATCACTCAAGGTTTTGTGATAGTACTAAACAGACTACAACGGAAGTACTCGAAAACTGGAATATGACTCTGATCAATCAATCCTATGGGACTACGGAATAGTAACACGTGATCCTGATAAAACGGAAGAGAAAGCCTAGTTCCTTAACCCCGTAGGAAAGATAAGATGACTTAGATCAGAAGGGCATAAGGTATAATAAGTAAAAAGGGCCTTACGTACCCTTCCACAATCAATTCCCTTACATAACTAAAGAATTTCGAGAATCAACTTCGACCAATTTGGCTTGGTAATCCTACAGGCAGTCAGGCTCTGATACTAAAGTTGTCGAGATCCAGATTCTAAGTCACACCGGTCTAGATTCTAAGTCACACCGGTCTAGCATGTAACACATCATATCACTTTGTGGCCTCACGCACGGTATCCCCACGGGTGCCACCTTACCTGTCCCGGGACTGTTTGCGCATTTTGGCTCACGTATATGATAGTGTCGCTAGCATCCATATGACAAAGAACCCGGGCCGACATGACTAGTTGTAAAGTTGCACTTACTTATAGGGACATGCATACATGACCCAACAACGAACATGTCGGTCATCAACGTATGGACCCAAGTCGTAGCAAGCTACAACAACTTAAAGGAACGACGTGTGACATTTCCCTCAAGGGACAGACACATGAACGAAGAAGTACACATGCAGGCCAGCCTAAGTGTTCTGGAGCAGTAGCAAGCTACCATGGCTCAGTGGAAGCACAGGAGACATTTCCCCATAAGAGAGGTTACCAAGAATAAACAACTAGGTTGTCAGATCCCACACATACCAAGCATTTCAATAACATACACACAATATGCTTGATATATGCAAATACAACATGGCATCACAACAAAACTCTAAGAACCAAAGTATATATTCATTAGGCTCCGAGGAGCCAGATATTACAAACATGGGTCTCATGACCCAACATACAGAGCATACAAGCAACACGCGGATGCATAACATGTCTGAGTACAGACAACTACAAACACCCGTACAAGATCGTAGCTGAGGTATCAAGCTACTTGTCGAAGTCCAAACAGAACTACTGGTGACACAGATGTATCATCTGCAAAACATAAATTAAGCAAACATGAGTACAAAGTTACTCAGCAAGACTTACATCAGATCCTATCATACATGCATAAGTATCAATAAGGCAATGTGGGGTTTATTTGCAACAAGCCAGCTTTGACTCAGTGGCTAGCATGTACTACGACTGCTGGTAACTCTTTTGAGGTAGCGCACACGAGTCCACTAATTAGCAAACAATACACTACTATGCATTCATTCCCATCTCCCTACGAGAAGGCCATCCATAGCTCTCACACATGTCTTGAGCATTTTAGAGTATCCACTTCAAGTTGTCTATGTACCACGTAAGCATCCAAGAAGTCCATAACCACGGATCCGGCTATTCGAATAGATCATGTTAACCTTGCAGGGGTGTTCTTATTCACACACGCTCTCGCCACTTACTGCCATGTACACGTCGTGTATCTCGGCAACCTTCGAGCGGAAGCCTGGCGAGGGTGTCCGCCATGACCTGACTAACCACGCAAGTCTATAGTCTAGGTTTATCGCCTATTTGGGTTCCATCCGCAAGGAGATCCGTCCAGGGTGTCGCTCACGGCCCCAAACGATATGCGCAGGGTTCCCAAGCCCACCTCGCTGCATGGATCTACGCTTGGTACACCGTGCCATGATGCCTAGTATGTCCCAAGCCCACCTGGCCGGGTGCCACTTGGTAGACTACTAGCACTACCTAAAACACCAAAAACTAGTTGCAACTCCTGGACAAAGATCAGGTTGATTAATAAGTCGAGAGGAGTCGAGTTACCGGAACCCAATGTGTGGTAGTAGCTAGTCATTGGACAACATACACAGAACTCAGTGCTTAAGGACGGTTCCAATGAGACAACCCACCATGTACTCCTATATGGCCTCTCATCGCTACCTTTACCAAATCGTGTTCACACACTTAACTCTCAGCAACAGAACATAGCATAACACTCCAATTGATTCCCAATAAATCAGACCTGGCACACTCTAAGCAATACCAGGCATGGAATGGTAGGAACACAACATGGCATCAATCAACTCCTACACACGCTAGTGGGTTTCAACTATTTATTGTGGCAATGACAGGTCATGCAGAGGAATCGGTTCAACTAACGCATCATAAAGTAGCAGTTCAATCATTGTTGTCCTAATGCAATAACAGAGAGCAGGAGCGAGAGAGTGGGATTGTATCAGAATTAACAAGGGGGTTTGCTTGCCTGGTAGATCAACATTAGAGCACTACTCCTCTAACAGGAACTCTGGAACGGTCCCCGGAGCAGGACCTATCGAGAACGACGGTGCCGACAATCAATACACAAACATATGCAACAATGTCATGCATGATCATGGCATGAAAATGTGATGTTGTTTGAGCTAAAACAACTAGCAACAAGTTCAATGGAGCTTATTTGAATCAAGGATTCAAATGCAACTCCAAACTTAAGCATTTTAAATGCCTTTTTTTATATATTCAGTAGGTATAACTTCATTTTTCATGCATGAAAATGATACCGATGGATAGATTGAATTTTTCTGATAATTTTTCATATATAAATTATTTTAATCTCAGCTACGGTTGAATTTCTGCGATTTTCTGAAGTTTAGACAACTTTCTGGAATTTCCTGAGTTAATTAAAATCCAGAAAATCATTTATTGGATCAGCACTGCATCATGCCTGGATCAGCAAGTCAATAGAGCTGACTGGAGTCTAACCTGACATGTGGGGTCCACATGCGAGTGACACAGTGTTAAATAGGGGGGTTATTTCTAATCTAAAAAAATATTAGTGTGCTGGGGCCCACTGGCAGTGTCTCGGGGGGGTTAGTTAACTGGTGATTAGCCTTAAGCCAATCACCTGGCAGGCCAGGCCCGCATGTCAGTGAGCCAGGGGAGGTCAAACCCCTGGTCGGACGAGGCTGACCCGCCGGTGGCTCAACGCCGGGCTCCACAGACGCGGCGGAGGGGCTCGGAATCATCGCTCCAGCGACCATTTGGGCGGCGGAGAGCGGCTACAGGGAACTGGTGCTCACCTGCATCCAGCGCAGCAAGAAGCAGCAGCTAGGGCAGCCGGAATAATCACATGCGACGACTTGGGCAGCCGCCAGAGCTCGGGTGAGGTCGGGTTCGGCGCTAGGATGCACGACAGGGGGCGGAGAGAGACTCTACGGGCTCCTGGCGTCACCAGGAACTGTTGGAAATATGCCCTAGAGGCAATAATAAAAGAGTTATTATTATATTTCCTTGTTCATGATAATCGTTTATTATCCATGCTATAACTGTATTGATTGGAAACTCAAATACACGTGTGGATGAATAGACAGACTTTGTGTCCCTAGTGAGCCTCTACAGGACTAGCTCGTTGATCAAAGATGACAGCGGTTTCCAGGTCATAGACATGAGTTGTCATTTGATAACGGGATCACATCATTAGGAGAATGATGTGATGGACGAGACCCAAACGTAAACATAGCTTTTGATCGTGTCAGTTATCGCTATAGTTTTCTGCATGTCAAGTATAAGTTCCTATGACCATGAGATCATGTAACTCACTGACACCGTAGGAGTGCTTTGTGTGTGCCAAACGTCACAACGTAACTGGGTGACTATAAAGGTACTCTACAGGTATCTCCGATGGTGTCTGTTGAGTTGACATGGATCGAGACTGGGATTTGTCACTCCGTATGACGGAGAGGTATCTCCGGGCCCACTCGGTAATACGTCATCTCAATGAGCTCAAAGTGACTAAGTAGTTGGTCACGGGATTATGTATTACGGTAACGAGTAAAGAGACTTGCCGGTAACGAGATTGAACTAGGTATAGAGATACCGACGATCGAATCTCGGGCAAGTAACATACCGACGAGACAAAGGGAACTGTATACGGGATTGCCTGAATCCTTGACATCGTGGTTCATCCGATGAGATCATCGAGAAACATGTAGGAGCCAATATGGGTATCAAGATCCCGCTATTGGTTATTGACCTGGGAGTGTCTCGGTCATGTCTACATGGTTTCCGAACCCGCAGGGTCTACACACTTAACGTTCGGTGACGCTAGGGTTGTTAGTGAGAAGAGTGCATGGTTACCGAAGGTTGTTCGGAGTCCCGGATGAGATCCCGGACATGACGAGGGTCTCCGGAATGGTCCGGAGACGAAGATTGATATATAGGATGAAAGGTTTCGGAGTACCGGAAGTGTTCCGGGGAGCATCGGGAAATCGGCGGAGTACCGGGAAGGTTTTCGGGGGGTCCGGAAGGTGTTCTGGGCCTATTGGGCCACAAGGGGGGACACCACAGCCCTCAGGGGGCTGTGCGCCCCCCCTGGGCCCTCTCCCCATGCGGCTAAGGGGGTGGGACCCCCTAGGGCTGGCCGCACCCCTTGGGACTTGGGGGGCAAGGCACCTAGGGGGGAAACCCTAGGGCCTGGGCGCCTCCCCTTGCCCTGGCCGCCGGCCCCTAGGGGGAAACCCTAGGGCGCCCTAACCTCTCCACCCCCCCTATATATAGTGGGGCAAAGGGAGGGCAGCCAACACAGTTCGTGCCTCGGTGCTGCCCTCCCTCTCCCGTCATATCTTCTTCTCCCGCGGTGCTTAGGCGAAGCCCTGCTGGAGTTCTTCTCCACCATCACCACCACGCCGTCGTGCTGCCGGTTCTCCATCAACCTCTCCTCCACCCCTTGCTGGATCAAGAAGGAGGAGACGTCCCCGAGCCGTACGTGTGAAGAACGCGGAGGCACCGTTGCTTCGGTGCTAGGTCTTCGGCGATCTGAATCGCGACGAGTACGACTCCATCATCCGCGTTCATAACGCTTCCGCTTAGCGATCTACAAGGGTACGTAGATCACACTCCTTCCTCGTAGTTGCATCTACTAGATTGATCTTGGTGAACGGTAGGAAAAATTTTTGTTTCCCATGCAACGTTCCCCAACAGCTGTTGGAAATATGCCCTAGAGGCAATAATAAAAGAGTTATTATTATATTTCCTTGTTCATGATAATCGTTTATTATCCATGCTATAACTGTATTGATTGGAAACTCAGATACACGTGTGGATGAATAGACAGACTTTGTGTCCCTAGTGTGCCTCTACAGGACTAGCTCGTTGATCAAAGATGACCGCGGTTTCCAGGTCATAAGGCATGAGTTGTCATTTGATAACGGGATCACATCATTAGGAGAATGATGTGATGGACGAGACCCAAACGTTAACATAGCTTTTGATCGTGTCAGTTATCGCTATAGTTTTCTGCATGTCAAGTATAAGTTCCTATGACCATGAGATCATGTAACTCACTGACACCGTAGGAGTGCTTTGTGTGTGCCAAACGTCGCAACGTAACTGGGTGACTATAAAGGTACTCTACAGGTATCTCCGAGGGTATTTGTTGAGTTGACATGGATCGAGACTGGGATTTGTCACTCCGTATGACGGAGAGGTATCTCCGGGCCCACTCGGTAATACGTCATCTCAATGAGCTCAAAGTGACTAAGTAGTTGGTCACGGGATTATGTATTACGGTAACGAGTAAAGAGACTTGCCGGTAACGAGATTGAACTAGGTATAGAGATACCGACGATCGAATCTCGGGCAAGTAACATACCGACGAGACAAAGGGAACTGTATACGGGATTGCCTGAATCCTTGACATCGTGGTTCATCCGATGAGATCATCGAGAACCATGTAGGAGCCAATATGGGTATCCAGATCCCGCTATTGGTTATTGACCTGGGAGTGTCTCGGTCATGTCTACATGGTTTCCGAACCCGCAGGGTCTACACACTTAACGTTCGGTGACGCTAGGGTTGTTAGTGAGAAGAGTGCATGGTTACCGAAGGTTGTTCGGAGTCCCGGATGAGATCCCGGACATGACGAGGGTCTCCGGAATGGTCCGGAGACGAAGATTGATATATAGGATGAAAGGTTTCGGAGTACCGGAAGTGTTCCGGGGAGCATCGGGAAATCGGCGGAGTACCGGGAAGGTTTTCGGGGGGTCCGGAAGGTGTTCTGGGCCTATTGGGCCACAAAGGGGGACACCACAGCCCTCAGGGGGCTGTGCGCCCCCCCCTGGGCCCTCTCCCCATGCGGCTAAGGGGGTGGGACCCCCTAGGGCTGGCCGCACCCTTTGGGCTTGGGGGGCAAGGCACCTAGGGGGGAAACCCTAGGGCCTGGGCGCCTCCCCCTGCCCTGGCCGCCGCCCCCTCCCCTTGCCCTGGCCGCCGGCCCCTAGGGGGAAACCCTAGGGCGCCCTAGCCTCTCCACCCCCCCTATATATAGTGGGGCAAAGGGATGGCAGCCAACACAGTTCGTGCCTCGGTGCTGCCCTCCCTCTCCCGTCATATCTTCTCCTCCCGCAGTGCTTAGGCGAAGCCCTGCTGGAGTTCTTCTCCACCATCACCACCACGCCGTCGTGCTGCCGGTTCTCCATCAACCTCTCCTCCACCCCTTGCTGGATCAAGAAGGAGGAGACGTCCCCGAGCCGTACGTGTGAAGAACGCGGAGGCACCGTTGCTTCGGTGCTAGGTCTTCGGCGATCTGAATCGCGACGAGTACGACTCCATCATCCGCGTTCATAACGCTTCCGCTTAGCGATCTACAAGGGTACGTAGATCACACTCCCCTCTCGTAGTTGCTTCTACTAGATTGATCTTGGTGAACGGTAGGAAAATTTTTGTTTCCCATGCAACGTTCCCCAACAGTGGTATCAGAGCTAGGATCTTGCGTAGATGCTTTCTCGAGTAGAACACAAAGAAGTTTGTGGCGTTGATGTTTAAATTGCTGCCCTCCTTAGTCTTTCTTGATTCAGCGGTATTATAGGATGAAGCGGCCCGAACCAACTTTACATGTCCACGTACATGAGACCGGTTCCATCGACAGACATGTGACTTTTGTTGCATAAGATGGCTGGCGGGTGTCTGTCTCTCCTATCTTAGTTGAATCGGAATAGAACAAGGCGGTCCTTGTAGAAGGTTAAATAGCAACTTGAATATCACCGTTGTGGTTTTGCGTAGGTAAGAAGCGTTCTTGCTAGATACCCATAGCAGCCACGTAAAACATGCAACAACAAATTAGAGGACGTCTAACTTGTTTTTGCAGGGTATGTATGTGATATGATATGGCCAATGACATGATGAAATATATTTTGATGTATGAGATGATCATGTTGTAATAGTTAACATCGACTTGCATGTCGATGCATACGGCAACCGGCAGGAGCCATAGGGTTGTCTTTAATTTTTGTATGACCTGCGTGTCAATCATTAAGCGCTTTGTAATGCTTTACTTTATCGCTAAACGGTAGCAATAGTAGTAAAAGCATGGTGGGCGCACGACAACCCCGATGGCGACACGATGATAGAGATCATGATGATGGAGATCATGGTGTGGCGCCGGTGACGATGGAGATCATGCCGGTGCTTTGGAGATGGAGATCAAAAGCACGAGTTGATGGCCATATCATGTCACTTATGATTTGCATGTGATGTTAATCCTTTTATGCATCTTATTTTGCTTAGGACGACGGTAGCATTATAAGATGATCCTTCACTAAAATTTCAAGATAAAATTGTGTTCCCCCCGAGTGTGCGCCGTTGCGAAGGTTCGTCGTTTCGAAGCACCACGTGATGATCGGGTGTGATAGACTCTACGTTCGCATACAACGGGTGCAAGCCAGTTTTGCACATGCAGAACACTCGGGTTAGACTTGACGAGCCTAGCATGTACAGACATGGCCTCGGAACACGGAGGACCGAAAGGTCGAGCATGAGTCATATAGTAGATATGATCAACATGTTGATGTTCACCATTGACACCACCTCATCTCACGTGATGATCGGACTTGGGTTGGTGAATTTGGATCATGTCACGCTCGAATGACCAGAAGGTTTTGTCGATCCAAAGAATGCTGACAAAGTATGCAGGCTCCAGCGTTCCATTTATGGGCTGGTGCAAGCATCTCGGAGTTGGAATCTTCGCTTTGATGAGGTGATCAAAGCGTTTGGGTTTATACAAGTTTACAATGAAGCTTGTATTTACAAGAAAGTGAGTGGGAGCTCTATAGCGTTTCTGATATTATATGTGGATGACATATTGCTGATTGGAAACAATATAGAATTTTTGGATAGCGTGAAGGGGTATTTGAACAAGAGTTTTTCGATGAAGGATCTCGGTGAAGCTGCTTTCATATTGGGCATCAAGATCTATAGAGATAGATCAAGACGCTTGATAGGACTTTCACAAAGTACATACCTTGATAAAGTTTTGAAGAAGTTCAAAATGGATCAATCCAAGAAGGGGTTCTTGCCGGTATTGCAAGGTACAAAGTTGAGTAAGACTCAATGCCCAGTGGCTGCGGAAGATAGAGAAAAGATGAGTGTCGTCCCCTATGCTTCAGCCATAGGCTCTATCATGTATGCAATGCTGTGCACAAGACCAGATGTCAGCCTTGCCATAAGTATGGCCGGAAGGTTTCAAAGTAATCCTGGTATGGATCACTGGACAGCGGTCAAGAATATCCTAAAGTACCTGAAAAGGACTAAGGAGATGTTTCTCGTTTATGGAGGTGATCAAGAGCTCGTCGTAAAGGGTTACGTCGATGCAAGCTTTGACACTGATCCGGATGACTCTAAGTCTCAAACCGGATACGTATATATTCTCAACGGGGGAGCGGTAAGCTGGTGCAGTTCCAAGCAGAGCGTGGTAGCTGGTTCTACATGTGAAGCGGAGTATATAGCTGCCTCGGAGGCGGCAAAGGAAGGTGTCTGGATGAAGGAGTTCATGACAGATCTTGGAGTTGTGCCTAGTGCACTGAACCCAATGACTCTGTTCTGTGACAACACTGGTGCCATTGCTCTAGCCAAGGAACCAAGGTTTCACAAGAGGACCAGACACATAAAGCGACGCTTCAATTCCATCCGTGATTCAGTCAAGGAGGAGGACATAAACATTTGCAAAGTACACACGGATTTGAATGTTGCAGATCCGTTGACTAAGCCTCTTCCACGGGCTAAGCACGATCAACACCAAGACTCTATGGGTGTTAGATTCATTACCTTCTAATGCTAGATTATTGACTCTAGTGCAAGTGGGAGACTGTTGGAAATATGCCCTAGAGGCAATAATAAAAGAGTTATTATTATATTTCCTTGTTCATGATAATCGTTTATTATCCATGCTATAACTGTATTGATTGGAAACTCAAATACATGTGTGGATGAATAGACAGACTTTGTGTCCCTAGTGAGCCTCTACAGGACTAGCTCGTTGATCAAAGATGACCGCGGTTTCCAGGTCATAGACATGAGTTGTCATTTGATAACGGGATCACATCATTAGGAGAATGATGTGATGGACGAGACCCAAACGTTAAACATAGCTTTTGATCGTGTCAGTTATCGCTATAGTTTTCTGCATGTCAAGTATAAGTTCCTATGACCATGAGATCATGTAACTCACTGACACCGTAGGAGTGCTTTGTGTGTGCCAAACGTCACAACGTAACTGGGTGACTATAAAGGTACTCTACAGGTATCTCCGAAGGTGTCTGTTGAGTTGACATGGATCGAGACTGGGATTTGTCACTCCGTATGACGGAGAGGTATCTCCGGGCCCACTCGGTAATACGTCATCCCAATGAGCTCAAAGTGACTAAGTAGTTGGTCACGGGATTATGTATTACGGTAACGAGTAAAGAGACTTGCCGGTAACGAGATTGAACTAGGTATAGAGATACCGACGATCGAATCTCGGGCAAGTAACATACCGACGAGACAAAGGGAACTGTATACGGGATTGCCTGAATCCTTGACATCGTGGTTCATCCGATGAGATCATCGAGAAACATGTAGGAGCCAATATGGGTATCCAGATCCCGCTATTGGTTATTGACCTGGGAGTGTCTCGGTCATGGCTACATGGTTTCCGAACCCGCAGGGTCTACACACTTAACGTTCGGTGACGCTAGGGTTGTTAGTGAGAAGAGTGCATGGTTACCGAAGGTTGTTCGGAGTCCCGGATGAGATCCCGGACATGACGAGGGTCTCCGGAATGGTCCGGAGACGAAGATTGATATATAGGATGAAAGGTTTCGGAGTACCGGAAGTGTTCCGGGGAGCATCGGGAAATCGGCGGAGTACCGGGAAGGTTTTCGGGGGTCCGGAAGGTGTTCTGGGCCTATTGGGCCACAAAGGGGGACACCACAGCCCTCAGGGGGCTGTGCGCCCCCCCTGGGCCCTCTCCCCATGCGGCTAAGGGGGTGGGACCCCCTAGGGCTGGCCGCACCCCTTGGGCTTGGGGGGCAAGGCACCTAGGGGGGAAACCCTAGGGCCTGGGCGCCTCCCCCTGCCCTGGCCGCCGCCCCCTCCCCTTGCCCTGGCCGCCGGCCCCTAGGGGGAAACCCTAGGGCGCCCTCACCTCTCCACCCCCCCTATATATAGTGGGGCAAAGGGAGGGCAGCCAACACAGTTTGTGCCTCGGTGCTGCCCTCCCTCTCCCGTTACATCTTCTTCTCCCGCGGTGCTTAGGCGAAGCCCTGCTGGAGTTCTTCTCCACCATCCCCACCACGCCGTCGTGCTGCCGGTTCTCCATCAACCTCTCCTCCACCCCTTGCTGGATCAAGAAGGAGGAGACGTCCCCGAGCCGTACGTGTGAAGAACGCGGAGGCACCGTTGCTTCGGTGCTAGGTCTTCGGCGATCTGAATCGCGACGAGTACGACTCCATCATCCGCGTTCATAACGCTTCCGCTTAGCGATCTACAAGGGTACGTAGATCACACTCTCCCCTCGTAGTTGCATCTACTAGATTGATCTTGGTGAACGGTAGGAAAATTTTTGTTTCCCATGCAACGTTCCCCTACAGTGGCATCATGAGCTAGGATCTTGCGTAGATGCTTTCTCGAGTAGAACACAAAGAAGTTTGTGGCGTTGATGTTTAAATTGCTGCCCTCCTTAGTCTTTCTTGATTCAACGGTATTATAGGATGAAGCGGCCCGGACCAACTTTACATGTCCACGTACATGAGACCGGTTCCATCGACAGACATGTGACTTTTGTTGCATAAGATGGCTGGCGGGTGTCTGTCTCTCCTATCTTAGTTGAATCGGAATAGAACAAGGCGGTCCTTGTAGAAGGTTAAATAGCAACTTGAATATCACCGTTGTGGTTTTGCGTAGGTAAGAAGCGTTCTTGCTAGATACCCATAGCAGCCACGTAAAACATGCAACAACAAATTAGAGGACGTCTAACTTGTTTTTGCAGGGTATGTATGTGATATGATATGGCCAATGACATGATGAAATATATTTTGATGTATGAGTTGATCATGTTGTAATAGTTAACATCGACTTGCATGTCGATGCATACGGCAACCGGCAGGAGCCATAGGGTTGTCTTTATTTTTTGTATGACCTGCGTGTCAATCATTAAGCGCTTTGTAATGCTTTACTTTATCGCTAAACGGTAGCAATAGTAGTAAGAGCATGGTGGGGCGCCGACAACCCCGATGGCAACACGATGATGGAGATCATGATGATGGAGATCATGGTGTGGCGCCGGTGACGATGGAGATCATGCCGGTGCTTTGGAGATGGAGATCAAAAGCACGAGTTGATGGCCATATCATGTCACTTATGATTTGCATGTGATGTTAATCCTTTTATGCATCTTATTTTGCTTAGGACGACGATAGCATTATAAGGTGATCCTTCACTAAAATTTCAAGATAAAATTGTGTTCCCCCCGAGTGTGCGCCGTTGCGAAGGTTCGTCGTTTCGAAGCACCACGTGATGATCGGGTGTGATAGACTCTACGTTCGCATACAACGGGTGCAAGCCAGTTTTGCACGTGCAGAACACTCGGGTTAGACTTGACGAGCCTAGCATGTACAGACATGGCCTCGGAACACGGAGGACCGAAAGGTCGAGCATGAGTCATATAGTAGATATGATCAACATGTTGATGTTCACCATTGACACCACCTCATCTCACGTGATGATCGGACTTGGGTTGGTGAATTTGGATCATGTCACGCTCGAATGACCGGAGGGATGTCAATTTGAGTGGGAGTTATAATTAATTTGATTAGGTAATAACTCACTTATCATGAACAATAGTCTAAAATGTCTTTGCAAATTTATGTTGTAGATGGCTCGCGCAGGAGTTCCCCTGAATTTTAATGCGTTCCTAGAGAAAGAGTTTCTCTCGAAAGAATTGAGTGGGAGGAAGGTAGAACTTGATGAGGTTATTGAACCTCTGCTTCAACCAGAAAGTAGCGCAGCACAGAAAAATGTTTTTGTGGAGCCTACAGAGGTTGAAGAGGAAGCCAATGATGATGATCAAGAAGCTTCCGATCAAGTTACTACCGAACCTCGTAGGTCGACAAGGGTACGCACTGCACCTGAGTGGTATGGTAACCCTGTCTTGGAGGTCATGTTGTTAGACAACGGTGAACCTACGAGCTATGGAGAAGCGATGGTGGGCCCAGATTCCGACAAATGGTTAGAGGCCATGAAATCCGAGATGGGATCCATGTATGAAAACAAAGTATGGACTTTGGAAGTATTACCTGAAGGGCGGAAGGCCATTCAGAATAAATGGATCTTTAAGAGGAAGACGGACGCTGACGGTAATGTCACCGTGTATAAAGCTCGACTTGTGGCAAAGGGTTTTTCACAAGTTCAAGGGATTGACTACGATGAGACTTTCTCACCCGTAGCGATGCTTAAATCCGTCCGAATCATGTTAGCAATAGCTGCATTTTTTGATTATGAAATTTGGCAGATGGATGTCAAAACAGCGTTCCTTAACGGTTTTCTTAAGGAAGAGTTGTATATGATGCAACCAGAAGGTTTTGTCGATCCAGAGAATGCTGACAAAGTATGCAAGCTCCAGCGTTCCATTTATGGGCTGGTGCAAGCATCTCGGAGTTGGAATCTTCGTTTTGATGAGGTGATCAAAGCGTTTGGGTTTATACAAGTTTACAATGAAGCTTGTATTTACAAGAAAGTGAGTGGGAGCTCTATAGCGTTTCTAATATTATATGTGGATGACATATTGCTGATTGGAAACAATATAGAATTTTTGGATAGCGTGAAGGGGTATTTAAACAAGAGTTTTTCGATGAAAGATCTCGGTGAAGCTGCTTTCATATTGGGCATCAAGATCTATAGAGATAGATCAAGACGCTTGATAGGACTTTCACAAAGCACGTACCTTGATAAAGTTTTGAAGAAGTTCAAAATGGATCAATCCAAGAAGGGGTTCTTACCGGTATTGCAAGGTACAAAGTTGAGTAAGACTCAATGCCCAGTGACTGCGGATGATAGAGAAAAGATGAGTGTCGTCCCCTATGCTTCAGCCATAGGCTCTATCATGTATGCAATGCTGTGCACAAGACCAGATGTCAGCCTTGCCATAAGTATGGCCGGAAGGTTTCAAAGTAATCCTGGTATGGATCACTGGACAGCGGTCAAGAATATCCTAAAGTACCTGAAAAGGACTAAGGATATGTTTCTCGTTTATGGAGGTGATCAAGAGCTCGTCGTAAAGGGTTACGTCGATGCAAGCTTTGACACTGATCCGGATGACTCTAAGTCACAAACCGGATACGTATATATTCTCAACGGGGGAGCGGTAAGCTGTTGCAGTTCCAAGCAGAGCGTGGTAGCTGATTCTACATGTGAAGCGGAGTATATAGCTGCCTCGGAGGCGGCTAAGGAAGGTGTCTGGATGAAGGAGTTCATGACAGATCTTGGAGTTGTGCCTAGTGCACTGAACCCAATGACTCTGTTCTGTGACAACACTGGTGCCATTGCTCTAGCCAAGGAACCAAGGTTTCACAAGAGGACCAGACACATAAAGCGACGCTTCAATTCCATCCGCGATTCGGTCAAGGAGGAGGACATAAACATTTGCAAAATACACACGGATTTGAATGTTGCAGATCCGTTGACTAAGCCTCTTCCACGGGCTAAGCACGATCAACACCAAGACTCTATGGGTGTTAGATTCATTACCTTGTAATACTAGATTATTGACTCTAGTGCAAGTGGGAGACTGTTGGAAATATGCCCTAGAGGCAATAATAAAAGAGTTATTATTATATTTCCTTGTTCATGATAATCGTTTATTATCCATGCTATAACTGTATTGATTGGAAACTCAAATACACGTGTGGATGAATAGACAGACTTTGTGTCCCTAGTGAGCCTCTACAGGACTAGCTCGTTGATCAAAGATGACAGCGGTTTCCAGGTCATAGACATGAGTTGTCATTTGATAACGGGATCACATCATTAGGA
Source organism: Secale cereale (assembly GCA_902687465.1). Lineage (NCBI taxonomy): Eukaryota > Viridiplantae > Streptophyta > Magnoliopsida > Poales > Poaceae > Secale > Secale cereale. The sequence continues at coordinate 267,633,560 of LR738712.1, read as the reverse complement.
GAATGATGTGATGGACGAGACCCAAACGTAAACATAGCTTTTGATCGTGTCAGTTATCGCTATAGTTTTCTGCATGTCAAGTATAAGTTCCTATGACCATGAGATCATGTAACTCACTGACACCGTAGGAGTGCTTTGTGTGTGCCAAACGTCACAACGTAACTGAGTGACTATAAAGGTACTCTACAGGTATCTCCGAAGGTGTCTGTTGAGTTGACATGGATCGAGACTGGGATTTGTCACTCCGTATGACGGAGAGGTATCTCCGGGCCCACTCGGTAATACGTCATCTCAATGAGCTCAAAGTGACTAAGTAGTTGGTCACGGGATTATGTATTACGGTAACGAGTAAAGAGACTTGCCGGTAACGAGATTGAACTAGGTATAGAGATACCGACGATCGAATCTCGGGCAAGTAACATACCGACGAGAAAAAGGGAACTGTATACGGGATTGCCTGAATCCTTGACATCGTGGTTCATCCGATGAGATCATCGAGAAACATGTAGGAGCCAATATGGGTATCCAGATCCCGCTATTGGTTATTGACCTGGGAGTGTCTCGGTCATGTCTACATGGTTTCCGAACCCGCAGGGTCTACACACTTAACGTTCGGTGACGCTAGGGTTATTAGTGAGAAGAGTGCATGGTTACCGAAGGTTGTTCGGAGTCCCGGATGAGATCCCGGACATGACGAGGGTCTCCGGAATGGTCCGGAGACGAAGATTGATATATAGGATGAAAGGTTTCGGAGTACCGGAAGTGTTCCGGGGAGCATCGGGAAATCGGCGGAGTACCGGGAAGGTTTTCGGGGGGTCCGGAAGGTGTTCTGGGCTTATTGGGCCACAAGGGGGGACACCACAGCCCTCAGGGGGCTGTGCGCCCCCCCTGGGCCCTCTCCCCATGCGGCTAAGGGGGTGGGACCCCCTAGGGCTGGCCGCACCCTTTGGGCTTGGGGGGCAAGGCACCTAGGGGGGAAACCCTAGGGCCTGGGCGCCTCCCCCTGCCCTGGCCGCCGCCCCCTCCCCTTGCCCTGGCCGCCGGCCCCTAGGGGGAAACCCTAGGGCGCCCTAGCCTCTCCACCCCCCCTATATATAGTGGGGCAAAGGGAGGGCAGCCAACACAGTTCGTGCCTCGGTGCTGCCCTCCCTCTCCCGTCATATCTTCTCCTCCCGCAGTGCTTAGGCGAAGCCCTGCTGGAGTTCTTCTCCACCATCACCACCACGCCGTCGTGCTGCCGGTTCTCCATCAACCTCTCCTCCACCCCTTGCTGGATCAAGAAGGAGGAGACGTCCCCGAGCCGTACGTGTGAAGAACGCGGAGGCACCGTTGCTTCGGTGCTAGGTCTTCGGCGATCTGAATCGCGACGAGTACGACTCCATCATCCGCGTTCATAACGCTTCCGCTTAGCGATCTACAAGGGTACGTAGATCACACTCCCCTCTCGTAGTTGCTTCTACTAGATTGATCTTGGTGAACGGTAGGAAAATTTTTGTTTCCCATGCAACGTTCCCCAACAGGAACAGGGTGATGCACGCGGTTGCGAGCCACGGTGGCTCTGGCCACGATAGAGAGGAACCACGGCGGCGTGACCGCTCAGGGCCTGTGGGTAGCGCGGCTATGGCGTGTGAACCACGAAACGGAGAGGGGGAGCGACTGCGGGGCTCACAGAGGATCTTGAGGCGTCGTCGGCGAGCTCGGGGGAGGCCCAGAGCATGCAGGGCATCGAAGGCGATCTCCGACGGCCAGTGATGAAGAAGACGCCGATGACGGCTCCACGGGGCATCCGGCATCTCCTGGCTTGACGGAGAGGTAGCAGGTGACGTGGCGGAGCTCGCAGGCACGGAGACAGGTCGAGGGGGAGGCGGTGGCTACGACAACAGCGAGCGGCGGCGACGGCAGCGCTCGGCTATTCACGGGAGAGAGCGAGGGAGAGGGGGGCAGGGCGAGTGAGAGGGAGGACTCGATCCGGACGACACCGAAGAGAAGGCTCGTGGCGTCACACTGTCCGGAGGACGCAGGCAGGTAGTTGGTCATGTGGCGCTCTTGCCGTGCGCGCGCGTCGACCACATGCCCAGCCGACTGGCGCTAGGAGGACGACGACGCTAGTGGGCTGGCCCAGCTGGGCCACACAGTAGTTGGGCCAGGTGGGCCGCCAGGTGAGCGTTAGGTAAGTTTCCTTTTTATTTCTGTTTTCTGTTTTCTTTTCTGTCATTTGTTTTGATTTAATAATAATACTAAATCATTATTTTCTTCTGGCAATTTTGCAGGGACCTAAGGAATTATTCCAAAGCCCCTCACAAAAATTCGGAATTTTTGGACACATATAAAATATATAACACATATATATCCAATGCAAATAATTATTACATTAATTCCAAATTGCCAAAATAAGTATTTATGAGCTCCTAAAAATATTGGTTTGAATTTTACCACTGGCCAATATTTTCAGAGAGAAACATGAACATTTTCTTGGACCCTTTTGGAGCAATTTTTATCTGGGTCATTTCCAGAAATGATTTCTGATGGTTTCACAAATCCCCAATTAAAATTCATTTGAATTTAAACATGATGCACACATGAAGGACTAGCTTAGGTCATACCAGAACTAGGGACCAGTGATCTCCGCAGCCTCTGCCCCAACTACATCCATGTACATCTTATCCAAGCAAATGATTATGTCCTTCTCGTCAGATGGAATGGAAAGGACCCCCATTGGCCTTGGCATCTTCAAAGTGTTGTAGGCATAGTGGGGTGCCACCATGAATTTGGCCAGAGCTGGGCGTCCAAGGATTCCATTGTAGGGCAGGGGGAGGTCAACCACATCAAACACAACCTTCTCAGTCTGGTAGTTCAACTCTCCCCTGAATGTTACTAACAACGTGATCTTTCCCTTAGGACGGCTCCTATCGGGATTAACTCCTTGAAACGTGCCGGTTCCTCAAGCTCTTACTCTCCTATCTGGAGTCCGCTGATGACCTTTGGGGAAATCAGATTCAACCCGACTCCACTGTCAACCAACATCTTTGTGACCTTGAGGTTACGAATTGTTGGTGACACCAACAACGGCAAGCACCCTACTGCAGTAGTGAGACCAGGGTGGTCCTCTTTGTCAAATATGATGGGTGTGCGAGACCACTTGAGCGGCTTAAAAAATTCTCCTGCTGGCTCCATGGCATTGACCTCACGCACCCACTATTTAAGTTGGCGGTGAGCGGAATGCAGAGATGCATCCCCAACAATGCACAGGGCGTCAGTGGCCGTTTGGAACTACTGCTCACTGGTTTCCTCTTCATCCCCTCCATCACTCTCTGCATTGCAATCCTCCTTCTCATGGCCCCTGGTGGGTTTCCCTTGGTTCCTAAGAGCCTTGCCGGGGTGATTTGCTTCACCGCCCCGTCCCTTTCGCCAGCGCCGTTTTGACCTTTGTCTTTATATCGCTTCTCATATTCAGCCCTCTACTTCTTGATAACCTGCTTAACCCAATGACATTCATGGAGATGTTGGCCCTTGGTCCGATGGATCTTGCAGTAAGGGCCATCACTTTTCCCAGCCTTCTCGGTAGCCGCAGCTTCTCGGCAATCATTGTACGCGGCAACCTCCTTGCCGGGGGCTTCAACCTTATTCTTCTTTCCGGTACTAGGCGTGCTCGACCCCTCGACTGTCATCACTTCCTTATCCTTGTGCTTCTTACTACGCTTCTTGTTCTTCTTCTTCTGACTGGTGGCATCATCGTCATTCTCTGAGTTGATGTCGACGCCATTTTCTTCTCCAGGGAGTTTCCTCCCCTCTTCCACCCGAGCACACTTTTCCACCAATGTGTAAAGCTCCTTCATAGTCTTGGGCAGCCGAACGTTCATCTTGGAACGTATCCGACGATTGTGCATGTTGGACTGGAAGGCTGCTATCACTGCCACTGGGTGGATGTCTGGAATATTTCTTTGGACTTGACTGAACCTCTGCATGTACTTCCGCACAGTCTCTCCCTCCTTCTGTGGGAGCTACTGCAAATCACTGGGCCGCCCTAGTTCTTGGTGGCCACCCGTGAAGTCACCCATGAACTCATGGCACAGGTCAGCCCAAGTTGGGATGGAGTTCTCCAGCAGATGCATTAGCCAAGACCTCACATTTGGCTTGAGCGCCAAAGGAAGTAGTTAGTGAATACCTTCTCATCTCTTCCCCCGGCATCTTCAACAACAATGGTGTAGATGCTCAAGAACTCTGCTGGGTTCAGTCTTCCATTATATTTCTCTGGAATCTCTGGCTTGAATGTGCGAGCGGATGACCAACGGACTTACCACAGCTCGCGGGTGAAGGCGGGGCTCATTGCCTCAAAAGGCACGTACCCGCCACCGTTGAGCACGGGCTCGTCAAGATTGGGGCCATCACGCCCGTCGAGTGGGTAGTGGTAGCCGCGGCGCTGCTCGATGGTGACACACGCGCGCTCCTCGTGCCTGCCCTCGAGGGTGTGATGAGGACATCGAGACGTTGTCTGGCTCCTAATTGCATGGTCACGCGCCAGCCACCGTGGTGGGGACTGAACCGTGGGGGTGACCACCTCATTATGGCCAGTAGTGTGGGCCATCACCGTCGCCTGGAGAGGCCGTGATGGGCCAGCTTGATGTGATCCTTCCGCCTCGGTGAAACCAATCAGACTCTGGATGGTGGCTCACCACTCATCCATCTGATGGGCCGCCGGTGGAAATCTCAGTAGCAGTTGAGCTCGCGCCATAGCCTCCAAGGCGGTGCTTGGCATAGGCAATAATGATGTGGACCGCAACGTCGCCTGGCTCCTTATGGCGCCGATGACGAACGCGTCGTACCCTCATCATTGTGAGCCAGGCACTTGGACAGCGTGGGGACGAGGTGGAGGCGCATGAGGGCCAGCGGCTCCGTCAATCATAGTGGTCGGGTTAGCTCGTCCCGGGGGTGGTGCATGCTGTGCGGTCACGCCCGTGACAGGAGCGGCTGGAGAGTTGCGATTCGCCCTAGAACAAGGGATGCCGCCAAGACTGTGCTCTTCGGCTGGGCGAGGAGGTACGGTCAGAATAATCTCTCTACTCGTACCTCGTGGAGTGTGGCCGCATGGATGTTGTTGATGCTGCTCTATTCTGGCGCCTCCCGCTCCCGCTTCGGCCGCAAAAGGTGTGGTAATGACGTCTCCCACACCGACCACATCCCTCATAGCGTCCACACCCCCATGCATCCCCGCATTCCCCGCGGCGTCAGCGGCTGCGGGCAGCAAGGCCCTCGAAGTGGATGGGCGAGCGGAAGCACCAGACTTCTTCTTCGGTGCCATGGTCAATGGAGCCTAATACAGTGAAGTTGGTGATGAATACGACACGATGCTCAAGCTCTCGGGTTCGCGCAAGTGATCCTCCTACCTGGCGCGCCAAAGATGTCACGGGAAACTATGGACACCCAAGGGACATGAGTCCCTTTTTGGTTCGGTGGGTGATGGGCACGTTGCACAAAGAGCAGAAAGCGTGGTGCGGTGAGGCGGAGATCACACGGGCAATTTTTACCCAGGTTCGGGCCGCCGCGAGGCGTAAAACCCTACTCCTGCTTTGGTGGATTGATTGTGGAATGGTGGAAAAGAGCATGGCGCTCTTGCCAGACAGGGTTGCCTTGGGCCAAGAGTGGTCAGCGCGCGTATGCGTGTGCGCGTGTTCGAATGGCCGAATCCTTTCTACGGTTGCCATGGGCCTCCATTTATAGATTGAGGGGTCACCACAGTGGCAAATCAGTCTTTCTAGGCCGATTAGATAGCAAAAAGTGCTATCATACATGACTCTGCAGGCTGACAGAGAGCATTAAATGTGCCGCTTAGTGTCACAATATGGCTTGCAGGTAGGCCCCGCAGGGATGTTTTGCCAGCTTCGCATTTGATTGCTTGACACATCGCATGACAGGTGTCCTTAGCAAACTCTTTCTATAGGAAGTGGCTGCCATGTGGCAGGAGGCTGCCACTGAGCCACTTAGGTGCTCGACCTGCCCTGATTGACGACAGGCGTCATCATGAGGCTGTGGTTTTGTCTCCGCGAGCCCCGGCAGGCCTGCTGGGGTTATGTTGGTCGCTTGCTTCCACGACAATCCCACACCACCAGGCTCGCATGCCTGACAAGGAGGGCTCTTCCTCTGGCGATATCTTGGATTTTCGGCTGGTCTTGGTTATCTTGATCTCCTTGATGAGCTCTCTAATTCTTCAAAGAGCTAATCCCCTCGAGCCTTATTCTTATGTTGGTGCAGTAAACTTGCCCTTGGGCCTGTGCCTAGTCTGGGGCAACGTACCCAGGGTTTGTTGCACCGACACAAACTGGCTAGCTACATCTCGCACGGGGGTTCGATCGGGTTTAGTTAGTAGCGAAGGAGTCGGTCAGGTTCAGTTAGTATTGAAGGGATTGTTCGATCGGCTTGAGTACGCATCAGTACAATTGCTCAGGTTTAGTAAGCAAACGTCCTGCTTAGGTTCAGCATAAGAGAGAAATGCATAAACTAAACTACGTCGCTCGGTCCTGACAACCCACTATAACTGGGAACTCTGTGGAAATTTCCTCGCCCTCACTTCTACCATGATTTTTTATGTGATGGACGGCCCAAAGAATGCCATGCTCGTGCATCCCCGGCCCACCCAGGATCAAAAGCGCATTTTATGTGATGATTTTTTTATAGAAGTAGGAGCCACTAAGGGAGTCCTGGATTATGGGGTCCTCGGGTGGCCGAATTACTCGTTATCGGCCATATTGATGGGCCGTGAAGATCATCGTTGAATATTACCCCGCGTATCCGGATAGGACTCCTATATGTGTAGAATGGCAGGTTTAAAGTCCAAGTGTAATTTTTCCTTCCTCTGCAAGATGATCATGTACAACCCTAGGTCCCTCCGGTGCATATATAAACCGGAGGGTTTAGTCCGAAAGGACAGAATCACAACATCATAGGCTAGACTTCTCGGGTTTAGCCATTACGTTTTCGAGGTAGATCAACTCTGGGAACCTCATATTCATCATGATCAATCAAGCAGCAAGTGGGGTATTACCTCGATCGAGAGGGCCTGGACTTGGGTGAAACATCATGTCCCCAGTCCCCTGTTACAATCGATCCTCAGGCACATAGTTCGGGATCCCCTACCCGATTTCCGCCGGTTTTGACACCAACATTGGTGCTTTCGTTGAGAGTTCCACTATGTCGTCGATAGAAGGATTTTTGGCTTACTTCGTCACCAGCGATGACGCCACCCCCGGGGAGATTTTCCCTCCCGGACAACTTTTCATGTACGGCGGCTTCGTGTTCTGCACCAACTCGGTTGGCTACCTCGAGCAGGTTGACAGCTACGCCCCTGGTCATCAGATCAGGTCTGGAAGCTTGAACTATGTTGCCAACATCCGAGGAGACTTGATCTTCGACGGATTCACACCCACGTTGTTGCTTGCTGCCAACATGATGAAGACATCTCGGATCTATCATCAGATCCCATCCAGTGGTCAACACCCGCGACAGATCTGGCCCTAGATCCAGAGCAGACTGCTTTTTCCAAAGACGGGAGGGTAAACGCCGCCATGGAATGTCTAACTCCAGACTTAGCGGCAGTTGAGCCGCTCACAGACCCAGAATTAAGCGGGATCCTCCCCGCTGCTAGAAAACTAGACTTGTCTCAAATTACGAGCTTCGGACTTGTGGGATCCGCACTCTCCGGGCTCAATGGAGCAGTCATCGCCGAGCCTGGTCCCGCAGGCCCCCAAACTCCTATACATCTCTCAGTCTTAAACGAGGCGCTGGACTTCCTACGATCTCTCACCATAACGGAGGATTCTCAGCCAAACTATGCCCAGTCAATACTGAGGGCTGAGGTCAGGGAATTTTGCTCCCCACCCACCACTCACTTGGTAGCCATGGTCGAAGACTTCACCGACATACTACACTATGCTTCCAAAGACTTTGAGGGGATGGACCATGGCATGGAAGTTGATCTAGGTGAAAACCTGTCTGTAACCGGGCGATGGACGACCACTTCTACATATGGTGTGTACATGGTGGACACAACCAATGAGAAAGAAGACGACGGAGATAAAGATCCAGAGCAGGATAAGCCCGTCGATGAACCTCCTAAACGTCGGTGCCAAAAACGCCACTCACGCTCGCGTCGAGGAAAGGAAAGTAACACCGGCACCGGAGACGATGAAGATCTAGGGGAAAACGAAGACCCCGTAGAGACATCGGTGGAGCAGGACGAGCAGGACGATGAACAATGCAGTCCCCACCAACTCACAAAACACAATGATTCCAAATATAGTAACTATCTACCTGTCTCCGAAGAGGATGTCAGCCTGGGAGACGAGGATTTCATAGTCCCAAAAGAACACCTCGAACAAAAATGCTTTCAGGAACAACTCATTGCCACAGCAAGGAGCTTGAAAAAATAGCAGCAGTGGCTTAAAGCCGAGCAGGATACGCTCAATGATAGATGGAATGAAGTGCTAGACGCTGAAGAGAGGCACGACCATGAGCGCCAAATAAAGAGCAATCCCAAGCGCAAATTGCTTCCCCAATTCGACGACGAGGCACTTGCGCTAATTCCATCGAGGCATGATCAGGCCGATCAACCGGACATACCACCCCGTGAATGGGACACAGCGGCTAGCAATGCCGTACACCTGCCCGCACCTCCCCACCATAAATGAAAGGATACATCGGCTCAGGGCCATAAGTACGATTTATGTTAGGACCAGAATGAAAAAGCTGGTCAGGCTAGATTAATCTACGGATCCAGAGAACATGCTCCCACACGGGATGGTGGCTATCAAGCCAAGCATGCCGAATACAATCAAGTTTAGGGTCAACACCGAACATAGATGATGTCCGAACAACACCACGATGTCGCACGATATAGGGGCGCCACACACCCTCTATGCTTTACCGATGAGGTGATGGATCACCAATTTCCGGAAGGGTTTAAACCTGTCAACATCGAGGCATATGATGGAACGACGGATCCCACGGTATGGATCGATGACTTTATTCTTCACATCCACATGGCTCATGGAGATGACCTCCATGCCATTAAATACTTACCTCTCAAGCTGAAAGGGCCAGCTCGGCACTGGTTGAAAAGCCTCCCGGAGAACTCCATTCGAAGATGGGAAGATTTAGAGGATGCTTTCCGGGCTAACTTTCAGGGGACTTATGTCCGGCCTCCGGACGCTGATGATCTAAGTCACATAATCCAGAAACCCGGAGAGTCAGGCCGCAAGCATTGGAATTGGTTCTTAACCAAAAAGAACCAAATTGTCGACTATCCGGACATCGAGGCCTTAGCAGCATTCAAACACAACGTCCGGGATGAATGGCTTGCAAGACACATCGGCCAAGAGAAGCCGAAGACAATGGCAGCCCTTACTACACTTATGACCCGCTTTTGCGCAGGTGAAAACAGCTAGCTAGCTCGTAGAAGCAATAGTACCAGCGATCCCGGCAATTCCGAAGTCAGGGTCGGCAATGGCAAGCCACGGCGCAACAAGAACAAGCGTCGGAACAATGCCGTACAAATAGATGAGACATTAGTGAATGCCAGATTGAGCGGCTCGAGGCCCGGTCAATGGAAGGACCGATCAAAGACAACAGACACAGTCCATCCAGCCTGGACAAAATATTAGAGAGACCCTGCCAGATTCATGGCACCCCTGACAAACCTGCAAACCAAACCAACAAAAATTGTTGGGTCTTCAAGCAGGCCGGCAGGTTAAAGTCCAAACACAAGGGGAAAGGACCTCCAAGCAAGGACGAAGACGAGCCTCGCCAAACAAACACGGGGTGGGGCGCAGAAATTTCCATCTGAGGTGAAAACTGTGAATATGATCTATGGCACCCATATCCCCAAGAGGGAACGCAAGAGCACACTCAGGGATGTTTATGCTGTCACCCCCATGTTCAACCCATGGTCGGCTTGCCCGATCACCTTTGATCGCAGGGATCACCCAACCAGTATCTGTCATGAAGGTTCGGCGACCCTAGTACTCAATCCTATAATCGATGGATATCATCTTACTCGTGCCCTCATGGACGGCGGCAACAGTCTTAACCTGATATACCAAGACACTGTCCGCAAGATGGGGATAAACCCGTCAAGGATTAAGCCTAGCAGCACTACTTTTAAAGGAGTGATACCCGGCGTAGAGGCCCACTCCACGGGCTCAATGACACTGGAACTAGTATTCGGCTCGCCAGACAATTTTCGAAGTGAGGAGTTAATCTTCGACATTGCTCCTTTCCGAAGTGCCTATCATGCACTACTCGGAAGAATGGCCTTCGCCCGCTTTAACGCAGTCTCGCACTATGCTTACTTGAAGCTCAAAAGGCCTGGACCACGCGTCATCATCACGGGTCAAAGGAAACATGGAGCGCTCCCTCCATACAGGAGGACACTGCGGCCCTAGCAGCCAAAGTTCAAAGCGGCTTATTCAAGTAGAACAGTTCATCAGTCGTCAAGACTAGAGACACTGCTAAATGTGTTCGGCCTGCACTACAATGCGGCAGCTCACAAGAAACTGAGCTCGATTAGCAGTCACACCCCCGCTGACTGCCTTACAAGGTGGCAGCATACGTACCTCGTGTACCAAATTACGCCCTTAAATTACCTTTGGTTGCGCTGGGGGCACACTGCATAAAAACAGTCCATAGTTTGGCTTGACCTTATTCGAATTCTAAAATATATTTTCTTTAAAAGGTTCATTAAAAGAACCGACCTTATCTACGACTGTGCAGGACATTATTTTCCAGAGTTCTCTTTCCTTTTTTCATAGGCGGCCATCAAAACTCCCCTCTTCAAGGACATATTACAAAGGAGAAATGACGCAGACGTGCAGCAGGGCCCCAATCGAAATTTCTTTTTTCGTTAGATTCAGGCTTTGTGTAAACCTTTTCCTTTTTAGTTTCTTTTCTCCTTTTGCCCTGTAAAATGCCCAGGATGTTATTGACATTATCTTTAACCAAGTGGTTCGCCGTATTGAATGGGATATAAAAGAAGCAGTTTGGTTCCAATTCATTTGGAGTTTGTTTTATTACCACCTGCATTCTCTCCCTACTTCAAATTGCCACATGTGCCTCAAATCTGGACTTAAGACCAGGGCCTGTATTCAGCCTGGCACACATCCAAATCCGAACACCTATAGGGAACTGTTCGGCGTCCCGGATATTGCGTTATATGTATCGGCTCCGAATCATGTCTTGTGTCTATAGTTGGGTTGCTCGGCTTCTATGCTTACCACCTTATGTTCCGCATTGTTCGGCTAAGGTAGTAAAGGGAGAACTACTGCAATTGTATTTCTGGTTCATCCGGTTAAGTACCTCAGTAGAGAAAGCCGAAAACGGACTGTCATGATAAGCGAGAGTTGGTCAGCGATTCGGCGACTCGGTGTTATACTATGATCGCTAGCGATCTACTCCGTGTTATACGAGGGGCTGGTCTTCGTCCAGCCGCGTAAAGTGGGCACCATAATCCAGATGGCCGCACACGCACCAGGGGCTAGTACTTAGCCCCACAAGTCATGCTCCTATGGCTATGTGAAAGCAATAAAGCCACATAGTGTGATTGCCTAGTTCGCTCCACGGACACCTCCTTTATTGACCAAGACGTTGGATAAAGAGTGGTCACGCGCAATACCGAACACCCCTGCAGTATCTACATGGGGGCTGAATCCGATGACTGGAAACTTTCAGACATAATAAACGGCCGCACAGGAGGAAAAGTTGCTTGAAATGTAAAGCACAAAATTATGTATACATGTCTGTTCATAAGCTTAGTGTTTACAATCCGAATACAAGTACTCAAAGGCCACATCCTTTGAGCACTGGACCTCTACAATGCGGGCACCTTCTAGGACATCATCGAAGTACCTTTCCGGCCTTTGATGATCCTTGCCCTCCGGCGGGCCAGCAGTTGCCACTTCGGCAGCCTTCATCTTCGCCCGGTGCATCTTGACGCGGGCAAAGGCCATCCGTGCACCTTCTATACAGGCTGAGCACTTCACAGCGTCGACCCGCGGCCCCGCATCAATGAGCCGCTTCACCCATCCAAAGTAGCTACTCGGGATTGGCTCAGCGGGCCAGAGCCGGACTATCAAGTCCCTCATGGCTGCACCCGCCATGTTGTGCAGCACGACCAGCAGCTTCAACTGGTCGTTTAGGAGTACTGGAAGTTCTGGCGCATGGAATTTTGACCAGAACAACTTCTCCGTGCTATTCCCCTCCCGGGCCCTGAAGAATTGAGCAGCGTTGGTGATGCTCTTCGAGAGATCCGCAAACATGCCTAGAGAACTCCGCAATCGCGTCAGCGCAAGATACCTCTGATCTCCAAAGATACTCTGCAGAAGAAAGGCCTTACCAGCCGCTATCTGTCGCGGTTGTTTGATCTCCTCGCGATCACTTCGGAACTCGACCTGCGGCTCCTTGGCATCTTTAACTGCCTTATCGAGCTAGGATGTTTGATCTGAAGTCTTCTGCTCCAGCTCCTCGCATTTGCGAATAGCATCTCGCAGTTCTTCTTCGACTTCGGCTACCCGAGACTCATGTTGCCGGGAGGAGGCATGTTAGTCATCTAGATCGGCAGCCGCTTTGGCAGGAGCCCCCTTGTTTATCTCGGCCTCCTTCTTGGCCTCTACAAGTGCGCCCTTGAGGGTCTCGACCTCGGCAGTGCCAACTGTGATATAATCACATAGCATAATGAGTTCATACTCTTACAAGTAAAACACATTGTCCTTTGACATAATAATGCTTTGAAAGTCCGCATACCTTGCGTTTCATCCAACCGCTTGATCACGCGGTCGAGCTCCTTGTTACCTAAATGAAGCTTCCGATTGAGCTCGAAAACCTCTGCGACTTGGGCAGATGCCACCACCAGGGAAGCCTGTTCAAAAAACACAGTATCAGCTAACATAGTATGGATCCTCTGTCCGATTCATTTCCGAATCAAACAAAGTATCAGGGGTACTGTCCGTATACAGGTTTCTTTCCTTATACAAATAAAACATGGAATTCCTTTAGAATATTACATTGCATACCTCGAAGCCTGGTAGTATGCTGTTGAAGGCATCATTCAGTCCATTCTTGGCGGACTGAATCTTTCCCATCACCGCACCCATCAGGGTACGGTGTTCCGCCATGATGGAAGCACCTTACAGTGCTTCCTCCAGCGTGTTAGGCGCCTTCGGATTAGTGGAGGACGCCGCTTGAGCTGGTGCTCCTCCCCCTATCGTAGGGAGATGACTTCCCAATTTCGGAGCCATATTGTCCTCCGAAATAGTGTTCGGCGGGAGCCCAGATTGCTTGGACTCCCCACCGTCGGTCGCCATAGGGATTGCTCCCACTCGGCTCACGGCGGCTGAGGTATTGGCCTCGGGCACCTTTTCGTCTTCCCCGCTCCCACCTGCTCGTGTAGGGGACACCTGTAGGGAGGACACTTCGGTATCCCCTAGGACGGGCGATTGAGCCCGCGGTGGCGTGTCGCTCTCCACCATTTCGGCTGGCAGAGAGCTCCCTGGCGATAATGAAGCGCCAGGGAGTGTGTGGGGAGGGCTGCAAAATAAACGAATAAAGTTTCTTAGACAATGGTAGTTGATTAAACCGAACAAAAACAACGAAAAGTCCGAATACTTCTGATTCGGCCAGGGGCTTGATCCTGGGCTGTACTCGGAAACTATGCTCGGATGTTGAATCCGAATTGTCCGGGATGTTCAATTTCTTCCTAGGCGCCCCTTGCCCACATTTACGGGGGCCGCCCTCTTCTTCACCCTTGACTTAATGGGGGAATCGCTCTCCTCCTCCTCTTCTTCTTCTTCTTCGTCGTGGGAGGAGTGGGCATCAGTCTCTCCGAACACTGTGTCTGCATGACCCTTAGGACGGGGGTCAGTCTTGAACTCCTCGCCCTTCTTCTTGGCCTTCTTCTCCGGTGCCTTGTACGGCATTGGAACAAACATCATTGTCAGCTGAGGTGTGGCTGGGTTTTCGGGCAACAAAGCCGGATAGTTGGTCCGCTCCTCTTTCTTCGTCCAGGCCTGAATGGAACGTAAAAGTTTTAACTCGTGTTACAATTGAAATATGGACAGCGTACGTATTCGGCAAAATTTTGATTACCTCTGAGGCCGGATACACGATGTGGAAACCCTTGTCCTCGGTCTCCTCAGGCCACCCCTTTTGGGCCTTGAAAAGCTGCTTCCAGATATCTTCGTGTGTAGTGCCGAAGAAGCGCTTCAGGGCCTGTTGCTCTTCCGGTTTGAACTCCCATAAGTGGGAGGCTAGGAGTTGGCAGGGGAGAATGCGGCAGAAGAGCATCACCTGAATCACGTTAGTGAGGTGGGTGCCCTTCGCAATCATGTTGGAGATGCGGTTTTGGAGTGTCTGCTCCTCCGTATGAGACCCCCAATCAAGGCCCTTGGTGATCCATGAGGTGAGCCTCTCCGGGGGTCCAGATCTGAATCCGGGTGTGGCCGCCCACTTGGCGTCGCGGGGTTCGGTGAGATAGGACCACTCCTGATACCATACCTTGTTCGTCTCCACATAGGCACCCTATGGACAAGTGGCGATCGGGAGCTTACTCACCGTAGCTCCCCCGCAATCCGCGTGCTGCCCGTCGACCACCTTCGGCTACAGATTGAAGATCTTGAGCCATAAGCCGAAGTGTGGGGGGACGCGGAGGAATGCCTCACATACAACTATGAAAGCTGATATGTGGAGGATAGAGTTCGGGGACAGATCATGGAAATCTAACCCGTAGATGAATATAAGACCCCGAACAAAGGGGTGAAGAGGAAACCCCAGCCCCCGAATAAAGTGAGGGATGAATACCAACCTCTCACCCGGCTCAGGGATGGGGATCACCTGATTCTTATCGGGAATCCCAAGAACTATGTCGTCGTCGAGATATCCCGCACTCCGAAGATTCATCACGGCCTTCTTCGTGACCATGAAAGCTTCCAAATTGCCCCTAGAACCGGTTCCAGCCATTGATGGAGAAGGAGGCGGTGGCGGAAGGGGTGGGAGTTGTGAGTGTTGGAGCTGTGGGCGCCAGGGTTAAAGAGATTGGGAAGCTCGGGCTTGAGGAGAGCGTGAGGTGCAAGGGGAAGGATCTGTGTCCTTTTATAGACGGTAAATACCAAACGCCCCCCACTCCAGCTGTAAAACTCGTCGTTCCCAACATAATTGTGCATAAGGCGCAGTTGGTTTACCCATGTCATATGGATGAGGATCCCATAATAAGCGGGCATGATCTCTGCTTTGACAAGACGTGCCAATAGGGGCTATGCCTCGAAACGCGAAACCAAGACCGACAAAATGGTTCGAAATATTAAAGGGCCAGACATGACGTTTCGCTAAAAAGTTGCCAGTAAAGACATAGTGTCCGTTTTTGACACATTGCCTTTGCGGCTAAGGGGTGTACTAATCACGCCGAGATGGACATAGTTCCTTTATGTATGGAATAAACTTTGTATGTTCGGAAGGAGGAACCCCCCTTGTAATGCTGAAGACAGTAAGCGTGCCGGACTCATTATCATCGAAGACAGGTTCAGGGGCTACTGAGGGAGTCCTGGATTAAGGGGTCCTCGGGTGGCCGGATTACTCATTATGGGCCATATTTGTGGGCTGTGAAGATCATCGCTGAAGATTATCCCCCGTATCCAGATAGGACTCCCATATGTGTAGAATGGAAAGTTCAAAGTCCGGGTGTAATGTTTCCTTCCTCTGCAAGATGATCATGTACAACCCTAGGTCCCTCCGGTGAAAATATAAACCGGAGGGTTTAGTCCGTAAGGACATAATCAAAACATCATAGGCTAGACTTCCATGGTTTATCCATTTCGATCTCGAGGTAGATCAACTCTTGTAACCTCATATTCATCAAGATCAATCAAGAAGGAAGTAGGGTATTACCTCGATCGAGATGGCCTTAACCTAGGTAAAACAGCGTGTCCCCAATCTCCTATTACCATCAATCCTCAGGCACATAGTTTGGGACCCCCTACCCGAGATCCGCCGGTTTTGACACCAACACCCACCACATCTATGACGATACATGTCTTTGTCACAATTATCATCATAGAAGTGTCATAACCATGATAGAAAAATGTTTCGCTCGGGCCATTATGTCACGGATGTGTCTTTTTTTGTAGTGTTAGGCTCTTATCCTACTCTCTAGTCCATCTCCTCTCCACCTCCTGGCCAAAGTGTGGCCACTGGATAGATGGGCTACTAGAGGACGGACCTACTGCTCCATGGTGTGGCTGCTAGAACAAAAAGAGGGACTGCATGTTCCCACTCAGTAGGTGAATGGTGTTGCTGGCTTCACGGAGGTCCGTACGGATCCCTCCTACCTACTGCTGCAGCTGCTGGAACTCGTCCCAAGGTAGATAGTCATGTGGCTGCCAAAAGTGAAACTGCGGTGTATATCGTGGTGCAGGTTGTGGTGGAAAGTTGGGTGCATACTGGGGTGCACCTCCCCATGAATCCCAACCGTGGGTATGTACCACAGCTGCGGCATCCCACTCAGGAGCGTGCTCGGGTTGAGCATTGTTCCCTAACCCGGCTGTGTGGCGGTAGTCGTTGATCTCATCAATAGAGAGTACCCACATATCTCACGTAGAAACAGTAAAAGCTTGCGGCAAGGGCATGCGCCCATCAACAGAATTGGAGTTAGGTAGGGGCATTTGTATCAATGCTCCTCATTCACAGGCCCATAAAATGTATGTAAGTCATAATCCTAAGGTTTAGCACCGTAGGACCTGGGACGTGCCACATATCATCAACATTGAGGGTAAAATGCTCAGCAAGCCAAGTCACTATGCCTCCCACGACAATAACTGTCGCCGGCTACTTGTGCTTCCGACCGAGGTGGTGCATGAGAAAAGCTCTGATGTTAGGCTAGGGAGTACAGTGGGGTCGAGTGATGTGTGGAGCACACACATGTCATAGCTCCACATGCCCCCGATGTTCTCCCTATACCAAAAATAGTGTTGGCAAGGAAAATCATGAAGTAGCGAATGACGGGGTTTTCGATGCTCGATACCTTCTTGCCAGAGAGGTTGTGCTCGTCCATGACGGAGATGAGCTCCCAAGTACCTAACACATCAACAGTGGGCACACCCTAGTGTGAAGAACACATTGGTTCTCGAACCCAAAGGCGTCACACCACTGCTCAAGCGTCATCGCATGCTAAAATCTTTTGAGTGTGAAGGAGCAACTCGCCGGCACCATCTAATCCTCGAGAGTGTGTGAGAAGGTGGAAAGGAACTCCATGGTGATGCTGCAGTATGTCATGTAATGGAAATTAATGAAAAACACCCATCCTAATGTTGTTTGCAAGCCATGCGAAGTCATTGTCAAGCACTTGGCACTCCAAGAACGTGTCACACTTCCACTTCGTGCGGGTCATCCCCCGGTTATTCATGCATTGGTAGTCTTTGTTCATAATAGCACGGAGTTCATCTCCCTTGTATTGGGCATGTTTAGAGCGCGAGCCCGTGGCCTTCTTCCCGGGGGCAATCGCATATCTCATCATTTCTACATTCAACAAAAATAACAATAGAAAAAGTAAGATTAATATGGGGATCGAGTTATAATACTACCTAAGATCGATTCTAACCTATTACTTTGAATCCTAACATGCAAATCGACCGGAAATTAATGTGGGGATATGAACATTGACGGAACAACTACCAAACCTTGTAAATAAACCATGGATCAGAGGACAAATTCACCCAATAGTGCACTTATCAAACGAACAAAATCCGGGAAGAAATGATGGTTTTGAAGGATTTTTTTAGGGTTTGAGAGAGAGATTGGAGAACTTTGGGCATTAGAAGGATGAAGAATAAAACATCCCAGCGTCGGCGGCTCAAATTTATGAAATTTAGGCAACACGGGCGCTCATACGGGTGCGGGCATCCGTATAGAATACCGTCTCACGTTCAAATAACACGAGCTAGGGTTTACGTATCTGAAAGGAGCACTCAAACGGTTAGACACACTTGTTTGAAACACCATTATCAAACCTCTTTATTTGAAGCTGCACCAGGCAGAGGTCGAAACGGCCGCTTGAATGGCCGCTGTCGTCCATTCAGAAGGCCGTCTTTCTATATGTTCCCATGGACGCTCCTACTTAAAGAATCAAATGACTTCTTAAGCGGGCGCCAGCCCCCATTAGGAATGTTGTATTCAAATATGTAATTCTTGGCTGATTTCGGCAAGAGTGTCATACGGCCGCGCGAAAGGGCGCAAGCGGTCATATGGTACACCGCCGATCTCCCTGTTCTTTTGTGTGTTTCCTCTGAACTTGCATGCGACCGCGCATACGGGCAACAATGCCTGGATGAAACATTGTCGATCTCCCTGTTGCTTTCCTCCCTTGTTTCTTTTCCTTGTTCTTCTTTTCAACACTTCTTCAATAAAAATATTAAAAACAAATTTTTCGAGGGATTTTCGTGAGTTAATTAATAAGAGTAATGTATTAACTTGAACAAAGAAATTTTATTACTGAAAAATAAAAAGATAATGGATTGCCTCCCATAAAGGGCTGGTTTTATGTTTCTTAGCTCAACCTCTTACCTCAGTATTTTATCAAGTATCCGGTGGTAATGGGTTTTCTCTTCTCACCGTAAATAATCATTTAGGTGGTGGAACATACCTCACCCTTGCTCCTGGCTTGTTCGAGAAGTACTTGATTATTTTCTCCTCATAGATTCTAAAGGTTACCTTCCCTTCTAAGCAATCTAGCGATGCACCACACCATTCAAAAATGGTCTACCAAGGATAATTGATAAATTTTTCATCATCGGGCATGTCAAGAGTAATAAAGTCAGTAGGTATAACATACCAGTCCAATCTTAATGGAACGTTTCCAGCCATCCCCACCGTTCCAATCTTAATGGAACGTTTCCAGCCATCCCCATTATTGGCGTGGGTCGACGATCTATGAGGCTGATGAGCCCCTTTGATTATTCGGCAAGGGGTGGCACTCAACGCAAAGAGCGGGAATGATGAAGGACGCGAGGATCTTTACCCAGGTGCAGGCCACCATTGAGGTCTAATACCCTACTCCTGCCTTGGTGTATTGGGTGATTATAAACACAGGTACACAGAGCGCTCTCCCCCGGCAAGGCGCAAGGAGAGGGCTGCTACACAGGTATGTATGTGTGGAGTTTTAATTTGTTCGAACCCTTGTAAAGGTTGCCATGGTCCTCCTTTTACAGCTTAAGGGGTTACCACAGTGGCAAAATAGTATTTATCTGGTGATTAGACAACAAATAGTGATATCATATATAACTCTGCTAGTTAAGACAAAGTGCATACAATGTTTATTAACTGCACCGCTAGGTGTCACGAGGAGGAGGAGTCTCGGCAAGGCTGCTGCACCGCTTGCCAAACCGCCTCTCTATAGTCTTGACACACCACCTAAATGGTTGTCGATAAAGGTGAAAATCATCCTGATGTGCCACCACTTGTCTGGAAAGCTTCACCTAACTACCTGCGGGCTGACACCTCACTCATTAGTGACTAGCTTCTCGGTGAGGTGGAGCATGTGGTAGCTGGCATGGAACCGGCTTGCTGGCCACAGAGCTTGTCGGGCTGGCCCTGCCAAGTCTGCGCACCTGGCAAGTGAGCTGCTTCTAGTTCTTCATTCCATGGCTTGTCTTGGTCCTCTTAATGCGCTCCTTGATCTCTCAAAGAGTGGCTTCTCTAAGCTTGGATCCTTTGAATGTAAATCTTGCTTTGGCGAGGGCGCTGCTACTTGTCTGTACATAAGTCAGGGTATTGTACACAAGTGCTTAATACACCGACAGGAGCCCTCAGGCCTAGGCCAGACGTGCTGCTGGGCAACATTGGGAGAGGCCCAAATGATGCGCAGACGACATTGTCCTATTTCAAATAGCGTTCTCGTTTTGAGATCTTGTTTGCTTCTTCATTAACCTGAACTTCGAGCTAGATCTAGCTTCCCTCTGGTATCTTCGTCATCCATGCAACGCCTGGCGTCTAAGTCCAAAACCAAGGCCGCATTCGGAAGCAGGCCACCACCGGGTTTTGTCCAGTTAGGCCCACGCCCATGAATGGCTTGTGATAACTGCCATCACTGCCATCACTCCTCCCCTTTATTGTAGCTCTCCACCCATGAAGTAGGTTACACACAGGACGTGGGATTGGTGCAGAAGGATAGTCGTGGGGATGGTGCTTTGATCAGAGGGATTGAGACGCCAGATTGGCGAAAGTGGGTGGTCCATGAAATAAAGCGCCGGCCAAGAATGTAGGACGCGGGATTGGTGTAGCGGGGCGGCTGCCTTAGGGTGGTGGAGAGCCAGCCCCTGTGCCTTTGTGGGGACCCCGACTTAAGAGTCGTGATCACCGAATGCACGTGTACAGTGATCCCAGAGATCAATTCTCACTGAACACACAGAAGCTGAATAACAAGAGTCTTACATTCATAAATACCGTATTACACAAATAGGACCATTATGGTCAAGTCTTGAGTATATCATGGAAGCGGAAATCTTCAGTAACAACTTGGGCCCATGCCATCTGCCTTAACCCTACAGGCATTCTGACTGGGAAGCGTCCTAGCGCATGTTCGTCACTAGGAAATCTTCATCATAACCTGTTCGTTCATGCCTGGCCAATAAAATAAACAGTGGCAAGCCAATGAGTACTTTGAATGTACACGCAAGCAACCCAAGTGTGATGACAGAATAATTATGCAGGGCTCTACGACTAAATTGGCATTTTTGTGTAAAGCTAGTTTTTCTCATGCAAGTCTGATCAACATATATCAAGGACATGCATGTGTCTGCAACAAGTATCAGGAGGTTACACACATCAATATCGAGAAAGAGTTGTTATCAACTTATGCTCAAGCTCATCGTGACTTCCTCAAGAATCACATCATCAATATCACTGAACCGTGTTGTTTTCCTCACACACACACACCAGGTTTCGCAAACATTGGACGTAGCCCAAGAGCGGTTACCCAACTGTCCTGGACTGTGGACACGGCTATTCGAATAGCAATACCCTCTGCAGAGGTTGCACACTTTACCCACAAGATCCGGGGAACTTCCGTGTCATCCACGACCCACGGTACCTCAAGTACCCGGGGTAAGCACCTGATCACTATCCTTCCCTAGATGACACTAACATGGAGTCCACTCGATTGGTAGCAACCCCCGTGCCCAACATTTCACATCTTAAGATTTTTGGAGCCTCGCTCCCATTTTCATCACATACCACAAGCACGGGGTACCAACGGCATGTCCGATGCCCTGTAAAGACAGTCATGGCCGCCTATCCAAGCACGACCCAGTCCCGAGAGTGACCTCATGTCACCCCCATCACTAGTAATGCGGGCACCATGCTAGTATCGGCCTAGGTAATCAATAATGCCCTTTCCCATATAAGGGTAGAGTGGTTGCGCATGTAAGGTTGGAATAACGGTTGCATCTTAAACCAATCCGTTTTGAAAACAACACACACACTTCCCTCGGTACACCACTTCGTCATCAAGTGGTTACCCAACTCATCATCTCCCTTGGGTATAAGTGGCACCCGACGGGGTTTTCGAAAAGTCTTTTGAAAGTACTCTGTCTCCATCACCATGCATATTCCCGTCCCATTTGCATAGCCACTACTATAGCAACCTATCTAATCACACCCACATAACCCTCATAGGAAGGTAGGGTCATGCTTTATGCAAGTTTCAATATGAAAGCAGCAAGGTGACCCACACAAGTGGTCATCATCGCAACATGATTCCGGTGCATTGACATTAAGTACTATATGATATGCATGAAAAAGGGGGGTTTCATAGACATGGTCAAAGGGCTGCTTGCCTGTCTTAACCAAGTCATTGGGGTCTTCAAATCCTCTAGTCCTTCCCCAA
Organism: Secale cereale; assembly: GCA_902687465.1. Taxonomy (NCBI): domain Eukaryota; kingdom Viridiplantae; phylum Streptophyta; class Magnoliopsida; order Poales; family Poaceae; genus Secale; species Secale cereale. The sequence goes on along the minus strand of LR738712.1, from coordinate 267,611,650 downwards.
GTACTCCGTCTACTTTGTCAACTAACGCCGGAAACAAATCACAATAAGCAACACAACAAGGCAAAAATAAAAGTGCTCTAAAAATAGGCATTGGACTTTTCTAGGATACCTCTTGTCATATGAAAAATGACCAAGGTGGTTTCATAGGCACTGGATCAATGGATAGTTTGGAACATTTCAATATGATGGAATCAGGGGGTTTAATGGATCTGTAAGAAGTGTACAGAAGAATTATTTTGACAAATGGGCAAAGCCACCCATCTAACAAGGAATGATTTTAGAAGAATCTAGGAGTTGGTTTTACTTGATTTGGAGTTCAAACGAATTTCCTATGATTTTGCAAAGTTGACAGATATGAAGAAATGGCTCATTATTTTGTGGGGTACAGAAAGTATTAAGAAAAATGTTCATAAACTAAGTTATGAACTTAGAAGCATCTAGGAATTTGAATCATGGCATTTGGATCAATTTTGAGCTCTCTGTAAAAATGTGCAAATGGCACTATGTGATAGAGAATAATTTTACGAACCCCTAGAAATTTGAATCATCAAATTTGGAGTTTATTTGAATTATTTTATGGGTTTTACAAGTCTCTGAAAAAATAAAAGGAAAATAAATTACCAAAGGGCTGGAACTGGGCGGCAGCTTTGCGCACTGAGCGAGACTTAGTGGCAGGGCGCCACTAGGCCGGCCTAGCGGCTCGGCCGCTCACGCGCAGGGGCCAGGCCGGAGGCGGCTTCCAAGAAAATCCGTTTTCGCGCGGGGAAGGCGGATCTGGGCGATGTCGTTTCCTCATAAACGCCTGGACCCGCTTGCCGGGTCGCTGACATGTGGGGGCCCCCCGCAGGGTCATCTTCCTCCTCCCGCTCCCGCGATAGAGGGGAGGCGAGGCCCTGGCCGTGCGAGGCTGGTGCTTGCCCCCGGCGGCAAGGCCACCTCCGGCCAAGCTGCGGCCACCAGAGAGCGGTGCATCGGGGGAGCGCCTCAGGGTCGGCAGGAGGCGTCTGCAGCGTGCCTGGCTCTGGCCACAGCGGACGGGCATTCGACCGACGTTGGGCATTGGGAGGCAAGCACGGGGAGCAAAAAGTGGGGCGTGGGGCGGGTTGGCGGTGGTTCTGGTGATGCTCTGGAGTGGAGAGGTGGAGAGGAGGGGGTCCCGATGACATGAATTTGGGCCGAGTCCGTCGGCTCGGCTCCGGCCATGGGGGGCGATGGAGCAGCTCTGGGGAGGAGCGAGTGGGTCGTGAGATAGCTGGGGGTAACAGAGGGAGAGTGGAGACGATAGAGAGGCCCAGGGAGAGCCTTATAAGGTGGGGCGTTGGTCCACCATGGACGACGTCCATGGCCACGCCCTAGGCGATGGCAGATGCCGAATCAGCGCTCTGGATCATGTCTAGGGTGTTCGTGAGGGTCGTCCAGGTCGAGAGGAAAGGAAAAGGGGGAGCGGGGCGTGCCAGAAGCTCCGCACGTGTGAGCTCGCTCACTTGAGCTCGCGGTCGGCCGGTGCGCATGCAAGGGAGACGATAGGAGGGAGAAGGAGGAGGGGGCAGACCGCATAGCGTGTCGTGGACGTCAAGGCGACCTCGACGGACACGCTCGCTCTACCCAATACTGCCTGGGTGCCTCGGGAGGGCCGAGCTATAGTTCCTTGGCGCACTGTAGCGCGCTCTAGAGCGTGACTTTGGCCAACATGGGCGTGTCGTTGCGCCCTGGCTGTCTCCCCCAGTGTCCAACAGCCCTAGGGGGTAGTAAACAAGGTGGGAATGGCCTTGGATGCCCTGGTAACCCAATGGAAGAGGAGGGAGGTTGAGGGAGAGTGGGAATTGGGCTGTCCATCACAGTAAAATGGGGTTTTACCCCCCCCCCTTCAATCATTGATCTAAGGAGGAGATGGAGTTCCTGGAGGTAGAGGGTGACTAGGAGCAGTTGTGGTAAACACTTGAGGCAAGGGGGAGTAGTGTAAGGGGTGAAAACAATGGTTCTTGTAAAATGGCAAAAGGTGTTTGATGTGGTTTTGGGCAAGAAAATGACTTCCAATTGACATGAGACTTAACATGATCAAATGGTATATAGAAATAGGGTTTTCCACCAAGTTTGAGCTCATTTGAAGAAACTCCCCAATGTAACTTTGGTAAACCCTAGAAATCAGCAGAAATGGCTTTTCCAAGATCTAGCCATGCAATTCATCCCTCCTTGATGCACCACTTGGTGTAGTGTCATCATTTGGGGTTGTGAGCATGTCCACAAAAGTTGAGGCCACAAGTAAAAAGTTGGCTATGTAGAGTTGTTCAAATTTGGATCTGGTCAGAAAGGGTTTTGGGGCACTTAGATCAAGTTATCCTTCTCCAAAACTTGTGCCATTTAACATAGGTGCATATTTACATCATTTGAGCATGTGGAGCAAGTTTGAGAGCATTTGGACAAGTTTGGCAATGTAAAGTTGCTCAATCTTCAAAATGGACAGAAATTGTTTCGTGCGGATTTGATGATGTTTTCTTGATCTTCAAGGCATGAGGCTTTGTAAGATCATCAAATATGTCATATTTGACATGATAGAATTTCCCTGGAATTTTTGGAGAATATTTTCTTTGTAAATATTTCAAAAGCTTGAAATATCCAGAAAGGGTTTTGGAAGGATTTGTCCAATATTTTGAACATGACCATGTGCTGAAACTCTTATATATGGACAATATATGTCCTATGAGCTTCCCTGAATTTTGAAAAATATTTTTGAAACAGTTAAATATTTTTTAACCTATTAAAGACCATTTCTGGCCTAAAGAAAAAGCTTTTAAATAAAATATAAAAATAACTTTTAAAATTATAATTTCATGGTTTATGGGAGTCCTATACCTAATAGGATTCAAATATACTTTTTGAAAGATTTTTCACACCCTCAATTAAGTACTTGCAGTACAAACCTCAATTCAGGGGTTTTTGGAAAACAATTTTAGAAAATACTATTTGGCCAAATAATTTTTATAAGAAAATATTATACTGTTCTATACACATGGCATGATCATTGGGAAAAGGTTTTGAATCAAGGAAATGAAGTATAAGAGTTGGATGATTTATTTGATTTTTAGAGCACTTGGAAACAGAAAACAGAAAACAAATCAAGCAAGGTCAAAAACAATCAAAAGTTTTTGTCAAACCATATTTTAGCATGATTATTAGCTTAAGTGTTGTGGCATGAAAATCAGGGTGTGACAGCCTTCCCCTCTAGAAGTAGGGGGCATGGGCGGCGATGCTCATCCAACTCTCCCTCCTCATTCTCCTTGCAACTGCCTCCACCATGGTGAGAGGAAGAGGCCGGGCTCATGCTTCCGCGTAGGAGTGAGAGCTTCTCCTCGGTGATACTCCCTTGCCTCGGATGCGTCTGCAGAGGCTGGCTCCAGTGTGCTGACGAGGCCGGAGCGGGGAGGTGGCCATTCTACCACCAGCTGCTCTGCCGCTGATGGAAGGTCACACCGCGAACACAACGCTTGAGTTTATTGTAGAGCTGCGTGACCCACCACGGAGCTCGCTGTGGCTCCCTCATCCCTCCGCTCGGATCATGGAGACTGACCAACCGCTCGGCATATGGTTGTGCGTGCATGCCTGTTTTAATGGGGCCATATGGGTGAACGTCGAGTTCCCCGTGAATGGCATCGTGTATCTTGCACGCGGTTGGAAATCCTTCGCTCGTGTGTGTGACATGGTGGAGGGGCATCTTCTCCACTTCAAGTTGGTGGAGTCCAATACGCTCTCCGTGAAGTTCTTTGGGGCTTCAAGCGCTCGCATGGATTGTTGCCCACAGAGCTTGATCAATGAAAAAAGCTCCTCCTTGAGAGACAGTGATGAGGAGGACACAGATGGTGAAGACGATAATGGTGAGCCCCCGAACATCAAGTCTCATGACGGTGACTCGGTCTCTAGTAGAACGCCGGCAGCACCATCATTTGCAGGCTTCTTCCTCTCTGCCGGGGGTGTCCCTCTGATCTTCTCGAGCCGCATCCCACCGGCCCAGGCAGGGCCAAACTAAGCCCGCTGTAGGCACTCCTTTCGACCTTGGGTTGCACTCGATGTAAACCCTGGGAGGAAGGACCAAGAAAATGTAATCGAGTTTTTATGCAATGAAAAATCTATTTGCTTTTGTCAAGTTAAAATGAACGTGTGTGTCTCTTCCTTGCTCTTTTTCCTATATCCATATTGTCTACTTGTGGGGCATTTTAGGAACTTGTTGGGGCGCGTACTTGCCATGGACGCTTCGAGGGACAGATCCCAAGCAGCCTGATGACAACGCTGGCATCGGCAAGCTTCCCCTTGGTGGTATGAGCACAACTGTTTCAACATCGCGCATGCTCAAGACAGGATGCAGGCGCAGCTAACCATGCGAAGGTTTTTCTCGCGCATATGTCTCCTCGTATGCAATCATAAAAAATGCAATAAGAGGAGGAGGAATCTTTAGCAGAGAAATTTTTCAAAGTTCTCCAACTTACCTCTTCTTTGGTGTACTTGTCACCTTGCCATGGTATGTCACTTGGGCACCTATTGCTGGTACCTATATGATCGCCCCATCCCTCCCCGGCAAAATGTGTGCAAGGGGAACCTTGTCCTTGATAGGGCAACAAAGAAGGGAAAATAACAGTATAGAACTGCGATGGTCCATTAGTTCTCCACCTTAGGCGAGTGATTCGTAACATCATGTATGCAAGCATATATTCAAAAATATGCAGATAAACATGAGTTGTGAAGCACTTAGCTTTATTAACATATGCACAGGGTCTGCACCTGGATTTGTACAAAAGGTTACAAGTCTTGTTGACAAAGCTTGTACAAAATGTGTAGCCGGGAGCGGGCCCGACAACTGCTCCTTACGGGTAGAACTTGGGAAGGTGCTCAATATTCCATGAGTCCCGACGGACTACGTCAGGTTTGGTGACTTGTACTACCTGGTAAGGACCTTCCCACTGTGGTGCCAACTTGTTTGATCCCTTGGCTGACAAAACACAGTGAAGAACAAGGTCACCCTCCTCAAAGCACCGGGCATGCACTTTGCGACTATGGTAGTGGCACAAGGCTTGTTGGTAGTGTGCGCCACACATAGCAGCCAGAGACGATCTTCCTCAAGGAGTGTTGTGTCATATTGCCGCAACTGCTCTTGCTATATCTCATCAGAGGAAAGCACTCGAGGTGACCTGTATGTGAGTTCCATGGGTAGCATCGCTTCTGCATCATAAACTAGGGAGAAGGTATTGTCTAGTGGCTTTATTTGGTGTCATTCTGAGTGACCAAAGAACCACCAGTAGCTCATCAATCCAGTGTCTTCCACCCTTGTGCCGCCTGTCAAAAGTTCTCATCTAGTGCCCACATAACATTTCAGCATTCATTTGTTCTACTTGACCGGTGCTCCTTGGGAGAGCAATGGCAGCAAAACAAATCTTAGTCCCAAGGCCTTGGATATACTACATGAAGGTGTGGCTCATGAATGTGTCTCATTGTCGGTGATATCCCTATTTGGGACCCCAAAACGGCGTAGTAGCCCTTTCAAGAACTTGACGGCTGACTATGTTGTTAGCTTTCTCATTGGCCCCACTTCAGGCCACTTTGTGAACTTGTTAGTGGTGACATACTAGAACTTAAAGCCCCAGTCACACGTGGGAAGGGCCCCAAGATGTCGGTCCCCCAGACCGAGAAGGGCCTGGAGAGTGGAATTGTTTGGAGAGCTTGAGTTGGCTGATGTATATTCTTGGAGTGGAACTGGCATGCTTCACATTTTGGTTACTAGCTCAGTTGCATCCTGGAGGGCAGTGGGCTAGTAAAACCCTTGCTAGAAAGCTTTGCCGGCAAGGGCTCCTGATCCTATGTGAGAGCCACATATACCTCCATGTATTTCTGCCAACAACCTTAGTCCATGTTCCTGACAAATGCATTTTAATTTCACCCCATTCCGCCTCTTTCTGTGCATAATGTTGTCTAAAAATTGATACATACTCGATTGTCGGGCTACTTTTTCAGCTTCTTCTTGCTCAAGTGGAAGTTCTCATGTCGGAAGGAAATTGACTATGGGTTGTACACACGTTGGAGCCTGGGGCTCGACAACAAGGACCAAAGGCATATCTTCGGGCATGGGAGCGTTGATCTCAATGGCAAGGGCCAGGAGCTCTATGCGAGAAAGTTGCTCGCCAACTGCCATGTCATTGTTCCGGGTAACATTTCTGGTGGTAGGTTCTAGGAGCTCTACCGGGAACTACTTGCAGGTACTTAACCATCTCCTCTTACTGTCTCGCATTGACGGACAGGCTGATGGCTGATTCAAATGGAGCACAAAGGTTCCTGGTTCCATAGGAAGCTTTTGTGCGACACACTTTGACAAGTAATCAGCAACGCTGTTTTCCGCATGAGGGACTTGCTCTCTTTGTAACCCGTGAAAGTATCCCTCCAATTTTCTAACCCCTTCCACGTACACTTCCATCAATGGGCTCTGGTAATCTTTGTTCACTTGCTTCACAACGAGTTGCAAATCTCCACACACGATCAACTTTCTGATTCCCAACTCCACTACAATTCTGTGACCAGCAAGGAGCCCTTCATATTTTGCAGTGTTGTTGGTCGCCTCTTCCCTGGGGAAGTGCATTTGAACCATGTACTTGAGGTTCTCTCCGGGGGGCACAACAAGCAGCACTCCGGCACAGGCGCCATGTAGCGAGAAGGCACCGTCAAAGTACATGATCCATTCTTTCTTTGATTCTTTGCTGGGGAGAGTCGATTCCTAAATTCCTTCGTTAGGTGTTGGTGTCCATTCAAGAATAAATTACGCAAAGGCTCTGTTTTGGATAGTCAAAGTGCTCTCGAATTTGAGTGCAAAACTTGACAGTTCCAATGCCCATTCTACTATTCTGCCGGTTGTGTCTGGATTCCTCAAGATGCATTACAATGGCAAACAAGTGACAACAGTAATTTCATGTTCTTGGAAGTGGTGACGCCGCTTTCTCGAGGCCACGAGGTGGCCAAAAAGTAGCTTATGTACCCAAGGATACCTTGACCTAGCCCCTTACGGAAGTGAACTAACAAAGTACACCGACGGCTGTACCACTTTCTTATTTTAGACCACTTGTCGGCCCGCCTCATTTCATCTTACTGCAGCTATCTTGTCAGCTTCGGGCCTTTCTGGTGCCGATCCAGACACGTTGTTGATTTGGCTTGCCGGTGTGGTTTCCTCATTGTCAACTTCTCTTTGCGACCACTAGCGCAGCACTGACCACTCTATTTGTTGCTGCTAGATATAGTTGTAGCGACTCTTGTGGCTTAGGCGCTACTAGTGTTGGCGCCGAGGATAGGTATTGTTTCAGATCTTTCAGTGCAGCCTCTTCTTCCGGGGTCCATTTTAGTATGAAATATTTCCGATGATAGGTATAATTCCAGCTTGCCGGATGGAACACCAAACACACACTTCTCAGGATTAAGCTTCAAGTTAATACTGCATAGATTTGTAAAAGTTTCTTCCAAATCTTGGATGATGGTTGATTTGTCCTTACTTTTGACCACTATGTCATCCATATAAGCTCATATAAGCTTCCACATTCATGTGTAGTAGTGGCTCAAAACCAATCTAAACAGTGCTTGCAAATGTTGATCCAGCACTCTTCAGCCCAAAAGGCATATGCACAAAGCAATATGTGCCACATGGGGTGATGAATGCCGTCTTGTCCTCATCCTCTTTAGCGATGAATATATGACGGTACCCAGAGTATGCATCAAGGAATGAGAGCAAATCACAACCAGCTCTGTAGTCCACAACCTGATCGATGCGCGGCAAAGGAAAGTGATCTTTTGGACGGGCTTTGTTAAGATCAGTGTAGTCAATGCAACACTGCTCTGACAAAACGAACTGCTTCGGGCTTCTTGATCCCTTCTTCTATGAGCAGTTGCGGTTCCAAGGCTTGCTTCCTGACCTTCTACTAGTCGGGCCGAGCATGGGCGCAGACAACAAGGTGGTGCTCGTTTACCTCCCTAGTAACGCCGAGGATGTCAGGCGGTTGCCAAGAAAACACATCGGCATTCACCCACAAGAAGGAAACAAGCGCACTTTCCAATTTTATCTCAAGAGTGGTGCTGATTGTGAAGGTACCATCAGTGCCATCCTCCCTTGCTTGCACCTTCTTCATGACAGGTGAAGCAGCCTTGGATATTTTGCTGGTATAGATTTCCGGCAAGTGTTCAACAGGTGTGCAGCACTCCGAAGAGGTGCACTTCCCGGAATTCTTGCCAGATATCTTGTCGCGCTTCTTATTCTTCTTTCCTTTAGTCGGAGCTGCTATCTCAATGGCCTCCGCTGCCATAACATCTCTATAGAGCTTATCGACGCAGATAACTACATCTTTCTGATCGGATTTGATATAAATGACACCCATGGGTCCAAGGAAATTTAACATGTTAAAGGTGTAACGGGATGCCGCCGTGAACTTAGCTAATTCCGGATGACCAAGGATTCCATTGAATGGCAAGGGGATCTTCACAACATCAAACACTATCTTTTATGTTCGGTAGTTCAATTAGCCGCCAAACGTAACCGGCAAGGTGATTGAGGGAGTCATCGATTAAGGGGTCCTCGGGCTGCAGGCCATTACTTATGGGCCGGACTAATGGGCTGCTATGGAGATCAACTATAGCACAAAACCGTGAAAAATAGAAGATGTTCGGAGCCATGGTGTGCCCTCCAAGTTATGATTAGGTGTGACCTTTCTTTCATTTTAACCGACCTTGTGTAACCCTAACCCTATCAGTGTCTATATAAACTTGTCGGGGAAAATATATAGGGGTATGTGTTTTCCCCTCACTCGTGCACGGACAAGTCAAGGCCGAACCAAGATGTACCAGAGACCAAGAGGTTCGAGGGACCAACAAGCAGATCAGAGAGACCAAGACTAAGCCAGAAAAAAAGACATCGCCAAGAGAAGGGCATCCCTTTCCGAGCAGGCGAGCCCAACAAGGGGCGTGGTCACCAACAGAGTAAAACAAACAAGGTGTCCCGGCAAGGCCTGCCGGGTCTCGCGAACGCTAAACCACCTCACCGACTGCTCCTTCACGACTCACGTCGTCAATCAATGGGGTGTGAAGCTGCAATATGATTAAGTGGCAGCCATTTGCCACATGTCAACCATTTCCTATAGGAGAAACACACAGATGACACCCGTCCCATGACGTGTCTAGAGAACAGGCGCGGAGCTGGCAAGATAGCCCGGCAAGCCTTGCCGGGAAACCAGTGATGTGACACTAAGCGGTGCATTTAATGCACCCTGTCAGCCCGCAGAGTAAGGTATGATAGCACTGTTTGCTATCATATCAGTGCATACTGACTACTTTGACACTCTGGTAACCCCTTGATCTACAAAAGGAGGTCCATGGCAACCGTAGAAAGGGTTGGAAAGTTGACGAACCTACACCCCCATACGCGCGTAGTCACCACTGCCCTAAGGCAACCCATGTCGGGAAAGTGTACTATACTCCACCACCTCCATTCCACCAAAGCAGGAGTAGGGTTTTATGCCTCGTGGCGGCCGAACCTGGGTAAATTACTTGTGTGCTCTTTGCCGTGCTGCCGTGCGCTGGTCTGCTATTTGTGCAACGAGACATCCCCCTACCGAACTAGCAAGGTGCCTCCTGGTCCCATAGGTGGCCGCGGATATCCTGTGCCATCTTTGGCGTGCCAGATAGGGGGCTCTCTTGCGCAAACCTGAAGGCGTGCGCACCGCGTCATCTTCATCACCATTCTCATCTTCAACGGCATCATCAATGATAGCGTCGCGAAGACACTGGAGCAATGTGGGGCTGTACCCGCGCTCCGTTATTGGTTTTCGCGCATCGCCGTGGCCCCAGTCACGGCAAAGATCGCCGCTGGTGGCGATGGATCTACCCTGGCGGCCCGTACGGCCTAACCATCATTTGGACACCGTTCGAAGAAAGGGCACAAGGCGTGCAAGCGCGAGCTTCCTCCTCCCCGTCCCTTCCCTTCATCTGCAGTTGAGCTTCTTAGCTGCGGCATCATCGACGCCGACGATTACAGCGCGATGCTCGGACTAAGTATTTGCCCTATGTTGTGTAATCCTGAGCGGAGCGCTTGTATGAATCCGTTGATAGATGCCCCATCAAAGTATACTTCGACGAGGCTGCCTGCACTGGCACAGTCCTTGCAACGACACCCGCCAGGTTGATTCGAAAGGAAGGGAGAAAAGTGGGAGGGGGAGTAGAGAAGCCCGACACAATTCCCCGGTGCCCACCAATCATCAAAAAATAATATCGGTCCCTGTCGGGAATGAAGAACCAGCTGATTGCTCTTCCGGGCCACGCGGACACATCTAACGCACACGACCCGACAAAGGATGGAGAATCTCAAGATGAAAGCTAAGTTTACGATACCTCGTCTTACTGATACTTTTCAGAATTTTACAATCGTTTATCCCTTAAGTCTAGTGAGCGTTTGTATCGTGACAACCCTCGTGTGACAGAACGTAGGCTACTTTCTTTGATCACACCATCGTCATGTCCAGAGCCATGCTCGCAGGACGAGAGGCTGCCTCGCGAACTACCCGGGAAAAACCTGCCGAGACGCATCCACGCCAAGATGAATGATAAGGGCTGGACCCTTGGGACTATCGTGGCAATATGTTACCAGTAGGCATCCGGAGCATACATAGGGATCAATCATACGACCGCAAACATACAGAGCTCAAAGGGCTAAACACGCATTTAGAATCTAGCTAGCAATATCAGTTCCACACGAACACAAGAGGTAGAGGTAACTAAACGCAAAATGTATGTCATGGTTAATTACAGGGCAGTAGTGGCCCAATATTTGGCCTAAGGGCTAGGTGGAGCAGTTCAGACAAGAAGAACCCTGTCGGCCCGGGGGGGGGGGGGCAGCTTTCTCCCTAGCGGCTGTGACATCAGCGTCCGCTGGTGGCTTCTTGAATCCGTCGTCAAGGTTGTGGTACGGATGGCAGCAGGCAATATTGCTCAAGACCATGAAGAGGGCGTCGTGAGCAACCTTTGGGGATACAGTCGCAAAGCGCTCGGCCCACCTCTCTTCATGCACTCTGAGCTTCTCGATCAGCTCATCGAAGAAGAGTCCTAGTTTGGTGCTTGGGAACTCGTGCTTGCCAACCGTGAAGACTGGTGTCAGGACCCCAATCCTAAGTCACACCGATCTAGCATGTAGAACATCATATCACTTTGCGCCCTCATGCACGGTATCCCCATGGGTGCCACCTTACCTAGCCCGGGACCGTTTGCGTATTTTGGCTCACGTATATGATAATGTCGCTAGCATCCATATGACAGAGAACCCGGGCCGGCATGACTAGTTGTAAACCAAAAGTGGCGCTAAATTACAGGGACAAGCATACATGACCCAGCAACGAATGTGTCGTTCATCAATGTATGAACCCAAGTCGTAGCAAACTACAAGGACTTAAAGGAACAACGCGTGACATTTCCCTGAAGGGACAGATACGGGAACGAAGAAGGACACATGCCAGCTAGCGTAAGCTTTCCAGAGTAGTAGCAAGCTACCAAGGCTCAATGGAAGCACTAGGAGGCATTTCCCCATAAGATAGGCTACCAAGGGTAAACAACTAGGTGTCGGATCCCACACATACCAAGCATTTCAACAACATACACACAATATGCTTGATATGTGCAAATACAACCTGGCATCTCAACAAAACTCTATGAATCAAAGTATTTATTCATTTTACTCCTAGGATCCGGATATTACAAACATGGGTCTCGTGACCCAACATACAGAGCATACAAGCAACGGAAGCATAACATGTCTGAGTACAGACAACTACAAATGAAAAAGGCTGAGAAGCCTGACTATCTACAAGACCCTCCCAAGGGTACAAGATCATAACTGAGGTAACAAGCTAAACTTCGAAATCCACACGGAACTACTAGTGAGACTTAAGTCTCTTTGCAAAAACATAAATTAAGCAAACGTGAGTACAAATGTACCCAGCAAGACTTACATCAGAACTAGCTACATATGCATCAGTATCAACATAGGGATGGTGGAGTTTAACAGCAGCAAGCCAGCTTTGACTCAGTGGCTATCCGGAACTACGACTGGAAGTAACTCTTTTGAGGTGGCGCACACGAGTCCACATATTCACCAAATCAATACACCACTATGATTCCGCTCTCGTCTCCCTACTAGAAGGCCATCACTAGCACTCATACTTATCGTGCGCATTTTAGAGTATCCACTTTCATTTGTCTATGAACTGTATAGGCAACCCAGAAGTCCTTTACCGCGGACACAACTATTCGAATAGATGATTTATAACCTTGCAGGGGTGTACTTCTTCACACACGCTCTCACCACTTATCGCCATTTACATGACATGTACTCGGCAACCTTCAAGCAGAAGCCTAGCGAGGGTGTCGGCCATGACCTGACTAACCACACAAGTCTCTAGTCCAGGTTCATCGCCTATTCGGGTTCCATCCGCAAGGAGATCCAGTCGGGGTGTCGTTCACGGCCCGAAACGATATGTACAGTGTTCCTGAGACACCAAACGGGCGACTCGGTACACCATGCCGCAGTGTATCTACCGCGTCATAGCCCACCCCTAGGGTCAGCGCTACGCACGGCCTCCAACACATATCCTACAAACACAAGAAACTAGTTGCAACTCATGGACAGAGATTAGGTTGATTAATAAGTCGAGAGAGCTTGGAGTGCCCGGAGCCCAATGTGTGGTAGTAGATGTTCATGGATCACAAACACAAAACTCAGTTCCTGATGACGATTTCAATGAGACAATCCACCATATACTCCTAGATGGCCTGTCACCGCTACTTGGAGTTCACACACTTAGCTCACACATAGTAGGACATGTTCATCACCATTCCAATTCATCCTTGATGAATCAGACCTGACTCAACTCTAAGCAGTAGCAGGCATGACAAACAAGCATGAATGAGTAGGCACATCAGGGATCAAACAACTCCTACTTGTGCTAGTGGGTTTCAACTATTTACTGCGGCAATGATAGGTCATGCAGAGGAAAGGGGTTCACCTACCGCAGCAAATAACAGATGAATCGTTGTTGTCCTAATACAATAAAAGAGTGTAGGAGCGGGAGAGTGGGATTGTATCGGAATGAACAAGGGGGTTTGCTTGCTCGACACTTCTGAAGATAGTAATAGCTCTTCATCGGTGTGATCGATCACATCGTCAGAACAACGTCTACTGAGAGGGGACAATCACCGGCTAGCAAGAGAGAACACAATGAATGCAATGCGACAATATGATGCATGATCATGACATGGCAATATGCTGTTGATTGAGCTAATGCAACTAGCAACCATATTTAATGAAGTTGGCTTGAACCAAAGGTTCAAATTTAAACTCCATATGTGATTTTCCAAATGCCATTTATTCAAATTGTCCTAAACAGTAGTTGTACATTGTTCAAACATGCATGAAAATGCCATAAACAGATTATTTGGATTTTTCTGATCATTTTTCATATATACATTATTTTCATTGGAGTTATATATTATTTTCTATGATTTCTAGAAGTTTAGGATATTTTCTAAAATAAATAAATCATTTCTGATTTATTAAATATCCAGAAAATATTTATGACGTCACCACTGCATCATACTAACGTCATCCAGTCAACATTGTTGGACCAGGTCAAACCTGACCAGTGGGGCCCACTGGTCAGTGACTCAACTAACTAAACTAAATTAACTAACACAAACCTAGTTTAGTTAGCCGGGCGGGGCCCGCATGTAAGTGAGTCTGTGGGTTAACTAATTGTTAATTAGCACTAATCTAAAATTAGCACGGCTCTGGGTCTACCTGTCAATGACCCAGTGGGGGTCAAACTCGCCGGAGCTGACCTGCGGCTCGTCGCCGGCGACGCCACAGACGGCGGAGGGCATCAGAAACGGTCCTCCAGCGACCAATTCGACGGCTGAGAGGCTCTACGCGGAGCTGGGACTTGCCCGCATCCATCTGGGCAAGTGGCAGGGGTTGAGTTGGCCCGAGCTTGTCGGAAACGAGCTCGTGGCAGCGGCCGGAGTACGGCCTTCGGCGGTTAGGCGTTGCGGGGCACGAGCAAGCCAGGAGATGGGTTCAACGACACCCTGGGATCACCAGGAGCACGCCAGGGTCATGACTATAAGAGGAGGAGCTCAGAGACTACGCGTGCAACGATAATGGCTGACGGCAGCGGCTACGGGACGAACTCGAGCAAGGGGGTAGAGGGGAAACAGAGAGGAGCTCACAGGGATGCAGCAAGGTAGGTCAGCGGCCTTGTGGACGCGTCGGAGATGGCGAATCGACGGCGATGAGCTTCGGGATCCGAGGAGGAAGAGGACGGCGGCGAGGATGAAGAGGAGCTCCTGGTGCCGCGTGACTTCGTGGAGAGGACGAGGACGACGTGGCAGAGCTTGGGGTTAGCTCGGAGAGGCGCGGGGATGGCTGTGGCCGCGAGAACTATGGCGGCGCGTCCATGGCGGCTTTGGCCATGGGTGGAGGGGAGTGAGGGGGAGGAATGGAGAGGCCGGCTCGATCCAGACGACAGCGGCGAGACGTTTCGCGGCGTCGTGCTGGCCTCGGGCGGCCAGGCAGGCAGGTGGCTTGGCGGCACGGCCGTGTGCGCGCGCTGGCCACACGCCTGGCCGACTGACGCCAGGAGGACGACGACGGTGGTGGGCTGGGCCTGTGGGATGCACAGCTGGCCCGAGTAAGTGGCCATGTAAGCTCTCTCTTTCCTCCTCTAATTGTTTTTTGGTTTATATTTTCTATATTTGTTTTTCTTTATTAAAAATGCTAGAGCATTTTCATAAATCATGAAAATATTTGTGGGCACTATCTGGATTAATTCCAACAGCCCTCATTTACTTCCAAGATTATTTGGACATTTAATATTACTTATAGGATTTAAATGTCCAAATGGAAATACCTTATGATTTAATTCAATGATCCAAAGTGTCCTAGAAAATTGTGCACCATTTTTGGCAGAGGGTCTGGACCAAAACAAAAATGATGAAAATTTATGGAGGGCATTTTGGGTACATTGAAGAGTATTTTAGTAAACCCTAGTTGGATTAAAGGGGGGGTGCTGGGGCTTTCTGCCATCCCCATTTCAACTTTAATTTAAATTTAAACATGATGACATGGTGAGCAAGAAAAGACAAACGAGGGCTGATCTAGGGCTGTGACAACAGTCGGATTCAGGGCTCCGCAAAACCCGTTAAGGTCGAACACAGGGGCGTGAATGAAGATCTCTCCCACTTACGTCTACCTAGCACCTCGCTCTCATCACGGTGGAAGGATTCAAGCAAACAACGAACAAGCACAAAAGAGTTTATCCAGGTTCGGGCCACCGTGTGGTGTAAGACCCTACTTCCTACTTTGGTGGATTGGCTGCGGGTGAGCTAGAACATGAGCTAGTACAAGAGTTGCTGGGCTCAGGAGGCGAGTTCAGGAGGGTCAGGAGACTAGTGTTCTTGCTCCTTGCGTATTGGCAAAGTGTCCGTCCCCTTTGCAGTGGGGGTTCTAGCTACTTATATAGGTGGCCACGGTCCTCTTACCCCGAAATGTTTAGGCGGGAAGGGATCCCACAACGGCCATTTTTGAGCGGGAACACAAGGATGTTCCTGCCCTGACGAAAGCGGTCTTCGCCTGCAAAAGGATAATGCGGTCACACGGTGGTGGGCTCGACGGTGACATCCTCCTTATCGTCCTTGCGGTCTTCGGTCTTGTTGCACCAAAGAGGAAACCTTTGCCCCGCTCCTTGGTAACCAACGCCTGCACTGTCTCCTTTGCACCGAAATGGCAACTGTGCCGCTGGCGGACACTGGCACCTGCTGACGCGGTGCGTCACTGCTGACATCACTGCCTCCTCCTGAGGCAGGCTTGGCCTTAGATTCTCCGCCCCTCCGGAACGCCTTGACGAGGCCGCTCCTAAGGAGGTCTTGACGTCGTTCTACTCGTGAGGATTGGCCTCCCCACGAGGGTCTTGAGCAGCTAGTCGATCAGCTGGGTCGTATCTGGCCGCTTGTAGGAGCGCGTCGCGGCTCGTAGACAGGCAAGTCTGGGTACCCTGGTTCCTAGTACACCGACAGTAGCCCCCAGCCCAAGGCGCGCGCGGAGTTGGCTTCATGGCGAAGCCTTAGTCGAGGACGAAGCGCTGCGGGCCCCAAAGGCTACGGGATATCCTGGCATGCGACGGTTGGATGGGACATGGGCGGCCCTCCCTCCCACGCAATCTTGGTAGTTGTGCGCCTTGCTAACCACACGACTGGTAGGGCTTCTTGCTGCCGCTTCTGCTTCCTTCCTCCCAATCGGCCCTCTTCCCTGCTTGCCTTCTCTACTCCCTCCTGCTTGTCACCATGCTATGCGGAGCGAAGAAGAGGGGGGATGGCGAGCCTGCCGCGTTGCCGCCGGTACTCGAACCGGCACTTGGTCGCTCCGCCATAGTGAACCAGGAGGGTTAGGACAAGGTGCGTCGCGCCTTGGACGATGCAACTAACGAGTGGGGACCGACCCGTGTCTGGCTCGCTTCCCGGCCGGTGAGGGAACTCGGTGCGAACGACATCCAGCTTCATCTCCATGCTATCTTCGGGGGTCTCAACCCCCCTTTCTCCGCCTTCTTCTAAGCAGTGCTCACACATTACCAGATTCAGGCGTTACACCTGGACCCTGGGTCCATCGTCCTTCTTTCTGGCTCCGCGTTCCTGTGTGAGGCTTTCGTTTGCGTTTCTCCTTCTGTGGCCTTGCTCCGCCACTTCTTTGCTCTCTCCTTGGTTGACGAGGGGTAGCGCTCGGGGTGTGTGTTGTTGCGGACGGTGGAGGCGACTGCTGCCTCCGGAATTGTCTTCTCGCTTCATCCTACCACATAGGGATTTCGCCGACAATGGGTGATCATTGACGCCGTCGCGTACAGCCCCCAATTTCATCTTCCTGATGCACCGGCGGTACCAAACTCCGGCTGGAGGCATGAAGCCCTTTCGGATCCTCGGGCGGAGCCTGTGATGCGCCGACTGACCAACTTGAGGAAGAGTGGGTTGACCCTGGCGATGGTGGTGGGGTACTTCCTTGTCCTCCGTGTCGCCCCACTCCAGCACCATTCCAACCCGATGTGGGTTCTTGACGAAGGTGCGCGTCTCCAGTGGAGACAGCTCCCTCCTAACATGATCCAGGGGCTGATGTGGCTACTCGTTGGTGGAGTTCCTGAAGCTTGCCCTTGTTCCGTGGTTCCCTTGTACTTGGCTCCAAAAGCCGGAAGGGCCCTTGCTGACAGGATGCCCCACTTCGATGCGTGGGGGCTGATCCCTGGAGGCACCCCCGATCCTCGCAAGGATTCCTTGGCGGTATCCGGGCCTGCGAGCCCGTCCTTCCTTTTTGGGGCAGACGCACCCGGCGGAGCCCCTGCCCTGGGGTCGGCCCCATCCTTGGAGCGAGTGGACGAAGCTCCGGCACCGGTGTTGGTGTAGGTGGCGGAAAGCGCTGAGACGCCACTGGCTCCTGAAGCAGCAGAGGGGGAGGCGTAGCGGCCTCTTGCCGAGGTGAGTCCGAGAAGTGCCACCTCAGGGAGCGAGGCGCCGGCTGCGGGCACCTGCTCCGGCCTTGCTTCGGGACTAGGCATATCTGCCTCAGGAAGCCTCTTGTCGTCCTTCACAGCGCTAGGCAAGAGGCGGAGGTTGAGGAGCGTCTTTGGTCCAGCTCCGTGGGCCCTGAAGAGGATGAAGTTGACTATGCCAAGCAGGTGCGTGTCCTTCTGTTCTCCCCATCTCTCATAATGCGGTTCTGCTGACCTCTTGATCCGCAGGGTCTCTTGTGCTTCGTCCGCGAGTCACCTGACGAGGCCCGCAGGAGCTTCTACTTGCATTCCTTCTCCGGACCAAGACGGGCCTTCAGGAGGCTCCACGCGGGCTCTTGAAATTGCGCCCAGGTCCTATTGCATAGGTCCTGCCCCCAGCCCCCAAGCGTCCTTGGGGCTAAGCAGCTCTCGATACATCGGGAGCCCGCTCCGTGCCCCGGGTCTTGCCTTGACCATGGGTCAGCCAGCTCTTGAGGCGGCTCGAGCAGCTGCCCTTCCGTCAAGACCATACCTGCTCCCAGCGCCATAGGTGCCGCGCGCCCCGGGAACTAGCTCCGGGGTGTGCGCTGAACCCGAGGAAGAGGGGGAGCCCCCTTGGGCGACGTGGGTGCCGGGGACGAGCCCGGTTATCTTCTAGAACTTGCGGTGCGCCACAGCGTGGTCCGCCATGACCTTGTGCGGGAGGCGTCGGACGCCTTGAAGCATCTCGAGGTCGAGGTTGCTGAAGTCGATGAGCGCGTCAAGGCCGAGGGTCTGCATCTGGTGAGGGGTTGGCGCCAGCTGAGGGCCGACGTCAACCTGAGCCAGATGCAGCACGAAACCGCCCTGAGGAAGGCAGAAGCATCGGCCGCCGCGACTCAGGAGGCTTGCGATCGTGCCTTGAATGAGGCCCGAGACGCCGAGCGCCGCAGCGCGGCCGCGGAGGAGCATGAGCGCGAGCTCGAAGCTTCAAACGCCGCGCTTGAGCGCTAGGTTCGTGCCCGAAGGGTTGCCCTTGCTGCTCCTATGGCTGATGATGATAGTCCAGCTGGCCTCTCGGCACGGGAGGAGGCGCTGGCACTTGAGGAGATGGAGCTGCGCATGGAGCGCTAGCATCTAGAGACAATGGGGCGCCAGCTAGCCGAGGCCGAGGGCAACCTTGATGACCGCGAGGTCGTGTCGAAGAAGACTGCCAGGGAGGCAGAGCGCCTCCGGAAGGATTACGGCGAGAAGCTAGGGCTTCACGAGACTCGCTTTGCTGACAAGCGCAAGGAGCTCCAGAAGGAGATCACAATATTTAAGAGTAGCCTGGCGCATGCCAAACGTCGCCTGCAGGTGTTGGAGAAGCCTCGCGTTTCCGCCAAGCGTCGCGAATGGGCATCGAAGAAGGCTTGTGCCGAGGCGGAGCACTGGGAGCGAGCATCGGAGAAGGCTCGTGCCGCCGCCAGGGCAGAATTGTCCTGCCTCCACCAGCCAGTGGAGGACGTTTCCACCCTCGCGGCTCGAACCTCTGAGGAGGCTGCACGAGTCCGTGGAATGCAGCACACCCGCTCGGAGATGTTTGAGGCCCTGCGGCACCGGGCCGGCCGGGCCCTAGGAGAACTTCTTGGCTCGGGACTCGCTGGCCCCCTGGTTAATGACGATGCCGGGTACCTTGGGTTCTTTACCAGGGTGGTGGAGTGTCTTGAAGGCGGGATCAGGAAGGCTCGGCAGCGCTCGAGGAGCAAAGCTGCGACGTCCTGTGGAGCGTGGTTTCCCGCATCTTCGGCAACTTGCACTGTCTTGACTCTCACGCGGACTTCGAGGCCTTGTTGGAGCCTACGCCTGAGGCAGCCGCCGGCCCCTCGGAGAATTGGGTGAGCGACCATGTGGACGCGTTGGTGACGGAGCTCTTTCCAGCTATCGAGGACGCGTCGGTGCCGGAGGGGGGCGACATCGACAGTTCCGGCGAAGGAGTCGATGCTTAATCCAGTTCCTGCCATAAATTTGCTTTTTGGTTGCGGCTCCAAATCCAGGTGAGGTGGGAGTCACAAGGTTTGAAATTTTTAAGATGTAATTGAACACTGTATGAATGGGTTTTAAGCACTTCCTTGCTTGTTCTTGAGGTCGTGGCTTTAAGCCCTTGTCGTCTGTCAAGACGGAGCGTCCGCCGGCCTCGTCTGGGCGCGCCTCGCGAGTACCTGCTATGAGCGCAAGAGTGGTTGGCGGTCCGGCAGCGGACCACACACAACATGTGCGCATGCCTCGGCCCCTGCTCGCCAGGTGTGACGGGGCGGGGTTGCGGACATAGCCTGGCTTGGCTAAGCGAGACGAAAAGATGGACTGACGAAAAAACACGGTGGAAATCGCAAAACACAGACAAAACTCTCCCTTTATTCAAGAAACGAGTCGCGCGGCGGCGAGATCGGCTTGAGAAAGAAGAAACAGAGGGAGCAAATGTGAATAGCAAAAGGAGGGGCCGCGTCCGGCCCCTGAGCAGGTCTTCAGTCTTCTCCCCAGCGCGGACCATAGGGCTACCATCGGCGGATGTGGGAATAGCCATTGGGGGGCAGTGTCGACAGCCAGCATGGAGCATGGTGCTTCCACTCGGTGTGGGAAGGAGCCCCCGTGGTCCTAGGGCGACGCTCCGGAGACTCCGAGGCGTGTACATCCCCACTCATTATTACGTGAGAGTGTCACGAGCGGAGATCTTCTGACGTGCCCGCCCATTCGCTTTGAGGGCCCCGCCCTGCGCTAGTCCGTTCCCTCATGAACTCACCCGAAGGCGGCATCCATGAAGTGGGACACTGCACATGATTGGGGGGTGGGACCTTGGCCATAGGCCCCCCTCCGAGCACCAGGCGCGCCACTTACGCGATCCCCGAACGCGTTTCGCCCCTGAGGGCTAACATTGCTCAGAGACGCGGCGTCCTGAGGTGCGAGGGGGACCCCGCCCTACCCATGCTCCTAATGGCCCCTGAGCCCTACCTGATCAGGGTCGGGCCCAGCGGGTACTGGATTTCGTGAGCAGGGGGACGGAGCCGCGGTCTTGGGCCCTCCTAGTGCGCGTAGGACGGGCTATCGTACCACCTCCAGACGCACCCTCCGCAGCCTGGGGGATGGTACGCCAGGAGGCACGACATCTTGAGGTTGAACGGAGGGGGGGGGGGGAGAAGGCCCCTCCCCGCGCGCATCGTACCCGCCACCGGTGAGCCCCTGGTGAAATCCAGGGAGGGCCCATGCGCGACGGGTCACGCGCGGGGGGACGAGGGCCTGACCAGGACCTTCCCTTCCCTTTCTGTCCCGATGTGTTAACCAGAGTAGCCCCCTGGCCTGCCGAGGCCTGGCCCGAGACATTGTTTGCCCGAGGCCTATGGCCGGTGCCGCGGGGCCGGCCTCCGCAGGCATCTGCGCGCGTCTTATCCATGCTCCATGGCTGTGGGCGATGATGGTGACGGTTGACGGCCACGAGCGCGGGATCCGCCTCCTGACCTCCCGCTCCTGAGCCCCCTTGCGCTGACGACTGGTTGCTTCTGGGGTTCGGCGTAGCCCTGAGGTCGCTCTCCGGTGGCTCCTTGACGAGGGCGGTTTCTGAATACAAAGGGCTTCGAGGCAGAGGGGCGGCGTCATATGCAGGGTTTAGCGGATCATACCCCATGTCACCTTCGTAGGTCGCCGCGGGTCTTGACCATACGGGCGACCGGGTATGCCTGGGGCGGCACCCGGTCCCCGACGTCGTCATGTGGACGCAGAATGGCTCGGCTCCGGTGCTGGCCGCGTCGAGGAGCTTGGCCACCCTGAGGAGTAGGGCATGGTGGCGGCTGTCGAGCAGCCGGCACCTTAGTAGTTCCCTTGCCACCAGTATAGCAGCTCTCATGTTCGCCATTTCGCGCCGGTCCCGCGAGCTTACCGCCGCATGTTCGGCCGCCCATGTTGTCGCACGGCATTGGCGTCGACTGGGTGGAGGATGCTGCCGGTCCTCTGGCGGCAGGTTTACGATGCTCATCGTGCCATCGGCCCCGATCAAAGACGGGTGGCGGCGGGTCCCGCGGCCGAAGAGCGATACCTGAGCGGCGCGGACGCCACGGGCTTCCGCATGCGTCTGGTGCGCCTCCGCCATCGTGGTCGCGGTTTGTTGGAGCTGGCAGACACGGGGTTGGTGGACGAGACCGGGCGAGGTCGTCGGAGAGGCGAGATCTCGACACACCCCCTACCTGGCGCGCCAAATGTCCGATTCAGGGCTCCGCAAAACCCGTTAAGTTCGAACATAGGGGTGTGAACGAAGATCTCTCCCACTCACGTCTTCCTAGCGCCTCGCTCTCATCTTGGTGGAAGGATTCAAGAAACAATGAACAAGCACACAAGAGTTTATCCAGGTTCGGGCCACCGTGTGGTGTAAGACCCTACTTCCTACTTTGGTGGATTGGCTCCGGGTGAGCTAGAACATGAGCTAGTACAAGGGTTCCTGGGGTGAGGAGGCGAGCTCGGGAGGGTCAGGAGGCTAGTGTTCTTGCTCCTCGCGCGGTGGCAAAGTGTCCGTCCCCTTTGCAGTAGGGGTTCTAGCAACTTATATAGGCGGCCATTGTCCTCTTCCCCCAAAATGTTTAGGCGGGAAGGGATCCCACAACGGACATTTTTTAGCAGGGACACAAGGACGTTCCTACCCTGACAAAAGCAGTCTTCGCCTGCAAAAGGATCAGGTGGTGACACAGTGGTGGGCTCGACGGTGACATCCTCCTTATCGTCCTTGCAGTCTTCAGTCTTGTTGCACCAAAGAGGAAACCTTTGCCCCGCTCCTTAGGAACCAACGGCTGCACTATCTCCTTTGCACCGAAATGGCAACTGTGTCGCTGGCACCCGCTGGCGCGATGCGTCACTACTGACATCACTGCCTCCTCCTGAGGCAGGCTTGGCCTTGGATTCTCTGCCCCTCCGGAACGCCTTGCCGAGGCCGCTCCTGAGGAGGTCTTGGCGTGCTTCTTCTCGCGAGGCTTGGCCTCCTCGCGAGGGTCTTGAGCAGCTGGTCGATTAGCTGGGCCGTATCAGGCCGCTTGTAGGAGCGTGCCGCGGCCCGCAGACAGGCAAGTCTGGGTACCCTGGTTCCCAATACGCGAACAACAACTCACCCCCACTAAACAGGAATCACGTCCCGAGAATCAAGATGTAGGGTAAGAAGACAGAGGGGACATTAACTATCACAATATTCATGATCCAACTACTCTTCTGGAAGATGTTGATTCTTTGCATCATATTGGTCTTGACGTCTTTGCCTTTGAGATCTCTGTAGAAACATGGCAAGGAAAAGAAAGGAATACTCTACTCAAATTGACCTTCACGAAGATCAAGCGATTCACGAACAACTCGTAGATTTATTCCCTTAAGTGGCAAAAAGAATTAATTTTGATATTTAGATCATTGGAACTCTTCATACCAGCGTGGAGCAACCACAATCGATCATTTGAGGGAGTTCCAAAGAATGACATAGTCATACTAGGATGGATGATGTGGACTACCTTGTTGAAGACAACACAACGGATGATTCTTGCCTATCACCGTAAATGGATGGGACCCATGGTAAGTCCACTTCTGAAGATAATCCTGAACAACAGTTCCTGAGAAGGGCAACCCATGGAAAATTGGCACAATGGTGGTGCAAGCTGGGAACAAAATGCAAATGTTGGAATGTTCTAACCATCATATCTGTCTGAGATTCAGATTTGGTTGGCAACGGGACATTTTAGACATCATGTGTGGAAAAGGGAAGGTAGCATCACAAATCGACGAGATGACGTTGCGAGATTCTCAGGAAATGAACTACGATAGCAAGCTGCAAAACATGAGCTGGTTCTACTACATACATGTGAACACGTTGTCCAAGAAAAGCATGACCACATAGAAGTCTTACAACAAAACACTACCGAGTTCTGGTTAGGAACCATAGTCTAGGATATCGAAGTCCTTGTATAAGCCCAGGTTAGCTCTTAAGAAGGAGCTCCTTCTCCTTGAACAAATCAATCAGTGGCTTGGTGTGCTAGGGATACATATAGAGTGAAGGTTGCAAGTTTCCAAACCATAGAATACTTTGCATATGTGCATGACTGACTTTGGATGATTCCAGTGGAAGCAAAACAAACTTTCTCAAACTCACGGTGGCAACTTACATCAATTACACATGAATTAGGGAAAGTCTCTTCTCTCCTCCAACATATAGCTCATGAACGGGACACGAAGGCAATGCTTACAAAGTTTCCAACACTAGTTTAATGTCCAACAAAATCATGGAGAAGATACGGATGTCGTCGATGGGCTCAACCACAACTCATCTAGGTTTCCATATAGATGGAACTTCATGACAATGTGAACAAGGTGATAGCATTGGTCACACCAAAGGATGTAAGGTTTTATGCTCGAGGGATCAACCACAAGTAAGACAACATTACGAACATCATTGGTTCTAATTTGATTTGATGATTATCCATACTCAAATCAAAGGTTGGATAAGACGATATGTCCAACAACTGAACACGAAGATCATTTAATGAAAATATCACCTTTCTTCAACACACACACGCACACAC
>LR738712.1:267567125-267587401 GCA_902687465.1 Secale cereale | reverse complement strand
ACACACACACACACACACACACACACACACACACACACACAGACACACACACACACACACACACAAAAGATATCCCTTCAAAATGAACTATGATATATCAAGCTTTTATTTACCAACTCTCCAAGTTCTTGTTTAGCTTAACCAACTAGTTCAGGGTATCCAACATAGATTCTTGGAGACAGGGGTGGTTTATAAGAAAACCAACATGATCACAAGCTCAACATAACGGTCAAGGGACAACCTGGTGATACTTTTGAGAAGATATCCGGAAAATCACGAACCACCGATATGTTATTAAGCTCGGGAACAATCTTGTTTTTCAGGGCAAGATGACATGGTCAACTAAGAAAGGGATCGACACCATCCTGACTCATGGATCGAAGAGCGCACCAGAAAATGGACTAGGTAGCACGATCAATCTTAGAATGATGATTCATTAACCAGCACACTAAGAATGAGATTATCATCCATTAACTACCAAGCAACGGTGTTTCTAGGAGTATTGATTTCACACATCACGATTCACTTGTCAGTATTCCGGTTACAATAACACGGAAAACCAAGGAATGAATAATGTTGGCGAGAAGTATCGCTGTATCAAGAGTTCATAGGAGGTGGTGCAATTCCCATGGAATTCTTGACATAAAGATGGCAATACTCCAAGGTAGATGTGGGGACCCCGACTTGCAAGTCGAGATCACCGAATGCATTAGTACAGTGATCCCAGATATCAATGCTCACTGAACACAAAGAAGCTGAATAACAAGAGTCTTACATCCATACATACTTTCTTGCACAGATTATGACCATTATGGCCAAGTCGTACATAGATAAAGCCTCGTGGGCTGAATAGCAAATAAACTCGAATAGCGGAAGTCTTCGTAGATAAGTAGAACCAATGCCATCTGACTTAACCCTACATGCATTCTGACTGGGAAAGCGTCCTAGTTTGCATGTTCGTCTCCATAGAACTCTTCTTCAAATGCCTGCTCTTCCATGCCTCGCCAATTAAATAACTAGTGGCAAGCCAATGAGTACTTTGAATGTACTCGCAAGCAACCCATGCTTTTGGAACAAGTATGACAAGGTATGATATAGCACTAAATAGGGTATATTTGTAGAAAGAAAATTTGTGAGTGCAATGTCATGAACTACCTTTTTAGTGAAGCATGCATCATAAGAGAATAAGTTACACATATCAACATAGCCAAGTTTTTATCTCTTCATATTGTCAAGTCTTTTGACTTAATTCAAACGGTGCTCCCCACACACACATACACACACGAGGTTTCGCAATCATTGGACGCAGCCCAAGAGCGGTTACCCAACTGTCCTTAACAGTGGACACGGCTATTCAAATAGTTTTACACTCTGCAGAGGTTGCCCACTTTACCCACAAGATCCGGGGAACTTCCCTGTCATCCACGACCCGTGGTACCACAAGTACCCGGGGTAAGCACCCGATCACTATCTTTCCCTAGATGACACTAACATGGAGTCCACTCGATTTGTAGCAACCCCCGTGCCCAACATTTCACATCTTAAGATTGTGGAGCCTCGCTCCCATATTCATGACATACCACAAGCACAGGGTACCAATGGTGTGTCTGGTGCCCTGTAAAAAGAATCATGGCCGCCTATCCAAGCACGACCCCGTCCCGAGAGTGACCTCGTGTGACTCCCGTCACTACTTATGAGGGCACCATGCTAGTATCAGCCTAGGTAATCAATAATTCCCTTTCCCATACAAGGGTAGAGTGGTTGCGCATGTAAGGTTGGAATAACGGTCGCAACTTAAACCAATCTGTTTGAAAACATCACACACACTTGCCTCTGTACACCTCTTCGTCATCATGTGGTTACCCAACTCATCATCTCCCTCGGGCATAAGTGAAACCCGACAGGGTTATTGAAAAGTCTTTTGAAAGTACTATGCTTCCACCATCATGCCTATTCCCGTTCCACTTGCATAGCCACTACCATAGCAACCTATCTACTCCCACCCGCATAACCCTCATAGGAAGGTAGGGTCATACTTGATGCAAGTTTCAATATGCTAGATACAAGGTGACCCACACAAGTGGTCATCATCTCAACATGATTCCGGTGCATTGACAATAAGTTCTATATGACATGAGTAAAAAAGAGGGTTTCATAGACATGGTTAAAGGGTTGCTTGCCTTGGTTGGCTTGGTCTTCAAAGCCTTCAAGTCCTTCTCCTTCTTCTACTTCAGCAACTTCGTCAAACACGGTATCTAATCGTCGCAAGAAAATAACGGAGAAATAAGACAATAATAAAAATAGAAATGTCAAAGTGCTCAGAAAAATGTCAACTTATTTTTATAAAATATTAGAAGGAAAACTAAGAGGGTAAAATATCTTAGTTTTGGATTTGGAGTGACAAAATAGGGTGAATGGATTTTTAAACAGAGGTTTTATTGTTCAAATTTGAATTTAATTTGAACAGTACATAAAAGGTTCATGAATATGTGTGAAAGTAATATCATTAAATAGGTTGGAATATTACAAGTTTTTATGAGTTGGAATAAATTAATTTGGATAATTATTTTATCCTATGGATTTATTTGAAAAATCGACAGAAAAGAAAAGGAAAAAGGCCACTGTGCAACTGGGCCAGAACGGCCTCAGTGCACAGGCCCAGAGCGTTTTCGGCCCAGGCGAGCCGAGCGGCGTGCGCGCTCGGTTTGAACCTGACGGGTGGGGCCCAACTGCCAGTGGGAGAGAGGGGACGCGAGAGGGATGGGAGGCTGACAGGCGGGGCCCGCCTATTATCCCTAACCCGTGTCCAAGCGGCCGGCGAGCTCACCGACTGGGATGCAGGGCATGGTAGAGCGAGCGGAGGGCAGGGATGGAGTCAGCACGGAGTCGCTGTTCGGGTGGTGGTGGAGATGGTCGCCAGAGCTGTCGAGTTCGCCAGCGACGAGGATGCAGGGCGGTGGGGCGTTGGGCGGTGGTTCTTTCGGTTGTTTCCGACTGCAACGGAGAGGGAAAGGAGAGGGAAAAGGGTCAATGAGGCGTGGTGGTTCCAGATCGAGTGAGAGTGGGGGCGGAGGAGGCGTATACCCCTGGATCGATGGCGACCCGAGGCGGCGAGGCTCCGGTTGATCCCGAGCACAGAAGCCATGCGGGCTCGCGACGCTACATGAGCCGATGCTACGTCCTTCGAGAAGCGCTTCCTCAAGGCGGAGAGCGAGCTGGAGGCCCTTCGCGAGGAAGGCAATGGGTGCGCCCTGGAGCTCAAGAGGTTGGAGAAGGAGCTCGAGGCGCAGAAGGCTGAGACGTCTCGGCTGCAACAAGAGCAGCTTGCTGACCGCGCGGCCCTGGAGAAGCTGAAGGTTGAGGTTGAGCAGACCAAGGCGACCCAAGCTGCACGCGACAAGGAGTACGTCCTTGCGGCCTCGGCAGCAGTGAGTCGCGAGGCCCTCGCCGCCTTTGATCTTGAGGCCCGTACGACGCTCCAGGCCGCCTACGGGGAAGGGTTCAAGGAACCGCTGGCCGCCCCGGAGGGAGGCCCCGCCGGGATCCTCGCTACTCTTGTGAAGTCCGTGCGCGAGGTTGCGGCTGCAATTGGCCAGTTAGCCGACGTCGAGAGCCACACGGTCCTTACCTTGGTTCTCACGCAGGTGTGCATCCACCTTAGTCTTCGTGACCCCACCCTCGACCTAGCCTCGTTGTCTGAGCCCATGACCATAGTCATGGAATGCACGGCTGCCGAGGCCCTGGGGGCGAAGGTCACGGAGCTGGTGGAGGCGTTCCTCCAGGCCACTGCTACTGCAGCCGAAGAGGTGGAGACCGGTGATGATGCGCTTGGTGATGCCTGATCTGTTCCTGTCTAGAGAGAGAAGTGCGAGTGCCTCGGGGAGGCGTGAGAACTTTGTTTGAATTTGAAAAACTTGGTATTATTGTAATAGCTAGATGACTTCCGTGCTTGCTTCCTTTCATGTTTGCTTAGGTGCTCTGCGCCGGCAGGACCCCACCCCACGCATACCTCAATCACCATTGAGCCCTCCGGGTGACCTGGGTTATCATAATAACTAGACTCAAGGGATGCGGGGCTACGTGGCTAGTGAGGCCCCTGGGTCACGATGCCCAGGGGTCCCCCTTGACGTTCAAGCGATCCCGTTTGCGTTCCGCGTCGGCAGGGCCCTACCCCTCGCATACCTCGATCGCCATTGAGCCCTCCGGGTGACTGGGGTTATCGTCATAATTAGACTCAAGGGTTGAGGGGCTACGTGGCTAGTTAGGCCCCTGGGTCGGGATGCCCAGGGGTCCCCTTTGACGTACGAACAGCTCTCGTGAAGGAGAATGAGCACCATACCTTGCTCACGAGCCTTCGCCTAGGATGGGGGCGCGAGAAGGCCAGGTGTCTGGGCACCTGATTGGGTGGCGTCTGCCAGGCGTGACCTGAGCATAGCCCCCGTGCCTAGCCCCCCTCACGACACCCATCCAAGGAGAAGCTGTGAGCGTCGTGAGCTGAAAAGCTCCCTCAGGTTGGTGCGACCACTGGGGGCCGCCCTTAGCTGTTTATAACTAGCGCGGAGCATAGAGCCACCACACTTGCGTGGAGTGTGGGCATAACCGCGCCCCGGTGATACGTCTCAAACGTATCTACTTTTCCAAAAACTTTTGATATTGTTTTGGCCTCATTCTTGCATGATTTGGACTAAACTAACCCGGACTGACGCTGTTTTCAGCAGAGCTGCCTGTATGGTTTATTTGTGCGCAGGAACACGGATTTTTAGGTACCTCAGAAAAATCCACGAAAAATCACAGAAAATCCACGCACCCGAAGGAACCAGGAGCCAGAAGTGGGGCCAGAGGGTGCCCAAGCGCCCTATGGGCGCCCCCCCTGGGCCGCGCCGGGGGGCCGCCTGGGTGGGTCCCACACCCCCTGGTGCCCTACTTTACGTCGTATTTTTACTCCCGACGCAGAAACCCCAGATCGGAAGTTCTTTCGCAGTTTTTCGTCGCGGAGCCGCCGCCACCCTCTGTTCTTCCTCGGGAGGGCTAATCTGGAGGCTGAATTGGCCTACGGAGAGGGGAAATCGTCGCCATCGTCATCATCATCACCACTCCATCATCCCTCCATGACTTCTCCCTCCATGTGTGAGTAATTCCCCCGCTGTAGGCGAAGGGGATGATAGGGATTGGATGACTTAGATCATGTAATAGTTTATCAGATTGTTGGGGGCATGTTGCCTATCATCTACTATGGTGTTTATCATCTTTGCTTCAACTTATTACTCTTAATGCTTGACACTTAGGGCCCGAGTGCCATGATTTCAGATCTGAACCGGCGATCCCAAAAGTGACAGCTTGGGACACCAAAGGGGATGGTCCGTAGTTTGAGGATTACATGTATCCATTGAGTTCATTGCTTTGTTCCGGTGCTCTTTGACAGGAGCACCTTAATATCCATAAGTTCCTTTTGGCCCCGTTCGTAGCGGGATGGTAGGACAAAAAACGTTGTGCAAGTTCTTATTGCAAGCACGTACAACTACCTACGGGATACATGCCTAATGTTTGATATTTGCCTAGATGATCATTACTTTTCCGTGTGCCGTGCCCCAAGTTAAATCTATCTCATCCATGCAGCGCCCAACCATCCATCTCCCTAGCCTACAGTGTTATAAATCCTACTTGTCACTAGTTGCTACTTTTGCTATTTACTCCTGCTATTTACTTTTACTATCACCATCATCATTATCATATCCCTGTTAGCACTTATCTTTTGTTGCAAGTAAGTATATTTCAGGTGTGGTTGAATTGACAACTCAACTGTCAAAGCTTATAAATACTCTTTGGCTCCCCGTGTGTCGAGTCAATAAATTGGGTTATTCTTACCCGCGAAGACTATCTCGATCCCTTACGGTTGAGGGCTATCAAGTACCGTTTTATGGCGACGTTGCCGGGGACCATAGCAATATTTACAAGTCTACTTGAGGTATCCTACCTGCTGCACTTTATCCACTATGGGTAAGAAAGGAGACCCCAAGGTTCTGATCTTACTATCTACTACAAGAAGAGGTACTGCTCTGAGCACTAGTGCTACACTTGATTCACCTTCCGTTATGAGTAAGTTTGTCTCACCACCACCACATGATGCTCCTACTGAATCTGTTACTATGTCTGATACTCTTGATGATGCCTCTACTACTTTTGATGATGATATTAGTTCGCTTGGTTATGCTCTTGAGAAACAAATTGCTGCTGCTGCTAAAAAGTCTGGAATTGAACTTCCTGTTACTCGCTACCCTATTGGTGAAACTTATGATTATCCTGATTTGAGTAAACTTAAAGAGAGACTCCTTGATGATGATTACTATATACTAGATGAAGATTTATGCAGGGAACTGACAGAGTTTTCTGGCTCTGACCCTGAAGCTATTAAGAAACTGTTTGAAAAACACTCTCTGAAGAACAAAACCGTTCCTAATCCTGAATTTGCTACATCCCCTATATGCATTGATGATCCTGATTATGATTTCTCTATTGATCTTTCACTTATACCTATGGTTGAAGCTGACGCCTTTTATGACAGAGAAAATGATGATGCTATTGCACACCTGACTAAACTCGGTGAGTTGGGTAGCCTGTTTACCACGGATGAGAAGATACGATAGTTTTATGTGACCAAGCTTCTTCCTTTCTCCTTGAAGGAGGGTGCTAAAGCATGGTATGATTCACTCCCATGCGGTTCCATTAAGAGTCCTCAGGACTTAGCTCACTCTTTTGCTGATAAGTACTTTCCTGCTCACATGCAACATACTGCTTCACAAAGAATTTATAACTTTAAACAGTTGCAGGATGAGTCCCTCCCTAAAGCTTGGGAGAGGTACTGCGGTCTGATTCGGGCTAGACCAGGACATGAAATCCCTAAGAATGAATTAATCGATATATTCTATGCTGGTCTAACTGATGAATCCAGGTCCTATTTGGACAGTTGTGCTGGTTGTGTTTTCAGGAAAAGAACACCGGATGATGCGGAAGATTTAATGGGCAGGATTGCCAAAAACCATGAAGATTGGTCCGTCCCTGATCGACCTCCACCAACAAAGAAGAGGGGCATGTTTGTTCTGAGCCCCGAGGATATGCGAGAAGCAAAGAAGTCTATTAAAGAGAAAGGTATTAAAGCTGAAGACGTGAAGAATCTACCCCCTATTGAGAAGTTGTGTGAGCCTACTACTCACCCTCCTATGGTAGAGGTACACTCTCTTTTAGATTTCAACGCAAGTGACATCCCTCATGGTAAGCCTCCTGATCAATGTTTAGATGATTTTGATAATTTTATTATGAAACAAAATCATTTTAATGAGAGGATAGAAAGTCAGTTACATGATAATTCCCTTGCTATCAAAAGACTGCTTGATGTTTTAGATAGAACAGTTAATGATGTTCAATGTCTTATGAAGCATTTTCATATGGTTCAAACTCAGCTTGATCAAATTTCTAATGTGCAAAGAGATTTGCTAGCTAACAATGCCAAACAAGATAATTTGCAGGCTTTCGGGATTAAGACCCGAGGAGGAACTAGCACTCAAGATCCTCTTTATCCAGAGGGGCATCCGAAGAGAATCGAGCAGGATTCTCAAATGCAGGAAGAAGAAATTGTTGGCTCTCCAAAGAAAAAGAAGAAACATAAGGAGACTGACAATTCTAATGATCCTATTTCAGATGAAGAACCAGCTATTGATCCCAACAATGTATCTATCTCCGATGCTGAGACTGATGACGGTGCTGAACCTGAAGGTAATAATAAAGAGAAGAATGATCCGCCTGAAGTTCGAGAAGAAGAAGCACCTGACAAACGTAAGAGGTACACTAAAGAAGACTTCATCGCAAGAAAACATGGGAAGGAAAGAGAACCATGGGTACAGAAACCCATGCCCTTTCGAGGTAAGTCCATCAAATCTAAAGAAGAAGAGCATTATAATAAGTTTTGTGAGTGGATTAAACCTCTTTTTCTTCAAATCCCTTTGACTGATGCTATTAAGTTACTTCCTTATTCAAAATATATGAAAGATATTGTCACTAACAAAAGAAAAATTCCTAATGATGCAATATCTACTATGCTTGCTAACTACTCTTTCAGTGGCAAGATTCCTGAGAAGCTCGGTGATCCAGGTATACCCACCATTCCTTGCTCCATAAAAAATAATTATGTCAAAACTGCTTTATGTGATCTTGGAGCAGGAGTGAGTGTTATGCCTCTCTCTCTTTACGAGAGGCCTTGTTTAGAGAAACTAATTCCTACAGATATCTCCCTTCAGATGGCTGACAAGTCAACCGCTGTTCAGATAGGTATTTGTGAGGATGTTCCCGTAGAAGTTGCTAATTGTTTAATTGTTACTGATTTTGTTGTGCTTGACATGCCCGAGGATGGGAGCATGTCCATTATTCTCGGTAGACCTTTCCTAAACACCGCAAATGCTATTATGGATTGCAATAAAGGGAAGGTCACCTTCCATGTGAATGATAAAGAACACACGGTATATTTTCCGAAGAAGATCGACAGGAGGCATGCCCTCAACTCTATAGAGAATATCGAGACCGTGAAAATTGGAGAATGGGACTATCCACTACATGTTCCTCACAAATATAAAACTATCATGGTGGGGACAATGTCCATCAAAGTAAAGGTTCAATAACTACTTCGTAGGAGGTGAGACTTTTTGCTCTATATATCACCTGTTTGTTGGTAAGACTTGATCAACCTTACTAGTAAACATGTTTTATATGGATAAAAAGTTGAGCTTGTTATATTTTCACTTGTTTTTAGTTTTGTCCTACTTGCTGTTCCAAGTATTTATGTTTTTGAAGCTTCACAATACAACTAACTGCTTC
Source organism: Secale cereale (assembly GCA_902687465.1). NCBI lineage: Eukaryota > Viridiplantae > Streptophyta > Magnoliopsida > Poales > Poaceae > Secale > Secale cereale. The sequence goes on along the minus strand of LR738712.1, from coordinate 267,578,536 downwards.
AAGTTTTCAGAGAGTTTCGCAGCTTTTTGAACTTCGAAAAAATTTCAACAGTGAAGTTTTCAGAAAAATTATAATAAAAATTTCCACGTCGGGAGAGACCCAGAGGGGCCTGGGGCCAAGCAGGGGGGGCCACCAGTGGCCCAGGCGGCCAGCTGGCGCGGCCCAGCCCCTGGCCGCGCCCATAGGGCGCTTGGGACCCACAGGGGCCCCCTCCAGGTATGTCTTCTTCCTCCCTCTCTCTCTTTCTCCAAAAACGCGAGTTATGCACTTGTTCTTTGTGTTCTTGCTGTTCTTGGAGGCGATTCTTCGATCTCTCTCTACAGCCCATCATTTGAGCTGAAATTTTGAGCAAATACTCCCAGGTATGTGACTCCTCCACCCCTCCAATTAGATTTTTGATTGGTGGCCTCATTTGTGAGTATTTAGTAGTTCTTGGTGCTGTAGAGATGAGCTTGCATGCATGTGTAGAAAGTTATTTTTCAAGTTTTGATGCAAGTTTATGCCTTGGGCAAGTGAGTTGAGTAGTTTGCCTTAGCTCACTTTGTTTTAATCCTCGTTTTTGTAAATTGTAAAAAAAATCAGAAATGAGTTTGTTAGGAAGGGCAAAAGGATGGCTTGAGAAGAGGAGGCCCGCACACTCCGATCGAGTTACTAGAGCTGCAGCTTCACCATCGACTGCTAGGGTGAGCTATAATGAAGATCATGTGCCCCTGGAGTTGTTGGAAGATACAAGTCCAGCACGTGCAATGACATTTCCATGTGATGAATTCATGGAAGCTGCGGGAATCAAGGACGAGTTTTATAATCTTTGTGCTAATGCCGGTTTGACACGACTCGTCACGAGCCGTGTTACTCAGTATCAAAAACTCACCTCCAGTTTCATTAACAGTTTTAGATATAATCCTGATTCAGGTGCTATTGAGTTTAAAATTTATAATGATCTTATCACCATGACTTTGGGAAATTTTTGTGAAATAATAGGTGTGCCGAACGTCGGGAGGACGGCTAGGATGGCCACTCAGCCCTCCGAGCTGAAAACCGTCATCAACTCCCTCTGCAGCATGGGTACGAGGGATATTCATCGGTCGAAGATCTCCAGCATCTTATTTCCTCACCTCAGGTATTTTGCATATTATATTGCTAGAGGGGTGTTAGCTCGTGACAACACGAGCAGCATTTCTGCTCCGGATATTGCTATCCTGGCAGCAGCCCTCTCAGGGAGGTCTGATTATAATCTGGGTACCTTAATTGCTCGAATCCTTGCTATGTACGGTAACAAGGGGGACTTATATGGTGGCATTTACGCCACACTTATCTTAGAGCATCTTGGAGGCACCCCACACCCTGATGATACTCCTTTTACTTATTTAAGCTTTGATCTTGCTGCTATGAAAAGGCATAAGTTCGTTACCATGGGTTCTGAACTTGATAATCTAATCTATATCTTGTGTTTCGGAACTGCCGCGGAACGCGAGATCCGTCTACCTGCACCTCTTTTGTTTGATTTTTCTCGCAGGAACGGATGGTCCTTTGATGTTGTTCAGTTCGATGAGTTCATGGTCTAGCATCAGTTTCATAACCCCATGGAGGGGGTTGTGCCCGACGAGGAGAGGCACGGTGAGATACCAAATTTTCAGGAAGAGACAGCCACCGAGTTTGGTGAAGGGTCTTCCTCTGTTTGGCATTCGGAACCTTCCTCGTGGGAGACTCTGAGGAGTTCGGTGTACGCGCCAGCATCCTTCTACGACCCGTGGACTCACCACAATACCCCTGGAGCAGGAGGCTCCTCGGGGCAGTAGCTGCTACCAACTTAGGCCAAAAGCCTAAGCTTGGGGGAGTACGTGCCCTTCTCACTTTTCCATTGTATTATCCATTTTATTCGCTTTGATCTTTTCGAAGTTTTTGCCCATTCTTCTTTATTTCTCTCTTTGCAAAAACAACAAAAATATTTTATTTTTTTCTTTTGCTTTTATTCACCCTTTGAAAAACCCAAAAAGATTTACTTTCTCTCTTTAGTTTGCTTTGTTTTCAGAGATCAGCTCGAGTCCGTGATGTCATTTGATTATATTTCCTACGTTCGATCGTGCAATTGACAAGCAGTGATGACGAAGACCGACTGAAAGGAAGCAACAAGGAAGACCGTTATGAACTCTTCTTGTTTCTACTTTTGTACATATGCCTGTACTTATGATCTAGAGACCAGCTTGTAGCGACATAGTGCTATGTTTACAATGCTCTTCCAGTGGTTCATGCTTTCCTTGTGGCTAGTCCCGAATAACTAGAGTATATAATGTGTTATTGAAATGATCTACATGCATTGCACTGTTCATAGTCTGGTATACAAAGGTGGTATTTCCTTTAGAGAATTTTTGGATTGACTTGGCACATGCTTACACATGTTTAAGACTAAAAAGTCTACTTTGCCTTGATGATCTTTGAGTTTTAGAATAGTTATATCACTTTCATGCCCGATTTGATGTTGCTTTGTCGCTCTGCATGATTATGACCGTTATTGCTCTCTAGTTGGTCGCTTCCCAGTCTTTTGCTAAACCTCCACCTGTACTAAGCGGACTGACTGCTTGTGCATCCAAAATCCTTAAAACCAGTTATGCCATATGAGTCCACTATACCTTCCTATACATGGTATTTACCTGCCATTCCTAACAAAGACTTTCATGTACCATCTCGAAACTAACCAAAAGCATTTCTCTTTTGTGCCTATGTTTTAGCTCATGAGGAAGTAGTAGTTAATTCATGATCTCTTTAAGTTGGACAAGTTTCACCCGTGGATTGTATGTCTAATGTGCAAACCCTTAATACGAAAAGGAACTGGAATTGAGTGCGCCCGGCTCAAAAATATAATATAACAAACAAACCCTCCTTCACGCTTTGTTCATGAGAAATCAGAAAACTTTGGCAGTGATAAACAAAGGAGATTAAGAGGATGTGATCGTCCTCATGCGGGAGCCGTTCCTCGAGACTTGTCCACTCAAATAGTGATTGAGTTATCTGCTAGCATTCGTTGACGAAATATGCACTTCTCAAAACATGTTTACTTCTGTTTTTAAAACCAAGAGCTCTGGTACATGTTTAGTTTTTGTTTCCGACCACGGGTTTTCAACCTTGCCAATAAAAGCCATGGTTCGAGAGTCTCACCTTCTTTCTTCAAAGCACCGACTAGGAGAGCATAATTGTCATTCTGAGTGTAATGTGCATTGTCCCAAAGTATTACATTGTCTTCTGCATACTTGTGATTTGATTTATTCTGAAATTCTTAGTTCTAGTCTCCTTTAAAACTCTGGAGGAGTCTCTGCATTTATGTTTTGCTTCACTCATGGAGGCTAGCGAGATACCACCCTAATATGCTCAAGCTATGTGCAATGTAATCTTGTCTTGATCTTCAGTAATATATTATTTACTTTTAAGTATTTGTGACTGGTCACTTGAAAGAAGGATTGCTCCTTGCATTGTCCTCATAGTACTGTTTCAATACTTGCTAAACTCTTTTCGTAGTACATGCTTATATACATCTAATGAAGCAAAAGAGTTTGTCAAAGTTTTCTTTGTCGCGTCCAGTTCGTTGAACTGAATTGCTTGAGGACAAGCAATATGCTAAGCTTGGGGGAGTTGATACGTCTCAAACGTATCTACTTTTCCAAACACTTTTGATATTGTTTTGGCCTCATTCTTGCATGATTTGGACTAAACTAACCCGGACTGACGCTGTTTTCTGCAGAGCTGCCTGTATGGTTTATTTGTGCGCAGGAAAACGGATTTTTAGGTACCTCAGAAAAATCCACGAAAAATCACAGAAAATCCACGCACCCGAAGGAACCAGGAGCCAGAAGTGGGGCCAGAGGGGGGCCAGGGGGTGCCCAGGCGCCCTGTGGGCGCCCCCCCCCCCCCCGAGCCGCGCCGGGGGGCCGCCTGGGTGGGTCCCACACCCCCTGGTGCCCTACTTTACCCCGTATTTTTACTCCCGACACAGAAACCCTAGATCGGAAGTTCTTTCGCAGTTTTTCGTCGCGGAGCCGCCGCCACCCTCTGTTTTTCCTCGGGAGGGCTAATCTGGAGGCTGAATTGGCCTCCGGAGAGGGGAAATCGTCGCCATCGTCATCATCATCACCACTCCATCATCCCTCCATGACTTCTACCTCCATGTGTGAGTAATTCACCCGCTGTAGGCGAAGGGGATGGTAGGGATTGGATGAGTTAGATCATGTAATAGTTTATCAGATTGTTGGGGGCATGTTGCCTATCATCTACTATGGTGTTTATCATCTTTGCTTCAACTTATTACTCTTAATGCTTGACACTTAGGGCCCGAGTGCCATGATTTTAGATCTGAACCATATGTGTTTGTATGAATATATTTGTGTTCGTGATCCTATCTATGAGTTGTTTGCACCTGTTACGGTCCGGAACCGGCGATCCCAATAGTGACAGCTTGGGACACCAAAGGGGATGGTCCGTAGTTTGAGGATTACATGTATCCATTGAGTTCATTGCTTTGTTCCGGTGCTCTTTGACGGGAGCATCTTAATATCCATAAGTTCCTTTTGGCCCCGTTCGTAGCGGGATGGTAGGACAAAAGATGTTGTGCAAGTTCTTATTGCAAGCACGTACAACTACCTACGGGATACATGCCTAATGGTTGATATTTTCCTAGATGATCATTACTTTTCCGTGTGCCGTGCCCCAAGTTAAATCTATCTCATCCATGCAGCGCCCAACCATCCATCTCCCTAGCCTACAGTGTTTTAAATCCTGCTTGTCACTAGTTGCTATTTTTGCCATTTACTCCTGCTATTTACTTTTGCTATTTACTTTTACTATCACCATCATCATTATCATATCACTGTCACCACTTATCTTTTGTTGCAAGTAAGTATATTTCAGGTGCGGTTGAATTGACAACTCAACTGTCAAATCTTATAAATACTCTTTGGCTCCCCGTGTGTCGAATCAATAAATTGGGTTATTCTTACCCGCGAAGACTATCTCGATCCCTTACGGTTGAGGGCTATCACCCGGTCATAGCAGCCAGCGCGGAGCTTGGTGCTTCCACTGGTTCGTGGGCATAACCGCTCCTCGGTTGGATCTGCCAGCGTGGAGCATGGTACTTCCACTGGATCGTGGGAGGGAGCCTCCCACCGGGAGAGACTCCGGGGCATGTACAACCCCGTCCTGACACGTGGCTTGCATGGTAGGACAACCAAGGTGTATATGAGCCCTCCTCAGGACGAGCTGAACGACTCTGAGGAAGTTCTCGTGAGCTTACGCATCACTCACGAGACCCTACCCTGAGGCGGGTTGCGCCTGAGTCTTCTTCTGCAAAATGTGAAAAGAGAGGTGTTGTGTCCACCTGCGCTGAGTGCATCTCTAGAGGGTATCGCATGAGAAGGCCGCAGCACCGGTGACCCCGGGAGGTGACGTCACGGGAATGGCTCGCGAGACAGAACTCAGCCGCTGGATTTGTCGACACTGCAGGGACGGACCCGAGCACAGACGTCGTGCCCAGTCTTCTCATGCAACGATCCAAAAGAAAAACAACCGGCGTGTGGTTCCCGCGTGAGCGAGGCACCTGCCACGGTCCCCTACTTACCCGTCCACGATTAGCACATGTGAGAACAAGGCACCAAGGACCATGGGAGGTGACGTCACAGGAATGGCTCGCGAGACAGAGCTCAGCCCTTGGGTTTAACGATGCTGCAGGGACGGACCCAAGCACAGACGCCGTGCCAGTCCTTAATCATGGGGCGGTCACGAGTGGGCTCACAATGCCTCATGACCTTAGTGGCGGTGAGAATGCCAAGCATGCAGATAATGCGAATGGAAAGAAACAACTAGCCTTGATCATGCACAAAAAGGGAGACAACTACGGGGGAACAACCCCCGGCAGTTCGAGGATGATGCAGCCTGGGGGGCGCCCTCGATTGGATACCTGAAGCGTCACCTGATACTTGATGAAGAAGAGTTCGGGAAGCTGAAGACGCGAGCCATGCAGGTTTCTCCTGAAGATCGTCGGGCTCCTGAGGCCCAGGGACTCCGAAGGCTCTCAGTGGTCACGCGGGTCCGGTTCTTGCTCCGTCCGGACCGCCTTCCACTGAGTCTCCCGAGCCCCCAAGGCCTACTGCGCGAGACACTGGAACGTGACAGCTGCGTTGCGAAAGCCGAAGAGTGTGCGGACGTAGTTGCAGGGGAAGGCCCTCCTCCGGCCGGACCGCCATAGGCTAGAAGGGCTCCTACGAGGCGGCTAGGTTGAGACCCGCGATGTCAATGCAGACGTGGAAATGGTCGCTCAGGCTGCGAGCATGTGAGCTTGGGGTTGTGTGCTTACGCTCACCGTGGATGAGTCTTGCGTACTGAAGTTCCTCTGCAGCTTGGTCGATGAAGTCATGATCCCCCAGCGCTGAGAGGTCCGCGCTGGGCTCACAAAAACGCACGTCGAGAAACCCCTGCAGGTGGTGCCCGAACACCTCCCTCGAGATGCTGGTGAGTCCAGAGACACTCCAGAGGAGAGCCCCCGAGCCCATCATGAGAGGGGCGTCAGGCGCGCCTCCCTATGCGAGGGTGGATGGCGCCTTGTCAGCAGGCGCGAGTCTTGAGGCGGGGCCTTCAGGAGCCTCTGTGTCCTGAGGTCCATTGACGGGCAGGTTCTTCTTCTTCTTGGGGGGCGGCCTACAGGGCGAGGACAGCTCCATCCTCATCGGAGCATTCGACCGCTGCAGTCTGGTAGGCGCGCTCCAGGGAACGAACCGCTTCCTTCTCATCGGAGGCGATCGTGATAACTCCGCCGCTCCCAGGCATCACCAGGACGTTGTAGCCGTGATGGGTCACCGCCATGAACTTGGCGAGGGCTGGATACCCAAGGATGGCGTTGTACGGGAGGTGGATGTTGGCGACGTCAAAGTCGATGAGCTCGGTGTGGTAGTTGTTGCGGTCACCAAAGGTGACGGGAAGGCGTACTTGCCCCATTGGGATTGTGGAGCCATTCGTGACTCCATAGAATGGCTTGGTCAGGTGGAGCTGATCGTAGGGGGCCTGGAGTGTCTCAAAGGTCTGGACGGAGAGGATGTTGAGTCCTGCCCCGCCGTCGATGAGGGTCTTGGTCATGAGGACGTTGCAGATGGTTGGGGTGCACAGCATCGGGAGAGCGCCTGGGGCAGCGGTGCACTTGAGCTGGTCATTGGGGTTGAAGGCAATGACTTGCTTGGTCCACCTGAGGTTGTGCGCGGCATCAGGCCTGGGAAGAACCGCGTTCACCTCACGAGCGAACTGCTTGAAGATGCGATGGGAAGCAGAGCATGGGCTCCTCCCAAGATGCTTGCAACTGCAAGCGGCTCCTGGAAGTCCCCTGATACGTCTCCAGCGTAACTATAATTTTTTATTGTTCCATGCTATTATTTATGAAGTCTTGGATGTTTAATGGGCTTTATCATACACTTTTATATCATTTTTGGGACTAACCTACTAACCCAAAGGCCCAGTCCAGATTGCTGTTTTTGCCTGTTTCGGGGTTTTGCAGAAAAAGAATATAAAACGGAGTCCAAACTGAATGAAACCTTCGCGAGAGATATTTTTGGAGAAAATCACGCATAGGGAACTTGAGAACCACGTCAGGGGAGCATCGAGGCGCCCACGAGGGTGGGGGGCGTGCTCCCCTGCCCAAGGCGCGCCCCCTGCCTCGTGGGCCCCTCGAGCACCCCCCGGTGTCCTCCTTCCTCCTATATAAGTCTACTTACCCCGAAACCTTCGACAACAGAGAGAAAACCCTAATTCCACTACCGTAACCTTCTGCCCGTGAGATCCCATCTTAGAGCTTGTTCTAGAGCTCCACCAGAGAAGGATCCATCATGGAGTTCTTCATCATCATCATCATCGCCCTCACTGTCGGGGATACAAAGTAGTTTACCACAGACCTTCAAGTCCATAGCTAGTATCTAGATGGCTTCTTCTCTCTCTCTTTGGATCTCAATACAAAGTTCTCCTCAGTCTTCGAGGAGATCTATTTTTGCAGTGCGTTTGTTCAGATCCGATGAATTGTGGGTTTATGATCAAGATTATCTATGAGAAATATTTGGTTCTTCTCTGAACTTTTTATGTGTGATCATAATATCCTTGCAAGTCTCTTTGAATTATTGGTTTGGTTTGGGCTACTAGATCTATAGTTCTTGCAAGGGGAGAAGTAGGGGCAGCAAGGCACGTATTGTATTATTGCCATCCAGGATAAAAATATAGGGTTTATATCATATTGCTTGAGTTTATCCCTCTACATCATGTCATCTTGCTTAAGGCGTTACTCTGTTCTTATGAACTCAATACACTAGATGCATACTGGATAGCGATCGATGTGTGGAGTAATAGTAGTAGATGCAGAATTGTTTCGGTCTACTTGTCTCGGACGTGATGCCTATATACAATGACCATGCCTAGATAGTCTCATAATTATTCGCTTTTCTATCAATTGCTCGACAGTAATTTGTTTACCCGCTGTAGAATATCGCTATTATGAGAGAAGCCACTAGAGAACACTATGGCCCCCGGGTCTATTCCCAACATATAAATCTACATCTACTTTACTTTTATCACTTTTATTTGCTGTTCTTATAAACCAAAAATACCAAAAATATAAACTATCATCTCTATTAGATCTCACTTTCGTAAGTGACCGTAAAGGAATTGACAACCCTTATCGCGTTGGCTGCGAAGTTCTTATTTGTTTGTGCAGGTGCGAGGGACTCGCGCGTGGTCTCCTACTGGACTGATACCCTGGTTCTCAAAAACTAAGGGAAATAATTACGCTACTGTGCTGCATCTGTCTTTCCTCTCCGAGGGAATACAACGCAAGCTCGAGAAGTAGCAAGAAGAATTTCTGCCGCCGTTGCCGGGGAGGCTTATGCAAAAGTCATATACCAAGTACCTATCACAAACCCTTATCCTTCGCATTACATTAATTGCCTCTCGTTTTCCTCTCCCCCACTTCACCCTTTGTGGGGACCCCGACTCATAAGTCGTGATCACCGAATGCACGTGTACAGTGATCCCAGAGATCAATGCTCACTGAACACACAGAAGCTGAATAACAAGAGTCTTACATCCTTACATACCGTGTTACACAAATAGGACCATAATGGTCAAGTCTAGAGTATATCGTCGCAGCGGAAATCCTCAATGACAACATGGACCCATGCCATCTGCCTCCTACATGCATTCTGACTGGGAAGCGTCCTAGCTCGCATGCTCGCCACCTAGAAATCTTCATCATAACCTGTTCTCTCCTGCCTGGCCAATAAAATAACCAGTGGCAAGCCAATGAGTACTTTGAATGTACTCGCAAGCAACCCAAGTGTGATGATAGAATAATTATGCAAGGCTCTACTGCTAAGTTGGCAGTTTTGCGGAAAGCTAGTTTTTCATATGCATGTGTCTGTAACAAGTATCAGGAGGTCACAGACATCATATCGAGAAAGGGTTGTAATCAACTCATGTTCGAGCTCATTGTAACTTCCTCAGGTATCACATCATCAATATCACTGAACCGTGTTGTTTCCTCACACATGCACACCAGGTTTCGCAAACATTGGACGTAGCCCAAGAGCGGTTACCCAACTGTCCATGACCGTGGACACGGCTATTCGAATAGTTTTACACTCTGCAGAGGTTGCACACTTTACCCACTAGATCCGGGGAACTTCCGTGTCATCCACGACCCGCGGTACCTCAAGTACCCAGGGTAAGCACCCGATCACTATCTTTCCCTAGGCGACACTAATATGGAGTCCACTCGATTGGTAACAGCCCCGTGCCAAACATTTCACATCTCAAGGTTTGTGGAGACTCGCTCCGTATTCATCACATATCACAAGCACGGGGTACCAACGGTGTGTCCGGTGCCCTGTGAAAACAGTCATGACCGCCTATCCAAGCACGACCCCGTCCCGAGAGTGACCTCATGTCACCCCCATCACTAGTAATGCGGGCACCATGCAAGTATCGGCCTAGGTAATCAATAATGCCCTTTCCCATATAAGGGTAGAGTGGTTGCGCATGTAAGGTTGGAATAACGGTCGCAACTTAAACCAATCCGTTTTCAAAACAACACACACACACTTGCCTCGGTACACCACTTCGTTATCAAGTGGTCACCCATCTCACCATCTCCCTCGGGCATAAGTGGCACCCGACGGGGTTTTCGAAAAGTCTTTTGAAAGTATCCTGCTTTCGTCACCATGCATATACCCGTCCCATTTGCATAGCCACTACTATAGCAACCTAGCTACTCCCACCCACATAACCCTCATAGGAAGGTAGGGTCATGTTTGATGCAAGTTTCAACAGTAAAGTAACAAAGGTACCAACCAAAGTGGTCACCTCTTCTACGTGATTCCGATGCATTGAACAATAAGGTGCTATGAGACATGCATAAAAAGGTTTCTTGAACATGGTCAAAGGGTTGCTTGCCTTATTCTTCCGAGTCTTCAAACCTTCTGGTCCATCTCCGAGTACTTCGTTTATTTCGTCAACTAACGATGGAAACAATCATAATAAGCAACACAATCAAAGCAACAATAAAAGTGCTCTAAAAATAGGAGTTGGACTTTTCTAGGATACCTCTGGTCATATGAAAAATAACCAAGGTGGTTTCATAGGCATTGGATCAATGGGTGATTTGGAACATTCCAATATGATGGAACCAAGGGGTTTGTGGATTTGGAAGAAGTATAATGAAATATTTTCTTGAATGATGAGCAAAGGTACCCATCATCAAGTCAAGATTTTAGAAGCATTTAGGAGTTGGTTTCACTAGATTTGGATTTGAAATGAATTTCCTAGGATTTTGCAAAGCTGATAAATATGAAGAAATGGCTCAATATTTGGTGGGGTACAGAAACTATTATTAAAAATGTTTGAAAACTAAGTTTGGACATGACAAGCATCTAGGAATTTGAATCACTGCATTTGGACCAAAAATGAGCTCTCTGTGATTTTCTAAAGTTCATCACAGAAAATGATATATGGGTATTTGATAAATATTTGTGAAGGAAAAGTCTCTGGAATAATGTGCATGTAGCACCAACAGAAAGAGCATGATTTATGGAGCCATAGGAAATTTGAATCATGCAATTTGGAGTTCATTTGAATTATCTAGGCATTTTTGAAGTTGGCAGAATAAAGAAAAGAAAAAGAATAAGGGTTCAACCTTATACGATGCTCTGGGCGAAGGATAGCTCGCGGGCCGGCCCAGCGGCTCGGCCGCACGTGTGCAGGGGGGCCACGCCGGAGGCGTCTTTCGGGGATACGCTTCCGCGCGGGGGAGGCGGGCTGCGCCGAAGCCGCCTCCACTTGAACAAGTGGGCCCTGCTGGCCGGGTCGCTGCCAGGTGCCCCCCCCCCCCCCCCCCGTGTCCC
>LR738712.1:267519015-267567065 GCA_902687465.1 Secale cereale | reverse complement strand
TCTTCCTCCTCCCGCTCCCGCAACAGAGGGGAGGGGAGGCTCGGGCCGCGCGACGCCGGCGCCCGTCCCCGGCGGCACGGGCCACCCCTGGCCAGGGCGCGGCCACCGGAGGGGTCCCCGGGGAGCGGCGCATCCAGGAGGTCCCTTGGGGCGGCAGGGGAGGGGCCGGAGCTCCTCCTGCATCGGCCATGGCGGCGGCGTCGTCGGGTGATGGTGGAGCGGGCACCACGGGGCTCGGGAAGGAGCGGCGAGGGGACGGGGAGCTTCGCACTCCAGTGGACGTTCTCCTCCTGGTGGCCGACAGGGAAGAGGAAGGCCACAGGGAGCAAACTTGGGAGGAGATCGACGGCGGCTCGACGGCCATGGAGGGGCAAGGAGAACACTAGGGGAAGAGGGGGCATGTCTAGGAGATGCACGGGAGAGAGGAGGGTCCAGAAGAGCCAAAAGGTGCTCGGGGGGAGGCTTTATATAAGCGCAGCCACGATGCACCGTGAGCGTCATCCATGGACGCGCTCGGGCGTGCTCGTGGAGAGAGGAGGAGGGCAGGGGAGGATAAGACCGACAGCCCGGCAGGTTGCGGACGTCGAGGGGACCTCGGGGGACACGCTCTCTCTGCCCAAGGTTGTCGGAAGCAGCCGATTGGGGGCGGCTACAGTGCGGGAGCGCACTGTAGCGCGCTCCAGAACATGCTTTTGGCTGACATTGTCGTGACCTCGCCGCTCTGGTCGTGTCCAACCAGCCAAAGGTTGTCTAGAAGGTCAGAAGTGGAGTAAAGAAATGGCCTGTGGCCTTGGATGCTCTTGGAGGCCACTGGAATAAGGAGAGAGGTGAAGGAGAGGGGGTTTACTGCTGTCCAGGAGAGTGAATTGGGGTTTTACCCCCTCAATCATGGAGCTGGGGTGCTGGGGAAGTTACTGGGGGTAGCCAGTAACTGAATGAACATGTGGTAAAAAGTTGAGGCCATGGAGAAAAGTAAAAGTGATCAAGATGAAGGTTTTAGTAAAAAAGCCAGAAGGTGTTTGATCAGTGTTTGGTCAAGCAAATGACATCCACTTGACATGGGCCTTAACAGGATCAAATGTCACAAATAATTAGGCCCCTACACCAAATTTGAGCTCATTTGGGCAAAGTGGCCAATGTAACTTTGGTGAACCCTAGAAATCAACAGAAATGGTTTCACCATGTTTGAGTCAAGCAATTCATCTCCCCTTGATGCAACACTTGGTGTAGCATCATCATTTGGGGTTATGAATATGCCCACAAAGTTTGAGGCTCCAGATAATAAGTTGACAATGTAAAGTTGTTCAAATTTGAATTTGAACAGAAGTGGTTCTAGGGTGATCTGATCAGGTTGCTCTATTCCAAATCTTGTGCCATTTGGTCTAGATGCCTTATTAGGCCATTCTAGCATGTGCACCAAATTTGAGAGCATTTGGACAAGTTTGGCAATGTAGAGTTGCTCAAACTTCAGATATGGACAGAATGGTTTTGAGGGGATTAGAGGATGTTTCCTTGATCTTCAAGGCATGAGGCTTTGCAAGATCATCAAATATGTCATCTATGACATGACAGAATTTCCCTGGAATTTTTGGAGAATATTTCCTTTGTAAATATTTCAAAAGCTTGAAATATCCAGAAAGGGTTTTGGAAGGATTAGTCCAATATTTTGAACATGACCATGTGCTGAAACTCTTATATATGGACAATATATGTCCTATGAGTCTCCCTGAATTTTGGCAAATATTTTTGAAATGATTAAATAAATTTTCCCTATTAAAGACCATTTTTGGCCTTAAGAAAAAGCTTTTAAATAAAATATAAAAATAACTTTTAAAATTATATTTTTGTGGTTTCTGGGAGTCCTATACCTAATAGGATTCAAATATACTTTTTGAAAGATTTTTCACACCCTAAATAAGGTACTTGCAGTGCAAACCTCAATTCAGGGGTTTTTGGAAAAAGTAATTTTAGAAAATACCATTTGGCCAAAATATTTTTATAAGAAAATTCTATACTGGTCTATACACATGGCATGATCATTGGAAAAAGGTTTTGGGTCAAGGAGATGAAGTATAAGAGTTGGAGGATTTATTTGATTTTTAGAGCACTAGGAAACAACTGACAAGAGTCAAATCAATCAAAGTCAAAAACACTCAAAAGTTTTTGCAAATCCACATTTTTAACATGAAAATTAGCTTAAGCAATGTGATATGAAAATCAGGTGTGACAGACCTACCCCCCTTACAAGAATCTCGTCCCCGAGATTCCCAGACTAGGCGTGGAAAGAAAGGCGGAGTCTTGGATATGGGGTAGTCTTCACTTCTTCTTGTTGGTTCTGCTTCCGAGCGGTGCTCCTTGGAATCCTGAAGTGCTTGATGGTATGGCTTCTTGCTTGATGCCTTCCTTGATGGAGGTTGCTGAGGGGTCTCTTGCATAGGTTTGGTTGGGTTAGCTGTCAAAGGCTCGGTGATCGATGTCCTTGCGGGCATCGGGCTAGCTAGGAGGCAAGAAGTACTTCCAGAGTGGGGGCTCGTGGAAGATTTGGTGCACGTAGGGTATCTCAGGTGGTAGATCTAGCTGGGGAGCCGTCTACCACATGACTTGCAGTGATCTCAAAGGGTCCAATGAACCTTAGTGCGAGCTTCCCCTTGACGTGGAAACGCTTGGTTCCCTTCAGAGGAGTTACCCGCAGGTACACGTGGTCCCTAATATGGAAACTCATGTCCCGACGGTGAGTGTCAGCATAGCTCTTTTGCCTTGACTTGGCTGCCTTCAAACGTTCTCTGACTAGTTGGACTTGCTCTTCCGTTGCGCGGAGAATATCCGGTCCAAAGACTAGCCCTTCTCCAGTCTCTGACCTGTTGAGGGGTGTGCGACATCTGTGTCCGTACAACACCTCAAATGGTGCCATCAGAAGGCTCGACTGGTATCTGTTGTTATAGGAGAACTCGGCAAAAAGGGAGACAATCCTCCCACTTGTCTGCATATGCCATGACACAGGCTCGGAGTCATGACTTCGAGAATCTGATTGACTCGTTCAGTCTGACCTCCGGTCTGGGGGTGGAAAGCCGTGCTGAAAGATAACTTGGTTCCCAAGGCTTCTCGGAACTTCTTCCAGAACCTTGAGGTGAACTGGGTTCCTCGATCTGGCACAATCTCCTTGGAAATGCCGTGAAGACTTACGATTTGGTCGATGTAGAGAGCTGCCAGCCGGTTGCCATCATAAGGGGTCTTGACAGGAATGAAATGGGCCATCTTGGTCAAATGATCGACCATGACCCAAATAGACTCATGTCTCTATCCGACCTTGGTAACCCAGTGACGAAGTCCATTCCGACTTTATCCCACTTCCACTCAGGAACTTTGAGTGGTTGAAGCAATCCGGTGGGTTGCTGATATTCAGCCTTGACCCTTTGGCACACATCACACTTTGCAACATAGGTTGCAATCTCTCTTTTCATCATGTGCCACCAGAATCGTGCCTTCAATTCTTGATGCAACTTGGTGTGAGCGTTCCTTCGACACGGAATTGTTCGGTTCCTCCGGGAGGAGTGGTTTGCAGATACGCCCGGTCTTCAACGCGGAAGTTTTCTTCTTGATGACAGTGGTCGGTGTAGATCTTCCTTCTTGACAGGGTGGTCTTCAAACGTCTTCTATCCAGCTGTCCGTCGCTTCTTCGTCTCCGGGCAGACAAGTAGGCCACCAAATAATGATGTTACCCATCTTGTCCACTTACTCCATGAGGTCTAAGGGGGTACGCAAGGTAGGCTGAGGTATTGGTGGTGGTCTCGGTTGAGTATTTGCAGAGGCCTTCCTGACTCTGAGTCAAGGCCCGTGGTCAGAATCTGACCAGGTTGTGGCTCGGTGGGGCTTAAGGGTTTCAAGGATCCTAGTGAGTGAGTGAACTTATATCATCTTATCCTTAAGCACAGTTTCTGAGATGCCAATAGCTCTATCTAGTACTCCGATCGAAAAAGCATCTTCTCGCAGAGACCAACTTCGATCACCACTCATGCCATACATATCCTCATGATTCTCAAGAGACGGTCTAACAAAACTGCACTAATCTACGATCCCCAAATCCATATGTACGTCTACCTCTAAAATCCAAAGGTAGATCATACATGCTGCTAAGCTTAAATTAAACTCCATAATACATGCACTCAACCTAGTCTTGCAAGGCTCAAGGTAATGCATCTCTATTCTAAGGAAACACGTCATATGCCACTCCAAGATTTGTTTCCTTCCTATAGATCACCTCCAATAGCCCGATAATTGTTGGGGAACGTTGCATGGGAAACAAAAATTTTTCCTACGTTCACCAAGATCAATCTAGGAGATGCTACTACGAGAGGAGAGTTGGATCCACGTACCCTTGTAGATCGCTAAGCGGAAGCGTTAAGAACGCGGTTGATGGAGTCGTACTCGCCGCGATTCAGATCGCCGAAGATCCTAGCACCGAAGCAACGGTGCCTCCGCGTTCTTCACACGTACGGCTCGGGGACGTCTCCTCCTTCTTGATCCAGCAAGGGGTGGAGGAGAGGTTGATGGAGAGACCGGCAGCACGACGGCGTGGTGGTGATGGTGGAGGAGGATTCCAGCAGGGCTTCGCCTAAGCACCGCGGGAAGACGAATATGTTGTGGGAGAGGGAGGGCAGCACTGAGGCACAAACGTGTGTTGGCTGCCCTCCCTCTACCTCTCTATATATAGGGGGGAGGAGGAGAGGGGGGCGCCCTAGGGTTTCCCCTAGGGGGGCCGGCGGCCAGAGCAGAGGGGGGGCGGCGGCCAAGGGCTGCGCCAGGCCCTAGGGTTTCCCCCCCCCCTCCCTAGGTGCCTTGCCCCCCAAGCCAGGGGGTGCGGCTGCCCTAGGAGGGGCCAGCCCCCCATGCGCCATAGGAGAGGGCCCAGGGGGGGGGGGGGCGCACAGCACTATGAGGGCTGTGGTGTCCCCCCTTTGTGGCCCATTAGGCCCAGAACCACTTCCGGGACCCCCGAAACCCTTTTCGGTAATCCGCAGATTTCCCGATGCTCCCCGGAACACTTCCGTACTCCGAAACCTTTCATCGTATATATCAATCTTCGTCCCCGGACCATTCCGGAGACCCTCGTCACGTCCGGGATCTCATCCGGGACTCCGAACAACCTTCGGTAACCATGCACTGTTCTCACTAACAACCCTAGCGTCACCGAACCTTAAGTGTGTAGACCCTGCGGGTTCGGAAACCATGTAGACTTGACCGAGACACTCCCAGGTCAATAACCAATAGCGGGATCTGGATACCCATATTGGTTCCCACACGTTTCTCGATGATCTCATCGGATGAACCACGATGTCAAGGATTCAGGCAATCCCGTATACATTTCCCTTTGTCTCGTCGGTATGTTACTTGCCCGAGATTCGATCGTCGGTATCTCTATACCTAGTTCAATCTCGTTACCGGCAAGTCTCTTTACTCGTTACCGTAATACATAATCCCGTGACCAACTACTTAGTCACTTTGAGCTCATTGAGATGACGTATTACCGAGTGGGCCCGGAGATACCTCTCCGTCACACGGAGTGACAAATCCCAGTCTCGATCCATGTCAACTCAACAGACACCCTCGGAGATACCTGTAGAGTACCTTTATAGTCACCCAGTTACGTTGTGACGTTTGGCACACACAAAGCACTCCTACGGTGTCAGTGAGTTACATGACCTCATGGTCATAGGAACTTATACTTGACATGTAGAAAACTATAGCGATAACTGACACGATCAAAAGCTATGTTTAACGTTTGGGTCTCGTCCATCACATCATTCTCCTAATGATGTGATCTCGTTATCAAATGACAACTCATGTGTATGACCTGGAAACCGCGGTCATCTTTGATCAACGAGCTAGTTCTGTAGAGGCTCACTAGGGACACAAAGTCTGTCTATTCATCCACACATGTATTTGAGTTTCCAATCAATACAGTTATAGCATGGATAATAAACGATTATCATGAACAAGGAAATATAATAATAACTCTTTTATTATTGCCTCTAGGGCATATTTCCAACAGTCTCCCACTTGCACTAGAGTCAATAATCTAGCATTACAAGGTAATGAATCTAACACCCATAGAGTCTTGGTGTTGATCATGCTTAGCCCGTGGAAGAGGTTTAGTCAACGGATCTGCAACATTCAAATCCGTGTGTACTTTGCAAATATTTATGTCCTCCTCCTTGACCGAATCGCGGATGGAATTGAAGCGTCGCTTTATGTGTCTGGTCCTCTTGTGCAACCTTGGTTCCTTGGCTAGAGCAATGGCACCAGTGTTGTCACAGAACAGAGTCATTGGGTTCAGGGCACTAGGCACAACTCCAAGATCTGTCATGAACTCCTTCATCCAGACACCTTCCTTTGCCGCCTCCGAGGCAGCTATATACTCCGCTTCACATGCAGAATCAGCTACCACGCTCTGCTTGGAACTGCACCAGCTTACCGCTCCCCCGTTGAGAATATATACGTATCCGGTTTGAGACTTAGAGTCATCCGGATCAGTGTCAAAGCTTGCATCGACGTAACCCTTTACGACGAGCTCTTGATCACCTCCATAAACGAGAAACATCTCCTTAGTCCTTTTCAGGTACTTTAGGATATTCTTGACCGCTGTCCAGTGATCCATACCAGGATTACTTTGAAACCTTCCGGCCATACTTATGGCAAGGCTGACATCTGGTCTTGTGCACAGCATTGCATACATGATAGAGCCTATGGCTGAAGCATAGGGGACGACACTCATCTTTTCTCTATCTTCCGCAGTCACTGGGCATTGAGTCTTACTCAACTTTGTACCTTGCAATACCGGCAAGAACCCCTTCTTGGATTGATCCATTTTGAACTTCTTCAAAACTTTATCAAGGTATGTACTTTGTGAAAGTCCTATCAAGCGTCTTGATCTATCTCTATAGATTTTGATGCCCAATATGAAAGCAGCTTCACCGAGATCCTTCATTGAAAAACTCTTGTTCAAATACCCCTTTACGCTATCCAAAAATTCTATATTGTTTCCAATCAGCAATATGTCATCCACATATAATATTAGAAACGCTATAGAGCTCCCACTCACTTTCTTGTAAATACAAGCTTCATTGTAAACTTATATAAACCCAAACGCTTTGATCACCTCATCAAAACGAAGATTCCAACTCCGAGATGCTTGCACCAGCCCATAAATGGAACGCTGGAGCTTGCATACTTTGTCAGCATTCTCTGGATCGACAAAACCTTCTGGTTGCATCATATACAACTCTTCCTTAAGAAAACCGTTAAGGAACGCTGTTTTGACATCCATCTGCCAAATTTCATAATCGAAATATGCAGCTATTGCTAACATGATTCGGACGGATTTAAGCATCGCTACGGGTGAGAAAGTCTCATCGTAGTCAATCCCTTGAACTTGTGAAAAACCCTTTGCCACAAGTCGAGCTTTATACACGGTGACATTACCGTCAGCGTCCGTCTTCCTCTTAAAAATCCATTTATTCTGAATGGCCTTCCGCCCTTCAGGTAATACTTCCAAAGTCCATACTTTGTTTTCATACATGGATCCCATCTCGGATTTCATGGCCTCTAACCATTTGTCGGAATCCGGGCCCACCATCGCTTCTCCATAGCTCGTAGGTTCACCGTTGTCTAACAACATGACCTCCAAGACAGGGTTACCATACCACTCAGGTGCAGTGCGTACCCTTGTCGACCTACGAGGTTCGGTAGTAACTTGATCAGAAGCTCCTTGATCATCATCATTGGCTTCCTCTTCAACCTCTGCAGGCTTCACAAAAACATCTTTCTGCGCTGCGCTACTCTCTGGTTGAAGCAGAGTTTCAATAACCTCATCAAGTTCTACCTTCCTCCCACTCAATTCTTTCGAGAGAAACTCTTTCTCGAGAAAGGACCCGTTCTTAGCGACAAACACTTTGCCCTCGGATCTGAGATAGAAGGTGTACCCAACTGTTTCTTTTGGGTATCCTATGAAGACACATTTGTCCGCTTTGGGTTCGAGCTTTTCTGGCTGAAGCCTTTTGACATAAGCATCGCAACCCCAAACCTTGAGAAAAGACAACTTAGGTTTCTTACCAAACCACAGTTCATACGGTGTTGTCTCAACGGACTTAGATGGAGCCCTATTTAAAGTGAATGCAGCTGTCTCTAACGCATATCCCCAAAACGATAGTGGCAAATCGGCAAGAGACATCATAGAACGTACCATATCTAATAGGGTTCGATTACGACGTTCGGACACACCATTACGCTGTGGTGTTCCAGGTGGCGTGAACTGTGAAACGATTCCACATTTTCTTAAGTGATCACCAAACTCATAACTCAGATATTCTCCCCCTCGATCAGATCGTAGGAACTTGATCTTCTTGTTACGATGATTTTCAACTTCACTCTGAAATTGCTTGAACTTTTCAAAAGTTTCAGACTTATGCTTCATCAAGTAAATATACCCATATCTACTTAAGTCGTCAGTGAAGGTGAGAAAATAACGATATCCACCGCGCGCTGTTACACTCATCGGACCGCACACATCAGTATGTATGATTTCTAATAAGTCACTTGCCCGTTCCATTGTCCCTGAAAATGGGGTCCTTGTCATCTTGCCCATGAGGCACGGCTCGCACGTGTCAAGTGATTCAAAATCAAGAGACTCCAAAAGTCCATCAGCATGGAGCTTCCTCATGCGTTTCACGCCGATATGACCCAGACGGCAGTGCCACAAGAAAGTGGTATTATCATTATCAACTCTACATCTTTTGGCATCAATGTTATGAACATGTGTATCATCACTATCGAGATTCAATAAGAATAAACCCCTAACTTCGGGTGCATGACCATAAAAGATATTACTCATATAAATAGAACAACCATTATTCTCTGATTTAAATGAGTAACCGTCTCGCAATAAACAAGATCCAGATATAATGTTCATGCTTAACGCAGGCACTAAATAACAATTATTCAGGTTCATAACTAATCCCGATGGTAATCGAAGAGCGAGCGTGCCGACGGCGATCACATCAACCTTGGAACAATTTCCCACGCGCATCGTCACTTCGTCCTTCGCCAGCCTCCGTTTATTCCGCAGTTCCTGTTTAGAGTTGCAAATGTGAGCAACCGAACCGGTATCAAATACCCAGGCACTACAACGAGAGTTGGTAAGGTACACATCAATAACATGTATATCACATATACCTTTGTTGTTGTTGGCCCCCTTCTTGTCCGCCAGATACTTGGGGCAGTTCCGCTTCCAGTGGCCGTTCCCCTTGCAATAGAAACACTCAGTCTCTGGCTTGGGCCCAGCCTTGGGTTTCTTCACTGGATTAGCAACTGCTTTGCCACCCTTCTTAGAGTTACCCTTCTCGCCCTTGCCATTCTTCTTGAAACTGGTGGTTTTATTGACCATCAACACTTGATACTCCTTCTGGATGTCTGCCTCAGCGACTTTCAGCATCGAAAACAGCTCGGCGATGGTTTTGTTCATCCCTTGCATGTTATACTGCTGCACGAAGCTCTTGTAGCTAGGAGGGAGTGACTGGAGAATTCTGTCAATGATAGCCTCATCCGGGAACACAAGTCCCAGATCAGCTATGCGGGTATAGTACCCAGACATCTTCAGTAAGTGCTCACTGACAGACGAATTCTCCTACATCTTGCAAGCAAAGAATTTATCGGTGGTCTCATACCTCTCGATCTTAGCATTCTTTTCAAAGATGAACTTCAACTCCTGGTACATCTCATATGCACCATGACGTTCAAAACGCCTTTGAAGTCCTCCTTCCAAGCCGTACAACATGGCACACTGCACTATCGAATAGTCATCCGAACGTGTCTGTCAGACGTTCAAAACGTCTGCAGGGGCTGTAGGAGCGGGGGGGTCACCTAGCGGTGCATTTAGGACATAAACCTTTTGGGCAGCTGTGAGGATGATCCTCAGATTGCGGAGCCAGTCCACAAAGTTGCTCCCATCATCTTTCAGTTTAGCTTTCTCTAGGAACGCATTAAAATTCAGGGGAGCTACTGCGCGAGCCATCTACAACAAAAGATTTGCAAAGACATTTTAGACTATTGTTCATGATAAGTGAGTTACTACCTAATCAAATTATTTATAACTCCCACTCAAATTGACATCCCTCTGGTCATTCGAGCGTGACATGATCCAAATTCACCAACCCAAGTCCGATCATCACGTGAGATGAGGTGGTGTCAATGGTGAACATCAACATGTTGATCATATCTACTATATGACTCATGCTCGACCTTTCGGTCCTCTGTGTTCCGAGGCCATGTCTGTACATGCTAGGCTCGTCATGTCTAACCCGAGTGTTCTGCATGTGCAAAACTGGCTTGCACCCGTTGTATGCGAACGTAGAGTCTATCACACCCGATCATCACGTGGTGCTTCGAAACGACGAACCTTCGCAACGGCGCACACTCGGGGGGAACACAATTTTATCTTGAAATTTTAGTGAAGGATCATCTTATAATGCTACCGTCGTCCTAAGCAAAATAAGATGCATAAAAAGGATTAACATCACATGCAAATCATAAGTGACATGATATGGCCATCAACTCGTGCTTTTGATCTCCATCTCCAAAGCACCGGCATGATCTCCATCGTCACCGGCGCCACACCATGATCCCCATCATCATGATCTCCATCATCGTGTCGCCATCGGGGTTGTCGCGCGCCCACCATGCTCTTACTACTATTGCTACCGTTTAGCGATAAAGTAAAGCATTACATAGCGCTTAATGATTGACACGCAGGTCATACAAGAATTAAAGACAACCCTATGGCTCCTGCCGGTTGCCGTATACATCGACATGCAAGTCGATATTAACTATTACAACATGATCATCTCATACATCAAATATATCTCATCATGTCATTGGCCATATCATATCACATACATACCCTGCAAAAACAAGTTAGACGTCCTCTAATTTGTTGTTGCATGTTTTACGTGGCTGCTATGGGTATCTAGCAAGAACGCTTCTTACCTACGCAAAGCCACAACGGTGATATTCAAGTTGCTATTTAACCTTCTACAAGGACCGCCTTGTTCTATTCCGATTCAACTAAGATAGGAGAGACAGACACCCGCCAGCCATCTTATGCAACAAAAGTCACATGTCTGTCGATGGAACCGGTCTCATGTACGTGGACATGTAAAGTTGGTCCGGGCCGCTTCATCCCATAATACCGCTGAATCAAGAAAGACTAAGGAGGGCAGCAATTTAAACATCAACGCCCACAAACCCTTTTGTGTTCTACTCGAGAAAGCATCTACGCAAGATCCTAGCTCTGATACCACTGTTAGGGAACGTTGCATGGGAAACAAAAATTTTTCCTACGTTCACCAAGATCAATCTAGGAGATGCTACTACGAGAGGAGAGTTGGATCCACGTAACCTTGTAGATCGCTAAGCGGAAGCGTTAAGAACGCGGTTGATGGAGTCGTACTCGCCGCGATTCAGATCGCCGAAGATCCTAGCACCAAAGCAACGGTGCCTCCGCGTTCTTCACACGTACGGCTCGGGGACGTCTCCTCCTTCTTGATCCAGCAAGGGGTGGAGGAGAGGTTGATGGAGAGACCGGCAGCACGACGGCGTGGTGGTGATGGTGGAGGAGGATTCCAGCAGGGCTTCGCCTAAGCACCGCGAGAAGACGAATATGTTGTGGGAGAGGGAGGGCAGCACTGAGGCACAAACGTGTGTTGGCTGCCCTCCCTCTACCTCTCTATATATAGGGGGAAGGAGGAGAGGGGGGCGCCCTAGGGTTTCCCCTAGGGGGGCCGGCGGCCAGGGCAGAGGGGGGGGCGGCGGCCAAGGGCTGCGCCAGGCCCTAGGGTTTCCCCCCCCCTAGGTGCCTTGCCCCCCAAGCCAGGGGGTGCGGCTGCCCTAGGAGGGGCCAGCCCCCCATGCGCCATAGGAGAGGGCCCAGGGGGGGGGGGGCGCACAGCCCTATGAGGGCTGTGGTGTCCCCCCTTTGTGGCCCATTAGGCCCAGAACCACTTCCGGGACCCCCGAAACCCTTTTCGGTAATCCGCCGATTTCCCGATGCTCCCCGGAACACTTCCGGACTCCGACACCTTTCATCCTATATATCAATCTTCGTCCCCGGACCATTCCGGAGACCCTCGTCACGTCCGGGATCTCATCCGGGACTCCGAACAACCTTCGGTAACCATGCACTGTTCTCACTAACAACCCTAGCGTCACCGAACCTTAAGTGTGTAGACCCTGCGGGTTCGGAAACCATGTAGACATGACCGAGACACTCCCAGGTCAATAACCAATAGCGGGATCTGGATACCCATATTGGTTCCCACACGTTTCTCGATGATCTCATCGGATGAACCACGATGTCAAGGATTCAGGCAATCCCGTATACATTTCCCTTTGTCTCGTCGGTATGTTACTTGCCCGAGATTCGATCGTCGGTATCTCTATACCTAGTTCAATCTCGTTACCGGCAAGTCTCTTTACTCGTTACCGTAATACATAATCCCGTGACCAACTACTTAGTCACTTTGAGCTCATTGAGATGATGTATTACCGAGTGGGCCCGGAGATACCTCTCCGTCACACGGAGTGACAAATCCCAGTCTCGATCCATGTCAACTCAACAGACACCCTCGGAGATACCTGTAGAGTACCTTTATAGTCACCCAGTTACGTTGTGACGTTTGGCACACACAAAGCACTCCTACGGTGTCAGTGAGTTACATGACCTCATGGTCATAGGAACTTATACTTGACATGCAGAAAACTATAGCGATAACTGACACGATCAAAAGCTATGTTTAACGTTTGGGTCTCGTCCATCACATCATTCTCCTAATGATGTGATCCCGTTATCAAATGACAACTCATGTCTATGACCTGGAAACCGCGGTCATCTTTGATCAACGAGCTAGTTCTGTAGAGGCTCACTAGAGACACAAAGTCTGTCTATTCATCCACACATGTATTTGAGTTTCCAATCAATACAGTTATAGCATGGATAATAAACGATTATCATGAACAAGGAAATATAATAATAACTCTTTTATTATTGCCTCTAGGGCATATTTCCAACAATAATTCCCATCAATCACCACATAATCCAACAATTCTACAAATCCGATATCTACGGTGTTCCACAAGATCTCAAGTCTCTATAATACCCAAATACTTGGAAGGACTATGCATCACGATAGTATGTCCACCAAATTCCCATCATCCGGGTCAAGTAAACTCCAAGATCACGACTAAATAGATCCCTAAATCAACTCCGACAAATAATCCAAACTCCTAGGTTATTGTCCACCGAGAAGCATGATATCATAATCAGGATCATAGGCCTAAATCCAATCTTACTCCGAATCATGCAGACATATCCAGCATTATACCGACCAGAATCACCTACATAAATCCAAATCTCATGCCCAACGGGCACTTCTACATACTTCCCCAAGTCATGATTCCATCAACATGAAAACCTCACAATCCATCAAGGTCTCAAATAATTCCTCGAAGTCACAGATATAAACCACCAAGTCATCTGTCCAATATCCTCGAACTGGTCTATCTATGGCATCGTCAGACCTCGTGCTATATTAGGGTGAAAATGTGCTCACTCATCGTGTCCACTAGCTCCTTTACGAACCCAGTGTTGTGCAAGATTATAAAGGCATAACTGGTTCTGTCGCTTTACCATGGGTTAGGCACATGGTTAAGGATTCGTGCTGGAGTGTCTCACGAAGTATCAAAGGGCCTAGGAATGGGGTTACTGGTCTGGAGGGTTAAACATAATTTCTATGGAGGTTGTAGCAGAAGTCTTCAGTGCCAGTTGGCTGTCGAGGTAGAATCCTTGGTGCATCTTGTCTTGCGGATCTTCAATTGGGGAGAGAGAGAATAGAGGGAAGAAGCAGCGTAGAGGAGGGAAATGCCTAAAGGGGGTTCTATAGTGCAGGTGCAACAAACAGATGCAAAAAGGCCGAAACAAAAGAAACAAGGCAAGGAAGGTGATATAGCCATAAACTTGTTGCCTGGGGCAAAAGTGCGACTTATATCAAAACACAAGCAAATAAAAGCAAACAACACACAATCATGGTTCCATCCGAACCATCATATGGACTCGACTGCGCATAGGGGGTACACGACTCATCCTACCCTAGGGGTTCTCGGACTCAGTGTCGTGACTTGTGCCTCGTGCAGTCTTCTGGGCTTCCTCAGGTGTTGCCATGTCCCTTGTAGTTGCTTGATGAATGATCCAGGTTGAGCCTGAAGAATCTTCAACAACTTCTCGCCTGATGACTTGATGTAGTGAAGGTGCCTCCTTGTGGCTGGCGTTGACTTGGTCTTCTCTTGTCTCTTTAATAATGACGATCCCTTGTGCCTTCTGGGGCGTCGAGGGTACCAGGTAGGCAATCCATATGCAATGACAATTAACAAGGCATAATAGAGGCCCAACATGTCGGTTTCGTTGATGAAAACATCGACACCAAGAGCAGGGGACGAAGAGAACCGTTTTCCTGCTCACCATAGTGAGGCGGACCAAATGGCAAGGTTCTCATCCACCGGTGGTTGTCGATACAACAACGGTAGTGACAGGATTACTCTATTAGCGATGCATATCATGACTTTGCATAACCTATACCCTGGTCAGTTGTAGGCCAAAGTTGCACCATCTTGGGGGCTCTTGTCAAGGGTGTCCTCCATCTTCTGGGTCTTCATGTCCTTATCCATCGAGGATGTAACTTCCGTTGGTATCGTCTTGTCGTGGTGTCACCAATCATGCGTGCAAAAGTGGTGGGTGAGTGTTGGGCGAGGTGCACTCCACGAGGATTATAGAAAATCCAGTGGTCAGGGGCATAAGAGTTCTAGCGACCAAGGTTTTGAAGGGGAAGAGATCAAGTATAGCCTGGTTTCCGAAAAACTGAGAAGGGAAGAGAAGTATAGATAGTTTTGAAAACTAGTAGTAGTTTTGAAAATAGTTTTACCCTAACTGACGACCATGCTAACTAAGGCTTCCTACAGTCAACCTGGCTCTGATACCAGCTCTGTGGGGACCCCGACTCATAAGTCGTGATCACCGAATGCACGTGTACAGTGACCCCAGAGATCAATGCTCACTGAACACACAGAAGCTGAATAACAAGAGTCTTACATCCTTACATACCGTGTAACACAAATAGGACCATAATGGTCAAGTCTTGAGTATATCGTCGCAGCGGAAATCCTCAATGACAACATGGACCCATGCCATCTGCCTTAACCCTACAGGCATTCTGACTGGGAAGCGTCCTAGCTCGCATGCTCGCCACCAAGAAATCTTCATCATAACCTGTTCTCTCCTGCCTGGCCAATAAAATAACCAGTGGCAAGCCAATGAGTACTTTGAATGTACTCGCAAGCAACCCAAGTGTGATGACAGAATAATTATGCAAGGCTCTACTGCTAAGTTGGCAGTTTTGCGGAAAGCTAGTTTTTCATATGCAAGTATGATCAACGTATAACATGGATATGCATGTGTCTGTAACAAGTATCAGGAGGTCACAGACATCATATCGAGAAAGGGTTGTAATCAACTCATGTTCGAGCTCATTGTAACTTCCTCAGGTATCACATCATCAATATCACTGAACCGTGTTGTTTCCTCACACACGCACACCAGGTTTCGCAAACATTGGACGTAGCCCAAGAGCGGTTACCCAACTGTCCATGACCGTGGACACGACTATTCGAATAGTTTGACACTCTGCAGAGGTTGCACACTTTACCCACTAGATCCGGGGAACTTCCGTGTCATCCACGACCCGCGGTACCTCAAGTACCCGGGGTAAGCACCCGATCACTATCTTTCCCTAGGCGACACTAATATGGAGTCCACTCGATTGGTAACAGCCCCGTGCCAAACATTTCACATCTCAAGGTTTGTGGAGACTCGCTCCGTATTCATCACATATCACAAGCACGGGGTACCAACGGTGTGTCCGGTGCCCTGTGAAAACAGTCATGGCCGCCTATCCAAGCACGACCCCGTCCCGAGAGTGACCTCATGTCACCCCCGTCACTAGTAATACGGGCACCATGCTAGTATCGGCCTAGGTAATCAATAATGCCCTTTCCCATATAAGGGTAGAGTGGTAGCACATGTAAGGTTGGAATAACGGTCGCAACTTAAACCAATCCATTTTCAAAACAACACACACACACTTGCCTCGGTACACCACTTCGTCATCAAGTGGTCACCCATCTCACCATCTCCCTCGGGCATAAGTGGCACCCGACAGGGTTTTCGAAAAGTCTTTTGAAAGTATCCTGCTTTCGTCACCATGCATATACCCGTCCCATTTGCATAGCCACTACTATAGCAACCTAGCTACTCCCACCCACATAACCCTCATAAGAAGGTAGTGTCATGTTTGATGCAAGTTTCAACAGTAAAGTAACAAAGGTACCAACCAAAGTGGTCACCTCTTCTACATGATTCCGATGCATTGAATAATAAGGTGCTATGAGACATGCATAAAAAGGTTTCTTGAACATGGTCAAAGGCCTGCTTGCCTTATTCTTCCGAGTCTTCAAACCTTCTGGTCCATCTCCGAGTACTTCGTTTATTTCGTCAACTAACGATGGAAACAATCATAATAAGCAACACAATCAAAGCAACAATAAAAGTGCTCTAAAAATAGGAGTTGGACTTTTCTAGGATACCTCTGGTCATATGAAAAATAACCAAGGTGGTTTCATAGGCATTGGATCAATGGGTGATTTGGAACATTCCAATATGATGGAACCAAGGGGTTTGTGGATTTGGAAGAAGTATACAGAAATATTTTCTTGAATGATGAGCAAAGGTACCCATCATCAAGTCAAGATTTTAGAAGCATTTAGGAGTTGGTTTCACTGGATTTGGATTTGAAATGAATTTCCTAGGATTTTGCAAAGCTGATAAATATGAAGAAATGGCTCAATATTTGGTGGGGTACAGAAACTAAGTTTGGACATGACAAGCATCTAGGAATTTGAATCACTGCATTTGGACCAAAAATGAGCTCTCTGTGATTTTCTAAAGTTCATCACAAAAAATGAAATATGGGTATTTGATAAATATTTGTGAAGGAAAAGTCTCTGGAATAATGTGCATGTAGCACCAACAGATAGAGCATGATTTATGGAGCCATAGGAAATTTGAATCATGCAATTTGGAGTTCATTTGAATTATCTAGGCATTTTTTAAGTTGGCAGAATAAAGAAAAGAAAAAGAATAAGGGTTCAACCTTATACGACGCTCTGGGCGAAGGATAGCTCGCGGGCCGGCCCAGCGGCTCGGCCGCACGTGTGCAGGGGGGGCCACGCCGGAGGCGTCTTTCGGGGATACGCTTCCGCGCGGGGCAGGCGGGCTGCGCCGAAGTCGCCTCCACTTGAACAAGTGGGCCCTGCTGGCCGGGTCGCTGCCAGGTGCCCCCCCCCACAGTGTCTCTTCCTCCTCCCGCTCCCGCAACAGAGGGGAGGGGAGGCTCGGGCCGCGCGACGCCGGCGCCCGTCCCCGGCGGCACGGGCCACCCCTGGCCAGGGCGCGGCCACCGGAGGGGTCCCCGGGGAGCGGCGCATCCAGGAGGTCCCTTGGGGCGGCAGGGGAGGGGCCGGAGCTCCTCCTGCATCGGCCATGGCGGCGGCCTCGTCGGGTGATGGTGGAGCGGGCACCACGGGGCTCGGGAAGGAGCGGCGAGGGGACGGGGAGCTTCGCACTCCAGTGGACGTTCTCCTCCTGGTGGCCAACAGGGAAGAGGAAGGCCACAGGGAGCAAACTTGGGAGGAGACCGACGGCGGCTCGACGGCCATGGAGGGGCAAGGAGAGCACTAGGGGAAGAGGGGGCATGTCTAGGAGATGCACGGGAGAGAGGAGGGTCCAGAAGAGTCAAAAGGTGCTCGGGGGGAGGCTTTATATAAGCGGAGCCACGGTGCAACGTGAGCGTCGTCCATGGACGCGCTCGGGCGTGCTCGTGGAGAGAGGAGGAGGGCAGGGGAGGATAAGACCGATAGCCCGGCAGGTTGCGGACGTCGAGGGGACCTCGGGGGACACGCTCTCTCTGCCCAAGGTTGTCGGAAGCAGCCGATTGGGGGCGGCTACAGTGCGGGAGCGCACTGTAGCGCGCTTCAGAGCATGCTTTTGGCTGACATGGTCGTGACCTCGCCGCTCTGGTCGTGTCCAACCAGCCAAAGGTTGTCTAGAAGGTCGGAAGTTGAGTAAAGAAATGGCCTGTGGCCTTGGATGCTCTTGGAGGCCACTGGAATAAGGAGAGAGGTGAAGGAGAGGGTGTTTACTGCTGTCCAGGAGAGTGAATTGGGGTTTTACCCCCTCAATCATGGAGCTAGGGTGCTGGGGAAGTTACTGGGGGTAGCCAGTAACTGAATGAACATGTGGTAAAAAGTTGAGGCCATGGAGAAAAGTAAAAGTGATCAAGATAAAGGTTTTAGTAAAAAGCCAGAAGGTGTTTGATCAATGTTTGGTCAAGCAAATGACATCCACTTGACATGGGACTTAACAGGATCAAATGTCACATATAATTAGGCCCCTACACCAAATTTGAGCACATTTGGGCAAAGTGGCCAATGTAACTTTGGTGAACCCTAGAAATCAACAGAAATGGTTTCACCATGTTTGAGTCAAGCAATTCATCTCCCCTTGATGCACCACTTGGTGTAGCATCATCATTTGGGGTTATGAACATGCCCACAAAGTTTGAGGCTCCAGATAAAAAGTTGACAATGTAAAGTTGTTCAAATTTGAATTTGAACAGAAGTGGTTCTGGGGTGATCTGATCAGGTTGCTCTATTCCAAATCTTGTGCCATTTGGTCTAGATGCCTTATTAGGCCATTCTAGCATGTGCACCAAATTTGAGAGCATTTGGACAAGTTTGGCAATGTAGAGTTGCACAAACTTCAAATATGGACAGAATGGTTTTGAGGGGATTAGAGGATGTTTCCTTGATCTTCAAGGCATGAGGCTTTGCAAGATCATCAAATATGTCATCTATGACATGACAGAATTTCCCTGGAATGTTTGGAGAATATTTCCTTTGTAATTATTTCAAAAGCTTGAAATATCCAGAAAGGGTTTTGGAAGGATTAGTCCAATATTTTGAACATGACCATGTGCTGAAACTCTTATATATGGACAATATATGTCCTATGAGTCTCCCTGAATTTTGGCAAATATTTTTGAAATGATTAAATAATTTTTCCCTATTAAAGACCATTTCTGGCCTTAAGAAAAAGCTTTTAAATAAAATATAAAGATAACTTTTAAAATTATATTTTTGTGGTTTCTGGGAGTCCTATACCTAATAGGATTCAAATATACTTTTTGAAACATTTTTCACACCCTAAATAAGGTACTTGCAGTGCAAACCTGTCACATCCCTAGCTAGCACTTGCATTAGGACCTGACTAGAGTGTGCATCATGTTTACTTTCGAAGAAACTTGAAATGGGATTAACAGAAACCCCAGCACCCCTCCCCTAACAACTAGGGTTTGCTAAAATATTTTCCAATGTACCCAAAATGCCCTCCAAAATGTTCATCATTTCTGCCTTGGTCTTAAACCTCTGCCAAAAATGGTGCACATTTTTCTAGGACAATCTAGGGCTTTGGATTAAATCATATGGTATTTGAATTTGGGCATTTAAATGCTACAAAATATTTTAAATGCTCAAATAATCATAAAATATAATGTTTCCTACTGTTCATATTATATACAGCAGGCATGACAAGTGTTATGAGTTATAAAAATGTTTAGGCATATTTATTAAATGAACAAAGTTGCAAAAGAAATGAAACAGAAAAGAAAATAAAAAAAAGGGAGAGAGAGAACTTACCTGGCGCCACCCGGCCCACCTGCCGGCCCAGCCCAGCTGCCGCTCCAGCGAGCTGCTTGGCTCGGCCAGGCAGGCAGGCAGGTGCTCGACGGCGACCGCGCCGCGCGCCACACAGCTGCCCGCCGCCTTGCTTCACCCCCTCGCCGTCCTAGAGGGATGGTTCGAACCTCCACGTCGTCCTCGACCCCCCAGACACCTCCACCTCCCCCCAGCTCCTCTCCTCCGCTCTCCCCGCGCCATGGCCGACGCCGCCGTGATCGCACCGTCGTAGAAGCCGCGTCCACCGTCGTCCCTGAGCTCCGCCTTGGTGTCCTTTGTCTTCGCCGTCCTCGACTGCTTCGAACAGGCCGAGCCCCGAGCGCTCGCCCGCCCTGGAGACGCCCCCGACCTCTTCTTCCCCAACTCCGGCCGCGGAGATCCCCCTCGCCGTTCTGCTCAGCTCCGACCACCCCCGAGCTCGCTCCGGTGCTTGCCGCAACCCCTGTGAGCCTAGCTACCTCCTCCCCCTCTCCGTTGGATCCCTTTTGCCCTGCAACGCACTGCACGAAGCTCGCCCGCACGCACCGCCGCCGTGCTCGCCGCCGGTGATGCTCCGGTGACCATTTGGTCACTGGCACCCGTCCAACATACTCACCGCAGCACGTAGATGCGAGCGATGCTACGCACGCATCGCCTAGGCCCCTGCAGCCGTTTCTCCACACACGCCCGACGCCGGTCGCCGCCGTCGAGCTCGTTGCCGTCGTCTCCGGCCACCCCAGGTCCGGCGACCACCTCCATCCGATGCGCAACAGCAAGGCCTATCCAACGCACCCAACCGCAGCTCGAACCGTGCACCGTAGGCGTTTTCCGAAGCACGCCGCCGCGTTTGGCCTCGCCGGCGGCTAAACGCCGGCGAGTTGGACCTGTTTTGACCACGGGTTTGACCCCCTGGGTCAATGACATGTGGGCCCTGCCCGCAGGTCAAACCTAGTTTAGGTGTTAATTTAAATTAATTAGTTAATTAGTTTAGTCACTGACACGTGGGCCCTGGCCCCACTGACAGCTAATTAGTTTTAGTTTAACTCTAATTAACTCAGTTAATTAGCTGTGACACTGACATGAGGGACCCACTGGTCAGGTTTGACCTGGACTGGCCCTGTTGACTGGCTGACGTCAGCATGATGTCATGCTGACGCAGTAAAGGTTTTTCTGGGATTTTTAGATTTAAAATAATTCAGGAAATTCCAGAAAATACCCAAAACTTCTAAAAATCATATAAAATCAACCATAGCTCAGATGGAAAAGATTTATATATGAAAAATGATCAGAAAAATCCAATCTTTCTAATGGCACTGGTTTCATGCATGTTTGAACAAGTTAACTTGCTGTATATATCAAAAACATGATAATGCACTTATTTAAATAATAGTTTGAACTTCAATTGAATCCTTGATTCAAATAGGTTCAAACCCTTCTGGTTTTAGTTGCATTAGCCAACACACATGCATCTTGCCATGTCATAAACATGCATCATATTGTTGCATTTGTTTGTTAATGATTGTATCGTCGGTATTCCCTGTGTTAGGTCCTGCTCCCGAGGATACTGCTGCGTATCCAGTTGAAGAGCAGTACCCGACAACTACCTTGTGAGGCAAGCAATCATTGATCATTCCGATACAAACCCAATCTTCTCGCTCCTGCTCTCTTTTACTGCATTAAGGCAACAGCGCGTGAACTGCTACTTGCTGCGGTAGTTGAACCCTATTCCCTTGCATGACATGTCATTGCCACAGTAAATAGTTGAAACCCAATAGCATGTGTAGGAGTTGATTGAGCCATGTGATGTGTGATCCACCATGCTATTTATTTATGTTGCCTGCTATGCTTAGAGTTGTGTCTGGTCTGGTTCATGTGGGTGATGGATCAGAGTGAAATGATCTTACCGATAAAGAGAGGGAAGTGTGGAATACGCTTGGTAAAGGTATCGATGAAAGGCCATGTAGGAGTACATGGTGGGTTGTTTCATTGGAATCGTCCATAGGACCCGAGATCTGTGTGTGTGATTCAAGTTATAGTTACTACCACACATTGGGCCCTGAAATATGACCCTGCTCGACTTATTGACTGCCCTTGTACTCTGTCTAGGAGTTGCAACTAGTTTCTGGTGTTTATAGTTTACTGGAGGTCGTGCACAGCGCTGACCCTCGGGTGGGCTGTGATGCGACAGGTACGTGGCACGGTGTACCGGTTGCCCGTTTGGTGACTCGGGAACCCTGTACACATCGTTTGGGGTCGTGAGCGACACCCCGGCCGGATATCCCCACGGATGGAACCCAAATAGGCGATAAACCTAGACGAGAGACTTGAGTGGTTGGTTAGGTCGTGGTCTACACCCACGCCGGCTTTCGCTTGAAGTCTGCCGAGCACATGTCGTGTGCAGACGCTAAGTGGTGAAAACATGTGTGAAGAAGTACACCCCTGCAGGGTTATCAATCTATTCGAATAGCCGTTGTTCGCGGTACGAACTACTTGGTTACTCTTACAGTTCATAGACAAGTTGATGGATACTACTAAAAGCCTCAAGATAAGCGTGAGTGCCGTGGATGGCCCTTCCGTAGGATGACGGAAGAGGATCCTCGGTAGTGTATTGATGTGGTGAGTAGAGGACTCGTGTTCGTAATAACATCTTGCAATCTGTTGAGAGTTGTAGTATAGGTTAGCCAAGGTCAAAGCTGGCATTCTGCTATAAACTCCACTATCCCCCTTTGATAATGTTGCATGTATGATAGGTTCTGTGGTAAGACTTGCTGAGTACCTTTGTACTCATGTTTGCTTAATAACTGTTGCAGAGGAGAACCCTGCCACTGCTGATGGGTTCTACATAGACGTTGACGTCGACGAGTAGCTTGACACCCAGACGGTGATCTGGAGCTTGTGGAGGG
Source organism: Secale cereale (assembly GCA_902687465.1). Lineage (NCBI taxonomy): Eukaryota > Viridiplantae > Streptophyta > Magnoliopsida > Poales > Poaceae > Secale > Secale cereale. The sequence goes on along the minus strand of LR738712.1, from coordinate 267,544,236 downwards.
CCTTGTAGATAGTCAGGCTACACCAAGCCTATTTTATTTTCTAAGTTGTCTGTACTCAGACATGTAGCTTCCGCTTGTGCTTGTATGACTGTATGACTTGAGTGTTGGGTCATGTGACCCCTATCTGTATGACTATGTTGTGTATGGCTCTTGGAGCCTTTTAAATAAAGTACTTGAGTCTTAGAGTTCTGTTGTGATGCAATGTTGTATTTGCACATATTGAGCATATTGCGTGTATGATTGAAATGCTTGGTATGTGTGGGATCCGACACCTAGTTGTTTTCCTTTGGTAGCCTATCTTACAGGGAAATGCCTCCTAGTGATTCCAATGAGCCTTGGTAGCTTGCTACTGCTCGGAACACATAGGCTGGCCGGCATGTGTCCTTCTTCGTTCCTGTGTCTGTCCCTTAGGGGAAATGTCACGCGTTGTTCCTTTAAGTCCATGTAGCTTGCTACGACTTGGGTTCATACGTTGATGACCGACACGTTCGTTGCTGGGTCATGGATGCCTGTCTCTGTAATTTAGTGCCACTTTTGGTTTATAACTAGCCATGTCGGCCCGGGTTCTCTGTCATATGGATGCTAGCGACACTGTCATATACGTGTGCCAAAATGCGCAAACGGTCCCGGGCCAGGTAAGGTGGCACCCGTGGAGTTACCGTGCGTGAGGCCGCAAAGTGATATGACGTGTTACAGCTAGATCGGTGTGACTAAGGATCGGGGTCCTGACAGCGTTGGCATCAGAGCTGGACTGCCTGTAGGTTTCTCAAGCCAAACTAGTCGATGTTGAGTCTAGAAAAATTCTTAGTTATATGTAGGGGAATTGATTGTGGAAGGGAACGTAAGGCTCTTTTTACTCCTTTACCTTATGCCCTTCTGATCTGAGTCAGTCTATTCTTTCTACGGGGATTTAGGACTAGGCCTCTTATCCTTACTAGGTTCACGTGTTACTAATCCGTAGACTCTTAGGATTGTTGGTTTCAAGCCTCAGTTCAGTTTCTATCCTTTTAGTATGATGATTGTTGAACCGGAACCTTGATATGGAATTGTTGAGTGGCTACGCTATCATTTGTATGATGTCTCAAATCTTTGTTTGAGCATTTACAGTTGTTATGCTACCCGATTTCTTCCAGAAACACTGATGCCTTTGCATTATTTCGTGTTTCAGATGTCTGGCCGCATCCCTCACCAAGTGGTTCGTTTGACTCGGTGCATTAATGTGCCCGGTCACACGACCATGCTAGTCCGTGTGATGACTGAGACCGGTTATCGCTGGTATCCTGAATACACCGTGGAGGAACAGTATCGGGATTTCAATCAAAGTCAGTATTTCTGCACAGTCCGGATATACCCCTCATATCCCGGAGCTAATGATCCCATCCATTGGTCTTATGGACTCGGGATTACCATCGAGATGGCAGTGCAGGATGCCGCTTATTCGATGATGACCATTCTCCGTGCTAGGCATGCCCTGTTGCTGAACACTGAGTTCTGTTACATGCCAGCTTCACTCCCCGGAGAGGAAGGCTACTACACTGGTCTATATACTGATGCTGCTCATGAAGAGCCACTGCTTCAGACTACTGTTCAGATGTTGGAGGATAGGGACCGTGAGGTCCGTGCCCTCCGAATGGAGCTGTATAACACCCGAGCCGCTCACTGGACTACTTTGACACGGCTTGCACCTGCTGTGCACGCTGGATATCTGGACATGCGGGATCTGTATCCTGTGTGGACTCGTCTGCCTGATCGCATGGATTGGCGTGACGTTGGGGGTATTACACCTCCACGTGGGCGTCGGTTACCACCAGCATCGGGACCGAGACCACACCCATGCCCCTATGGTCCACAGCCTTCGAGTGCTCGCGAGTTCCAAGATCCGTCTGTACCACTTCCAGGCTATGGTGGTAATCTTTACGAGGATTACTACGCGAATGTCTGAGCTAGTCTGTGGTAGTAGTAGTATTGTAGTGGTTGTATTTCCACAGTCCTGCGCGTCTTGTGGAATATGACTTAGTGTGTACTGAGTTCCGGAGGTGTAGTTAAATAATGTATAGGAGCTTGGAATGCCTCTGATGGGATGTATCGTCTTTCACCGCAGTTGTACTTTAGCCTTGGCTTGTACTAAACTTTGTATCGTGTGTATGACCACTTGTGTATATATAGCAGTTCCTATATTACCATGTCGTACGGATGAACTTCTCTGCATTCTGTGTCATCCATTACATTCTGCACTTCTATGTCAAATTTTTGCCATCCTTGTCTAAACCGTTGTTTTGTTTTCCTAGGATGGTCAACACTCGCAACACTCCTGCTGCTCAGGAGCAGGGTGAGGCTAGTGGGGCTAGAGATGGAAATCTGCCCCAGCCACCCTCTTTGGCGGAAGTTATGCTTGAAGCAGAACAGAACAAGAGAGAGACCAACCGTCTGCTGGAACGCATAGAGCAGAACACTGGGTTCCGTCAGAGGAATGACGTGGTGTCAATCCACGATTTTATCAAGATGTGTCCACCAAAGTTCCATCACTCCACTGAACCTCTGGATGCTGATGACTGGCTACGTAGTATTACCCACAAGCTACACTCTGCCCATGTGGCTGAAGCTGACAAGGTTATCTACGCCGCCTATCATCTTGAGGGCCCTGCCAGTCTTTGGTGGGAAAACTTTGAAGCTATGCGTCATGCTGGCCAAGTCACTACCTGGGTTGAGTTCAGTGAGGCATTCCGTGAACATCACATTCCGGAAGGTCTCATGGATCGTAAGCGGGAGGGATTCTGCAATTTCACCCAGGGCCGTTTAACTGTGGATGGCTATAGTCGTGAGTTTGGTAATCTGGCACGCTATGCACCTGAGGAAGTATCCATCGATGCCAAGAAACAGGCGAGGTTCCGCAAGGGACTCAGCCCTGAACTTCGTCGAGATCTATGTCTGCACGAGTGCACCTCCTTCCAGAAGTTTGTTAACAAGGCTATCAGTGCTGAGACAGGCCAGACCGACTTCGAGGCCACCCGCAAGCATACTCGAGACTTTGGTTCCTCATCCGGCTCTGGCTCTCACAAGCGCCGTGTGTGGGTTCCTAACACTGCTCTACCACCCAAGTATACACCGAGGCCATCCTATGAGGCGCCTCGCCCAACTCAACAGTTTGCACCTGCTAAGACCTATGGAGGTCCACCCTCCAACTTTGCTCCACGCACCACCACTGTGACATGTTTCAAGTGTGGAGAACCGGGACACTACATGCGTGATTGTCCCCAGAATCAGCTAGGAAAACCCGTTGGCCGTGGCAAGCCAACCGGCAAGGTGAACTATGTCAAGCCAATCCCCACTGCACGTGGTCATGTCAACTATGTTTCTGCCGAAGAAGCTTATGAGGATCCTAACGTTGTCCTTGGTACGCTTCTCGTAAACTGCCATCCGGCATCTGTTCTTTTCGATACTGGAGCATCCCATTCGTTCATATCTGAGAGCTATGCTCGATTGCACAGCATGACTTTTTGTGACATGCCTACTTCCATGGTTATTCAAACTCCTGGTTCAAAGTGGCAAACCTCTAGGGTAAGCCATGGAAATGAAATCCTTGTCGATAGACTTGTTTTCCTTGCATCTTTAATCGCTCTCAAGTCCTCGGACATAAACATCATCTTGGGTATGGATTGGATGACAACTCATTACGCCAAAATTGATTGCTTTACTAGGACCGTTCAACTTACACATCCATCCGGCAAGATAGTCAATGTCTTGACTCGAATGGCTGAACGTCAGCTCTACTCTCTTAATGCCAGCCCTCTACCAGAACTCGAAGATATCCCGGTAGTCCGTGACTTTCCGGATGTTTTTCCAGAAGAACTGCCAGGAGTTCCACCTGACAGAGATGTCGAGTTCGTGATAGATCTTATCCCTGGAACCGTCCCAATCTCTAGGAGACCTTATAAGATGGCACCACTAGAATTAGCTGAGCTAAAGAAACAACTCGATGAGTCCTTGCAAAAGGGTTTCATCCGTCCTAGTTCTTCCCCTTGGTCTTGCCCCGTCCTCTTCGTCAAGAAGAAGGATGGAACGGAGCGGATGGTTGTAGATTACCGACCTGTCAATCTGGTCACCATAAAGAATAAGTATCCGCTCCCCAGGATCAACAACCTGTATGATCAGCTCGCGGGATCCTCAGTCTTCTCCAAGATGGATTTGAGGTTGGGCTACCATCAAATCAAAATCAAGAACGGGGACATTCCTAAAACGGCTTTCATTACTCGTAATGGCCAATATGAGTACACCGTCATGTCCTTCGGATTAACCAATGCCCCAGCTACCTTTTCTCGGTTAATGAATTCTATATTCATGGAGTATTTGGATAAATTCGTCGTGGTATACCTCGATGATATACTCATTTTCTCCAAGAACAAGGAAGATCATGCCGAGCATTTAAGGCTGGTATTGACGAAACTTCGAGAGCACCGCCTTTATGCCAAATTCTCTAAATGGGAATTTTGGTTGCCAGAAGTAACCTATCTAGGTCATGTGATCTCTGGCAAGGGTATTGCTGTCAATCCCGAGCGAGTTCAAGCCGTACTTGATTGGACTCCCCCTGAATCGGTCAAGCAAGTTAGGAGTTTTCTTGGCTTAGCGAGCTATTGCCAACGTTTCGTCGAGAACTTCTCCAAGGTTTCTAAACCTCTAACCGAACTCCTCAAGAAAGATAAAAAGTTTGAGTGGACCCCACAGTGCGAGTCCAGTTTTCAGGAACTGAAAAGACGCCTGACATCTACACCTGTACTGGTACCACCAGACTTTTCCAAGGATTTTATAATCTATTGCGACGCCTCGCGACAAGGACTAGGTTGCATTCTCATGCAAGATCGTCAAGTGATTGCATACGCATCCCGACAGTTGCGCCCACATGAGGATAACTATCCTACTCATGATTTAGAGCTTGCAGCTGTAGTCCATGCACTCAAAACATGGCGACATTACCTTCTTGGTAATCGCTGTGAAATCTTCACTGATCACCAAAGTTTGAAGTATATCTTCACCCAACCGGATCTAAATCTCAGGCAAAGACGCTGGGTTGAGTTGCTCACCGACTACGACTTAGGAATCACTTACACTCCTGGAAAGGCCAATGTCATGGCTGATGCACTAAGTCGTAAGTCATATTGTAACAATTTAATGTTACAACAAAGTCAACCACTTCTCCACGAGGAATTTCGTAAGCTTAACCTTCACATTGTTCCTCGAGGATTCCTTTCCACCTTGGTGGCGAAACCTACCCTTATGGATCAAATCATAGCTGCCCAGAAGCGTGATAAAGGTGTATCACGACTCCAAGAGAACATTGCTAGCGGACTCGCTAAAAGTTTCTCCATGGATGATCGAGGTGTTGTTTTCTTTGAGAACCGTGTTGTGGTTCCCAAGAACCACCATCTACGGCAATTAATCCTTAAGGAGGCTCATGAATCTCCTCTCACGATTCATCCCGGTAGTACCAAAATGTATCAAGACCTACGTCAAAGATTCTGGTGGACTAGGATGAAGAGAGAAATCGCTCAGTTCATTGCTAACTGCGACGTTTGTCGTAGAGTCAAAGCAGAGCATCAACGGCCTGCTGGCACCCTTCAACCTCTAGCTATTCCTGAATGGAAATGGGATAAAGTCGGTATGGACTTCATTACCGGTTTTCCCAGGTCCAGGAAAGGGAATAATGATATCTTCGTCGTTATCGACCGCCTCTCTAAAGTAGCTCATTTCCTGCCTGTTCGGGAGAGTATTACCGCTAGCCAGCTAGCAGACTTATATATCTCTCGAATAGTATCACTTCATGGTGTACCGTTGGAGATTAACTCGGACCGTGGAAGTCTTTTCACTTCACGATTTTGGGAAAGTCTCCAGAATGCTATAGGAACTCATCTCTCTTTCAGTACTGCCTTCCATCCGCAATCAAGTGGTCAAGTGGAACGAGTCAATCAAATTCTGGAAGACATGCTTCGAGCCTCTGTCATTTCTTTCGGTATGGAATGGGAAAAGTGTCTTCCATTTGCCGAATTCGCTTATAACAATAGTTATCAAGCCAGCTTGGGTAAAGCTCCCTTCGAAGTTCTATATGGACGAAGGTGTCGAACACCTCTTAACTGGTCAGAGACCGGGGAAAAACAATTCTTTGGCCCGGATATGATCCAGGAAGCAGAGGAACAAGTTCGCATCGTTCGTGAGAGATTGAAAACTGCCCAGTCTCGCCAAAAGAGCCAATATGATAGTCATCATAAGGCTGTGACTTTTGAAGTCGGCGATAAGGCTTACCTTCGGGTTACTCCTCTTAAGGGAACCCATCGCTTCGGTATCAAAGGCAAATTGGCCCCTCGTTACATCGGTCCTTTTCGCATTCTTGCCAAACGAGGATAAGTTGCCTACCAATTGGAACTACCTCCGCACCTCTCCAGAGTTCATGATGTTTTCCACGTTTCTCAACTCAGGCGTTGCTTCTCGGATCCTATCCGCGGAGTGGACCACGAAACGCTTGATCTCCAAGACAATCTCACATATCGAGAATACCCTGTTCGTATTCTTGATCAAACCGAGCGCACCACTCGACGCCACAATATCAAGTTTCTCAAGGTTCAATGGTCACATCATTCCGAGAGTGAAGCTACTTGGGAAAGGGAGGATCGTCTTCGCCTTGAGTACCCCACCCTCTTTCCGGAGGAACCCGAATCTCGGGACGCGATTCTTTTAAGTGGGGGTGAGTTGTCGCATCCCTAGCTAGCACTTGCATTAGGACCTGACTAGAGTGTGCATCATGTTTACTTTCAAAGAAACTTGAAATGGGATTAACAGAAACCCCAGCACCCCTCCCCTAACAACTAGGGTTTGCTAAAATATTTTCCAATGTACCCAAAATGCCCTCCAAAATGTTCATCATTTCTGCCTTGGTCTTAAACCTCTGCCAAAAATGGTGCACATTTTTCTAGGACAATCTAGGGCTTTGGATTAAATCAAATGGTATTTGAATTTGGGCATTTAAATGCTACAAAATATTTTAAATGCTCAAATAATCATAAACTATAATGTTTCCTACTGTTCATATTATATACAGCAGGCATGACAAGTGTTATGAGTTATAAAAATGTTTAGGCATTTTTATTAAATGAACAAAGTTGCAAAAGAAATGAAACAGAAAAGAAAATAAAAAAAAGGGAGAGAGAGAACTTACCTGGCGCCACCCGGCCCACCTGCCGGCCCAGCCCAGCTGCCCATCCAGCGAGCTGCTTGGCTTGGCCAGGCAGGCAGGCAGGTGCTCGACGGCGACCGCGCCGCGCGCCACGCAGCTGCCCGCCGCCTTGCTTCACCCCCTCGCCGTCCTGGAGGGATGGTTCGAACCTCCACGTCCTCCTCGACCCCCCAAACACCTCCACCTCCCCCCAGCTCCTCTCCTCCGCTCTCCCCGCGCCATGGCCGACGCCGCCGTGATCGCACCGTCGTAGAAGTCGCGTCCACCGTCGTCCCTGAGCTCCGCCTTGGTGTCCTTCGTCTCCGTCGTCCTCGACTGCTTCGAACAGGCCGAGCCGCGAGCGCTCGCCCGCCCTGGAGACGCCCCCGACCACTTCTTCCCCAACTCCGGCCGCGGATATCCCCCTCGCCGTTCTGCTCAGCTCCGACCACCCCCGAGCTCGCTCCGGTGCTTGCCGCAACCCCTGTGAGCCTAGCTACCTCCTCCCCCTCTCCGTTGGCTCCCTTTTGCCCTGCAACGCACTGCACGAAGGTCGCCCGCACGCACCGCCGCCGTGCTCGCCGCCGGTGATGCTCCGGTGACCATTTGGTCACTGGCACCCGTCCAACATACTCACCGCAGCACGTAGATGCGAACGGTGCTACGCACGCATCGCCTAGGCCCCTGCAGTCGTTTCTCCACACACGCCCGACGCCGGTCGCCGCCGTCGAGCTCGTTGCCGTCGTCTCCGGCCACCCCAGGTCCGGCGACCACCTCCATCCGATGCGCAACAGCAAGGGCTATCCAACGCACCCAACCGCAGCTTGAACCGTGCACCGTAGGCGTTTTCCGAAGCACGCCGCCGCGTTTGGCCTCGCTGGCGGCTAAACGCCGGCGAGTTGGACCTGTTTTGACCACGGGTTTGACCCCCTGGGTCAATGACATGTGGGCCCTGCCCGCAGGTCAAACCTAGTTTAGGTGTTAATTTAAATTAATTAGTTAATTAGTTTAGTCACTGACACGTGGGCCCTGGCCCCACTGACAGCTAATTAGTTTTAGTTTAACTCTAATTAACTCAGTTAATTAGCTGTGACACTGACATGAGGGACCCACTGGTCAGGTTTGACCTGGACTGGCCCTGTTGACTGGCTGACGTCAGCATGATGTCATGCTGACGCAGTAAAGGTTTTTCTGGGATTTTTAGATTTAAAATAATTCAGGAAATTCCAGAAAATACCCAAAACTTCTAAAAATCATATAAAATCAACCATAGCTCAGATGGAAAAGATTTATATATGAAAAATGATCAGAAAAATCCAATCTTTCTAATGGCACTGGTTTCATGCATGTTTGAATAAGTTAACTTGCTGTATATATCAAAAACATGATAATGCACTTATTTAAATAATAGTTTGAACTTCAATTGAATCCTTGATTCAAATAGGTTCAAACCCTTCTTGTTTTAGTTGCATTAGCCAACACACATGCATCTTGCCATGTCATAAACATGCATCATATTGTTGAATTTGTTTGTTAATGATTGTATCGTCGGTATTCCCTGTGTTAGGTCCTGCTCCCGAGGATACTGCTGCGTATCTAGTTGAAGAGCAGTACCCGACAACTACCTTGTCAGGCAAGCAATCATTGATCATTCCGATACAAACCCAATCTTCTCGCTCCTGCTCTCTTTTACTGCATTAAGGCAACAGCGTGTGAACTGCTACTTGCTGCGGTAGTTGAACCCTATTCCCTTGCATGACCTGTCATTGCCACAGTAAATAGTTGAAACCCAATAGCATGTGTAGGAGTTGATTGAGCCATGTGATGTGTGATCCACCATGCTATTTATTTATGTTGCCTGCTATGCTTAGAGTTGTGTCTGGTCTGGTTCATCTGGGTGATGGATCAGAGTGAAATGATCTTACCGATAAAGAGAGGGAAGTGTGGAATACGCTTGGTAAAGGTATCGATGAAAGGCCATGTAGGAGTACATGGTGGGTTGTTTCATTGGAATCGTCCATAGGACCCGAGATCTGTGTGTGTGATTCAAGTTACAGTTACTACCACACATTGGGCCCTGAGATATGACCCTGCTCGACTTATTGACTGCCCTTGTACTCTGTCCAGGAGTTGCAACTAGTTTCTGGTGTTTATAGTTTACTGGAGGTCGTGCACAGCGCTGACCCTCGGGTGGGCTGTGATGCGACAGGTACGTGGCACGGTGTACCGGTTGCCCGTTTGGTGACTCGGGAACCCTGTACACATCGTTTGGGGTCGTGAGCGACACCCCGGCCGGATATCCCCACGGATGGAACCCAAATAGGCGATAAACCTAGACGAGAGACTTGAGTGGTTGGTTAGGTCGTGGTCTACACCCACGTCGGCTTTCGCTTGAAGTCTGCCGAGCACATGTCGTGTGCAGACGCTAAGTGGTGAAAACATGTGTGAAGAAGTACACCCCTGCAGGGTTATCAATCTATTCGAATAGCCGTTGTTCGCGGTACGAACTACTTGGTTACTCTTACAGTTCATAGACAAGTTGATGGATACTACTAAAAGCCTCAAGATAAGCGTGAGTGCCGTGGATGGCCCTTCCGTAGGATGACGGAAGAGGATCCTCGGTAGTGTATTGATGTGGTGAGTAGAGGACTCGTGTTCGTAATAACATCTTGCAATCTGTTGAGAGTTGTAGTATAGGTTAGCCAAGGTCAAAGCTGGCATTCTGCTATAAACTCCACTATCCCACTTTGATAATGTTGCATGTATGATAGGTTCTGTGGTAAGACTTGCTGAGTACCTTTGTACTCTTGTTTGCTTAATAACTGTTGCAGAGGAGAACCCTGCCCCTGCTGATGGGTTCTACATAGACGTTGACGTCGACGAGTCGCTTGACACCCAGACGGTGATCTGGAGCTTGTGGAGGGCCTTGTAGATAGTCAGGCTACACCAAGCCTGTTTTATTTTCTAAGTTGTCTGTACTCAGACATGTAGCTTCCGCTTGTGCTTGTATGACTGTATGACTTGAGTGTTGGGTCATGTGACCCCTATCTGTATGACTATGTTGTGTATGGCTCTTGGAGCCTTTTAAATAAAGTACTTGAGTCTTAGAGTTCTGTTGTGATGCAATGTTGTATTTGCACATATTGAGCATATTGCGTGTATGATTGAAATGCTTGGTATGTGTGGGATCCGACACCTAGTTGTTTTCCTTTGGTAGCCTATCTTACAGGGAAATGCCACCTTGTGATTCCAATGAGCCTTGGTAGCTTGCTACTGCTCGGAACACGTAGGCTGGCCGGCATGTGTCCTTCGTCGTTCCTATGTCTGTCCCTTAGGGGAAATGTCACGCGTTGTTCCTTTAAGTCCATGTAGCTTGCTACGACTTGGGTTCATACGTTGATGACCGACACGTTCGTTGCTGGGTCATGGATGCATGTCTCTGTAATGTAGTGCCACTTTTGGTTTATAACTAGCCATGTCGGCCCGGGTTCTCTGTCATATGGATGCTAGCGACACTGTCATATACGTGTGCCAAAATGCGCAAACGGTCCCGGGCCAGGTAAGGTGGCACCCGTGGGGTTACCGTGCGTGAGGCCGCAAAGTGATATGACGTGTTACAGCTAGATCGGTGTGACTTAAGATCGGGGTCCTGACAAAACCTCAATTCAGGGGTTTTTGGAAAAACTAATTTTAGAAAATACCATTTGGCCAAAATATTTTTATAAGAAAATTCTATACTGGTCTATACACATGGCATGATCATTGGAAAAAGGTTTTGGGTCAAGGAGATGAAGTATAAGAGTTGGAGGATTTATTTGATTTTTAGAGCACTAGCAAACAGTAGACAAGAGTCAAATCAATCGAAGTCAAAAACACTCAAAAGTTTTTGCAAATCCACATTTTTAACATGAAAATTAGCTTAAGCAATGTGATATGAAAATCAGGGTGTGACACCCTTCCTGTTTTATTTGCCCTTCTTCCGCCGTGTGTTTATCGTTCGCTTGCTTCTTGCTTGCTTGTGTGTTGGATTGCTTGCTTGTCACTATGGCTCAGAACAATACCAAATTGTTTGACTTCTCCAATACGAGCAACAATGATTTTATTAGAACTCCGATTGCTCCTATTACCGATGATGAATCTTGTGAGAACAATGCTGCTTTGTTGAATCTTGTCATGAAGGATCAATTCTCCGGCCTTCCTAGTGAAGATTCCGCTAGCCATATGAATAACTTTGTTGATTTGTGTGATATGCAAAAGAAAAGGGATACGGATAAGGATATTGTTAAATTGAAGTTATTTTTGTTTTCACTTAGAGGTCGTGCTAAAACTTGGTTTTCCTCGTTGCCTAGAAATAGTATTGATTCGTGGAATAAGTGCAAAGATGCTTTATCTCTAAGTATTTCACTCTTGCTAAGATCATCTCTCTTAGAAACGATATTATGAATTTTAAGCAACTAGATCATGAGCATGTTGCACAAGCTTGGGAGAGAATGAAATTAATGATACGTAATTGCCCTACACATGGTTTGAATATATGGATGATTATTCCGAACTTTTATGCCGGATTGATTTTTGTTTCTAGAAATCTTTTAGGTTCAACCGCCGGAGGCACTTTCATGGAAACCACCTTAGGAGAAGCTACCAAACTCCTAAATGATATTATGGTTAATTATTCTCAATGGCACACTGAAAGATCTACTAGTAAAAAAGTGCATGCTATCGAAGAAATTAGTATTTTAAGTGGAAAGATGGATGAACTTATGAAATTGTTTACTGATAAGAGTGCCTCTTCTGATCCTAATGATATGCATTTGTCCACTTTGATTGAGAATAACAATGAATCTTTGGATGTGAACTTTGTTGGTAGGAATAATTTTGGTAACAATGCTTATAGAGGCAATTTTAATCCTAGGCCTTTCCTAGTAATTTCTCTAATAATTATGGTAATTCCTACAAAAACTCTTATGGAAAGATGTCTTCTGAATTTGAAACTAGTGTTAAGGAGTTTATGATCCCGCAAAAGAATTTCAATGCTATGCTTGAAGAGAAATTTCTTAAGGTTGATGAATTGGATAGAAGTGTGGATAGAATTACTCTTGATGTTGATTCTTTGAAACTTAGATCTATCCCACCTAAGCATGATATCAATGAGTCTCTCAAAGCCATGAGAATTTCTATTGACGAATGCAAAGAAAGAATCGCTAGGATGCGTGCTAAAAGAGAGGATTATATTAAAGCGTGTTCTTCTAGTTATCATGAAAATAAAGATGAAGATCTGAAAGTTATTGATGTGTCTCCAATTAGATCCTTGTTTTCTAGTATAAATTTTGATGAAGATAGGATTGGAGATGATTCTGCTTTAAAGTGTCCCAATGATGTGGAGTTTTTGGATGTTGATGCTAAAATTGCTAAAAGTGGGAATGAAGAGATTAAAACTTTGCATAGTGATGAACCCACTACCTTGGATTTCAAGGGATTCAATTATGATAACTGCTCTTTGATTGATTGTATTTCCTTGATGCAATCCGTGCTAAATTCTCCGCATGCTTATAGTCAAAATAAAGCTTTCACCAAACACATAGTTGATGCTTTGATGCAATCTTATGAAGAAAAACTTGAGTTGGAAGTTTCTATCCCTAGAAAGCTTTATGATGAGTGGGAACCTACTATCAAAATAAAAATAAAAGATCATGAATGCTATGCTTTGTGTGATTTGGGTGCAAGTGTCTCCACTATCCCAAAAACTTTGTGTGATTTGCTAGGTTTCCATGAGCTTGATGACTGTTCTTTAAATTTGCATCTTGCGGATTCCACTATTAAGAAACAATTAGGAAGGATTAATGATGTTCTTATTGTTGCCAATAGGATTTATGTGCCCGTAGATTTCATTGTTCTTGATATAGATTGCAATCCTTCATGTCCTATTATTCTTGGTAGACCTTTCCTTAAAACGATTGGTGCAATTATTGATATGAAGAAAGGAAATATTAGATTCCAATTTCCATTAAGGAAAGGCATGGAAAACTTTCCTAGAAAGAAAATCAAATTACCATATGAATCAATCATGAGAGCCACTTATGGATTGCCTTCTAAAGATGGCAATACCTAGATTTATCTTGTATCGTGCCTAGCTAGGGGCGTAAAACGATAGCTCTTGTTGGGAGGCAACCCAATTTTGTATTCTTTTTGTTGCTGTTAGGGAATAAATATTGCATATAGCCGCTGATTAGATGTGGTTTCATGTTTTGTTTAGTGTTTGTGCCAAGTAGAACCTTTGGGAAGACTCGTGTGAAGTTTATGTGATCTTGCTGTGAAAAACAGAATTGTTAGCGCTCGCTAAAGTGGTCGTCAGATTTTACTCGAGCGTGCTATTTAGTTGATTCTTTTTGCAGATTATTAATAGACAAATTCCTCAAATTTACCAATTTTTTGAATTTTTTGGAGTTCGAGAAGTAGGCGAAACCTGCAGATTACTACAGACTGTTCTGTTTTTGACAGATTCTGTTTTTCGTGTGTTGTTTGCTTATTTCAATGCATCTATGAGTAATATTTGGAGGTATAAACCATAGAGAAGTTGGAATACAGTAGGTTTAACACCAATATAAACAAAGAACGAATTCATTGCAGTACCTTTGAGTAGTTGTTTGCTTTCTTATACTAACGGAGCTCACGAGAATTTTTGTCTAAGTTTTGTGTTGTGAAGTTTTCAAGTTTTCAGTATTGCTTTGATGGACATTGGAAAAAAGAGTAGAAAAGGCCTAATATTGGGGATGCCCATGGAAACCCAAGTAAAATTCAAGGATAATCAAAAGCCTAAGCGTGGGGATGCCCCGGGAATGCATCCCCTCTTTCGTCTTCATCCATCGGTAACTATACTTGGAGCTATATTTTTATTCACCACATGATATGTGTTTTGCTTGGAGTGTCTTGTATAATTTGAGTCTTTGCTTGTTAGTTTAACACAATCATCCTTGCTGGACACACCTATTTGAAAGAGTTAAATATGGCCTAGGAATTGTTAGAACACTCTATGTGCTTCACTTATATCTTTTGAGTTGAATAGTTTTTGCTCTAGTGCTTCACTTATATCTTTTAAAGCACGGTGGTGGCAATATTTTGTAGAAATTGTTGAACTCTCATGCTTCACTTATATCTATTTGAGAGTCTATTAAAACAGCATGGTAATGTGTTTAGTCTAAGAAACTAGTCTTCAGATGATAGACATCCAATGTCAATGTAGTAAAAAAATTCACACTAAGTGCATTGAATATGATGAGATGTTCGATGCTTGATAATTATTTTGAGATATGAGGATAGTGATATTAGAGTCATGCTAGTGGAGTTATTATGAAATTGAAAAATACTTGTGTTAAGGTTAGTGATTCCCGTATCATGCACGTATGGTGAACCGCTATGTGACGAAGTTAGAGCATGAGGTATTTGCAGAGTGCCAACCTTTGTGTGGAGTTCGGGGGTGCGCGATGGTTAACTCCTACCAACCTCCCCCCTATGAGAATGCATTGATTGCTTTGTTTCGATGACTCGTAGATTTTTTCAATAAGTATATGCGTTCTTATGACTAATGTTGAGTCCATGGATTATACGCACTCTCATCCTGCCACCATTGCTAGCCACTCTTGTGTCGCGCAACTTTCGCCGGTGCCATAAACCCACTATATATCCTTCCTCAAAATAGCCACCATATTATTCCTCAAAACAGCCACCATACCTACCTATCATGGCATTTCCATAGCCATTCCGACATATATTTCCATGCAACTTTCCACCGTTCCGCTCATATGACACACATCATATTGTCATATTGCCATGCATGATCATGTAGTTGACATCGTATTTGTGGCAAAGCCACCATGCATAATTTTTCATACATGTCACTTTTGATTCATTGCACTTCCTGGTACACCGCCGGAGGCATTCATGTAGAGTCATACTTGTTGTAGTATCGAGTTGTAATTTTGAGTTGTAATAAAAGTGTGATGATCATCATTATTAGAGCATTGTCCCATGTGAGGAAAGGCCAATAAAAGAAAAGAGATGGCCCAAAAAAATAGAGAGGGGCTAATAAAAAATTTAAAAAAGGGAGAAAGCTGCTCCAAAAAAATGAGAGAAAAGAGAGAAGGGACAATTTCTACTATCTTTTTCCACACTAGTGATTCAAAGTAGCACCATGTTATTCATTGTAGAGAGTCTCATGTTTAGTCACTTTCATATACTAGTGGGAATTTTCATTATAGAACTTGGCTTGTATATTCCAACGATGGGCTTCCTCAAACGCCCTAGGTCTTCGTGAGCAAGCAAGTTGAATGCACACCCACTAGTTTCTTTTGTTGAGCTTTCATACATACTTAGCTCTAGTGCATCTGTTGCATGGCAATCCCTACTCACTCACACTGATATCTATTGATGGGCATCTCCATAGCCCGTTGATACGCCTAGTCGATGTGAGACTATCTCCCTCCTTTTTGTCTTCTCCACAACCACCTCTATTCCACCCATAGTGCTATGTCCATGGCTCACGCTCATGTATTGCGTGAAAGTTGAAAGGTTTTAAAAGATAGAGTTTGAAAACAAGTGCTTGGCTGAAATCGGGGTTGTGCATGCTATGAATATTTCGTGTGATGAAGAGGGAGCATAGCCAGACTATATGAATTTGTGGGGATAACTTTATTTAGCCATAGTATTTTGAGAAGACATGATTGCTTTGTTAGTATGCTTGAAGTATTGTTATTTCTTATGTCAATATAGACTTTTATCTTGAATCTTTCAGATCTGAACATTCATGCCGCAATTAAGATAATTACATTGAGAAACTATATTGGTTAGCATTCCACATCAAAAATTCTTTCTATATTTACCTACTCAAGGACGGGCAGGAATTAAGCTTGGGGATGCTTGATACGTCTCCAACATATCTATAATTTTTTATTGTTCCATGCTATTATTTATGAAGTCTTGGATGTTTAATGTGCTTTATCATACACTTTCATATCATTTTTGGGACTAACCTACTAACCCAAAGGCCCAGTCCAGATTGTTGTTTTTCGCCTGTTTCAGTGTTTTGTAGAAAAAGAATATCAAACGGAGTCCAAACGGAATGAAACCTTCGCAGGAGATATTTTTCGAGAAAATCAGACACAGGGAACTTGAGAACCACGACAGGGGAGCATCAATGCACCCACGAGGGTGGGGGGCACGCCCCCTGCCCAAGGCGCACCCCCCTGCCTCGTGGGCCCCTCGAGCACCCCCCAGTGTCCTCCTTCCTCCTATATAAGTCAAGGTACCTCGAAACCTTCAACAACAGAGAGAAAACCCTAATTCCACCATTGTAACCTTCTGTTCGCGTGAGATCCCATCTTGGAGCCTGTTCTGGAGCTCCACCAGACGGGGATCCATCACGGAGTTCTTCATCATCATCATCACCGCCCTCACCATGAGTTTTGAGTAGTTTATCATAGACCTTCGGGTCCATAACTAGTGTCTAGATGGCTTCTTCTCTCTCTCTGGATCTCAATACAAAGTTCTCCTCGGTCTTCGAGGAGATCTATTCCATGTAATCTCTTTTTGCGGTGTGTTTGTCGAGATCTGATGAATTGTGGGTTTATGATCAAGATTATCTATGAGAAATATTTGGTTCTTCTCTGAACTTTTTATGTGTGCTCATAATATACTTGCAAGTCTCTTCCAATTATTGGTTTGGTTTGGCCTACTAGATCTATAGTTCTTGCAATGGGAGAAGTGCCTGGCTTTGGGTTCAATCTTGCGGTGTCCTTTCCTAGTGATAGTAGGGGTAGCAAGGCACGTATTATATTGTTGCCATGGAGGATAAAAAGATGGGTTTTATATCATATTGCTTGAGTTTATCCCTCTACATCATGTCATCTTGTTTAAGGCGTTACTCTGTTCTTATGAACTCAATACACTAGATGCATGCTGGATAGTGGTCGATGTGTGGAATAATAGTAGTAGATGCAGAATTGTTTCGGTCTACTTGTCTCGGACGTGATGCCTATATACAATGATCATGCCTAGATAGTCTCATAATTATTCGCTTTTCTATCAATTGCTCGACAGTAATTTGTAAACCCCAACACACCCGCCACGCATCGCCCTGAGCTCCTGGCAGTCATTAGTGTTGTGGCTATGGACGTTGTGGAAGACACAGTACGGTCGGTTGTCTCTGGGGAGGTCATCGTCGCTGCAGCCACGCTTCACTTCTGGCTCCGCAGCTAGCACGACGGGTCCCTTGCGCTTTGTTTCTTTGGCCTTGGCCTTCTTGTCGTCCGCATCCGCCTCTGGCAGCTCCTGGAGGGAGAGGCGTCCTTCCTCCGCCCTGCCGGACTTTGCCGCGAGCTTGAACATCTCGAGGGTTGTGCACAGGTCCTCATGAATGGCGAGCTCCTCCCTCATCCCGACGTCGCAGACGCCGTCGGAGAACATCGAGATGATGGCCTCGTCCGAGACCCTAGGGATCCGGAGGTGCATGGTGTTGAAGCATTGGATGTACTTTTACAGGGTATCTCCCGGCTACTGCCTCACGCGGCGCAGATCAGCAGCTGCCGGGGCTCGGTCGCGGGTGCCTTGGAAGTTGGCGACGAAACGCTCACAAAGCTCTTCCCAGGAGGAGATGGATCCCACGGGGAGGTTCAGGAGCCAGGAGCGTGCGCCATCTTTGAGAGCCATGGGGAACCAGTTCACCATCACCTTCTCGGTGCCGTTGGATGCCTTGATGCTCAGCTCGTAGAGTTGGAGGAACTCCGTGGGGTCGGTGGTGCCGTCGTAGCGCGAAGGCTGGTCCAGCTTGAACTTGCCGGACCAGACGAGGCGCCGTAGCTCAGGATCTAGAGCGTGACATCCAGCCACGCTCATGATCGTAGGCGCCCCCTGTGCCTGCGGTGCTGGTTCTTGGGGCGCTGGCGCCACCACCTCCTGTGGCGTGCGGTCTTGGCGCTGCGGGCCAGGGGGGCCGCAAGCTCCCTCCTGGGGATGCAGAATCACCTGGTAGCTCTCCTCGTCGCGCGCATGGGCTCTGTGGGGTTGCTCACATCGAGGATCCTAGCGCTGGACCTCCTGGTTGGCACCATAGAGTGGAGGCGGAGCCGGGACTCCGTGGCCTTCGTTCCCCATCGGGGGAGACGGGGGATGAGAGGAGTGCGTTGGTGCAGGTGCTTCTCCAACGGCGTTGACAAGCTCGGTGATGTGGTGGAGCCACTCGTCGTAGAGGTCATCCGCCGAGCGGTAGCTAAGAGCTCCTGCGCCATCAGTAGCGCAAGCTGCTGATAGACCGGCCCGCGGCGGACCAGCAAGGACGACACCATGGAGGGTGAGGGTGAAGGCCTCGCGGTACGGCCATCGCGGTGCACGGACGACGGCAACGACGAGTCCTGCTGCTCGCGGACGGCCGGGTCGGTGGCGGTGTTGGCGACCTGCGAGTTGGGGCGGAGCGGCGCGCCGTTACCCGTGGGCGCTGTCTGAGCGATGTTCCCGGTGCGGCGAGCGGCGTGAGCTTGGCATGTGTCCACCATGGCTGTGGAGCGAAGTCGACGACGAGAGCGGGACGAGGTCGTCGGAGAGGCGAGATCTCGACACGCCCCCTACCAGGCGCGCCAAATGTCGGATTCATGGCTCCGCAAAACCCAAGAAGTTCAAACATAGGGGCGTGAACGAAGATCCCTCCCGCTCGCGTGTACCTAGCGTCTCGCCCTCGCCCGGTGAAGAGATTCAAGCAAACAACAGATGAAGCACGCAAGAGTTTACCCAGCTTCAGGCCACCGTGTGGTGTAAAACCCTACTTCCTACTTTAGTGGATTGGCCTCGGGAGGGCTGGAATATGAACTAGTACAGTGGTTCCTGAGCTCAGGAGGTGAGCTCAGGAGGGTCAGGGGGCAAGTGTTCTTGCTCCTTTGCGTGGTGGCAGAATTTATGGATCTGCCTCACTTGGCTGGGCTTCGTCTCACTTCCCTTCACAGTGGGATCCTAGCTACTTATATAGGCGGCCAGGGTCCTCTTCCCCCAAAATGTTTAGGCGGGAAGGGATCCCACAACGGCCATTTTTGAGCGGGAACACAAGGACGTTCCTATCCTGACAAAAGCAGTCTTCGCCTGCAAAAGGATCAAGCGGTGACGCGGTGGTGGGCTCAGCGGTGACATCCTCCTTGTCGTCCTTGCGTTCTTCGGTCTTGTTGCACCAAAGGGGAAACCTTTGTTCCGCTCCTTGGGAACCTGCATCTGCGCTACCTCCTTTGCACCGAAACGGCAACTGCGCCGCTGGCGGGCGCTGGCACCCGCTGGCGCGGTGCATCACTGCTGACGTCACTACCTCCTCCTAAGGCAGACTTGGCCTTGGATTCTCCGCCCTCTGGAGCACCTTGCCGAGGCCGCTCCTGAGGGGGTCTGGACATTGATCTCCTCATGAGGCTTAGCCCCCTCGCGAGGGTCTTGGGCAGCTGGTCGATCAGCTGGGCCGTACCAGGCCATAGTAGGAGCGCGTCGCGGCCCGCAGACAGGCAAGTCTTCGTACGCTGGTTCGCATAATGCCGACACAAGCCAGCTTTGACTCAGTGGCTATCCTGAACTACGACTTCAAGTAACTCTTTTGAGGTGGCGCACACGAGTCCACATATTCACCAAATCAATACACCACTATGGATCCGCTCTCATCTCCCTACAAGAAGGCCATCCATAGCTCTCACGCTTATCTTGCGCATGTTAGAGTATCCACTTTCACTTGTCTATGAACTGTATAGTCAACCCAGAAGTCCTTTACCGTGGACACGGCCATTCGAATAGATCATTTATAACCCTGCACGGGTGTACATCTTCACACATGCTCTCACCACTTATCGCTGTTTACATGACATGTACTCGACAACCTTCAAGCGGAAACCCAGCGAGGGTGTCGGCCACGACCTGACTATCCACACAAGTCTCTAGTCCAGGTTTATCGCCTATTCGGGTTCCATCCGCAAGGAGATCAGGACGGAGTGTCACTCACGGCCCCAAACCATGTGTACAAAGAGTTCCCGAGACACCAAATGACCGACTCGGTACACCGTGCCACGGTGTATCTACCGCGTCATAGCCCACCCCTAGGGTCAGCGCTACGCACGGCCTCCAACACATATCCTACAAACACCAGAAACTAGTTGCAACTCCTGGATAGAGATCGGATTGATTAATAAGTCGAGAGATCTTGGAGTGCCCGGAGCCCAATGTGTGGTAGTAGCTGTTCATAGATCACAAACACAGAACTCAGTTCCTGAGGACGGTTTCAATGAGACAATCCACCATGTACTCCTGCATGGCCTCTCACCGCTACCTTCATCAAATCGTGATCACACACTTAGCTCACACAGTAGGACATGTTCATCACCATGCCAATTCATCCCCGGTGAATCAGACCTGACTCAACTCTAAGTGGTAGTAGGCATGACAAACAAGCATGAATGAGAAGGAACATCAGGGCTCAAACAACTCCTACTCATGCTAGTGGGTTTCAACTATTTACTGTGGCAATGACAGGTCATGCATACAAAAGGGATTCAGCTACCGCAGTAAATAACAGATGAATCATAGTTGTCCTAATGCAATAAAAGAGATCAGGAGCGAGAGAGTGGGATTGTATCGGAATGAACAAGGGGGTTTGCTTGCCTGGCACTTCTGAAGAAAGTAATGGCTCTTCATCGGTGTCATCGATCAAATCATCGGAACAACGTCTATTGAGAGGGGACAAACACCGGCTAGCAAGAGAGAACACAATCAATGCAATGCGACAATATGATGCATGATCAGGACATGGCATTATGCTGTTGATTGAGCTAATGCAACTAGCAACCTTGTCAAATGAAGTTGGTTTGAACCAAAGATTGAAATTCAAACTCCATATGTGATTATTCAAATACCATTTATTCAAATTGTCCTAAACAGTGGCTGTAAGCTGTTCAAACATGCATGAAAATGCCATAAACAGATTATTTGGATTTTTCTGATCAGTTTTCTTATATAAATTATTTTCATTGGAGTTATATATTATTTTCTATGATTTTTAGGAGTTTAGGATATTTTCTGAAATAAATAAATCATTTCTGATTTATTAAATATCTAGAAAATATTTATGACGTCAACACTGCATCATACTGATGTCATCCAGTCAACAGGGTTGGACCAGGTCAAACCAGACCAGTGGGGCCCACTGGTCAGTGACTCAACTAAGTAAACTAAATTAACTAACATTAACCCAGTTTAGTTAGCCAGGCGGGGCCCCCATCTCAGTGAGTCTGTGGGTTAACTAATTGTTAATTAGCACTAATCTAAAATTAGGAGGGCTCTGGGCCCACCTGTCAATGACCCAGAGGGGGTCAAACAAGGTTAACCGGGGTCAAACTCGCCGGAGCTGACCTGCGGCTCGTCGGCGGCGATGCCAGAGACGACAGAGGGCATCGGAAACGCTCCTCTGGCTGAGAGGCTCTACGCGGAGCTGGGACTTGCCCACAGCCATCTGGGCAAGCGATAGGGGTTGAGGTGGCCCGAGCTCAGCAAAAACAAGCTCGCGGCGGCGGCCGGAGTACGGCCATCGGCGGTCAGGCACTGCGGGGCACGAGCGAGCAAGGAGAGGGGCTCAACGACACCCTGGGATCACCAGGAGCACGCCAGGGTCACGACTTCAAGTGGAAGAGCTCAGAGAATACGCATGCAATGGCAATGGTGGATGACGGTGCGGGAGCACGCGGGGCAGTGGCTAGGGGATGAACTCGAGCAAGGGGTTAGAGGGGAAACAGAGAGGAGCTCATAGGGATGCAGCAGGGTAGGTCAGCGGCCTCGCGGACGCGTCGGAGACGGCGAATCGATGGCGGTGAGCTTCGGCATCCGAGGAGGAAGAAGACGGCAGTGAGGATGAAGAGGAGCTCCTGGCTCTGCCTGACTCGGTGGAGAGGATGAGAACGTTGTGACGGAGCTCGGGGATAGCTCGGAGAGGCGCGGGGATGGCTGTGGCTGTGAGAACTACAGCGGCGCGTCCATGGCGACTTTGGCCATGGGTGGAGGGGAGTGAGGGAGAGGCGAGGGGGTGGACTGGAGAGGCCGGCTCGATTCACACGACAGCGGCGAGACGTTTCGTGGTGTCGTGCTGGCCTCGGGCGGCCAGGCAGGCAGGTGGCGTGGAGCCACGGCCGTGCGCCCGCACCGGCCACACGCCTGGCCTACTGGCGCCAGGAAGACAACGGCGGTGGTGGGCTGGGCCTGTGGGCCGCATAGCTGGGCTGGGTAAGTGGCCAGGTAAGCTCTCTATCTCTCTCTCATGTTCTAATTGTTTTCTGTTTTATATTTTTTGTATTTGTTTTTCTTTATTGAAAATGCTAAAGCATTTTCTTAAATCATGAAAATATTTGTGGACACTGTCTGGATTAATTCCAACAGCACTCATTTACTTCGAAGATTATTTGGACATTTAAAATTATTTATAGGATTTAAATGTCCAAATGCGAATACCTTATGATTTAATTCAATGATCCAAAGTGTCCTAGAAAAGTTTGCACCATTTTTGGCAAAGGTTCTGGACCAAAACAAAAATGATGAACATTTATGGAGGGCATTTTGAGTACATTGAAAAGTATTTTAGTAAACTCTAGTTGGATTAGAGGGGGGTGCTCGGGGTTTCTGCCATCCCCATTTCAACTTTAATTTAAATTTAAACATGATGACATGGTGAGCAAGCAAAGACAAACAAGGGCTGATCCAGGGCTGCGACAACTGGGTCGTCCATGCTCATCATCGCGGCCTGAGGACCGAGGTGTTCCGCCACGCCGACCGGGCTCTTGATCCAAAGGTTGCTCACCTCAGCGTGGTTCTTAAACATGTCCTCTGCATCCTGGCGAAGATGCTTGGTGTTCTCCAGATCCTTGTTCAGCAACTATTGGCAGGACTTAAGTGACTATATGGAGCTCTCCAATGAGCCGATACTCTCCTTCATGTTTTTGATGTTGTTATTGGCAGTCTCGAGGCCTTGAGTCTTGGAGGAGAGCTACAACCACATTTAGGCCAAGAGAGTCTCATCCTACCGTGCTTCCTCTTTGAGCACCTCTACCTCTTTGGCACCCCTGGCAAGATCCTCATTCAGTTCAACCACCTGCTTGTTGAGGTCATCCTTGGCGGTAGATGCAACAGCCTGATCATCAGTAAGCTTCTTCAGTTAAGCAGCATAGTCAGCGGCAAGAGCATCCAGTGCAACTATGTGCCTATCCTCCAATTCCTTGGTGCGCTACTGCACAAGGGCTTCTAGACTTTCATCATTGGAGCAGAGAGTGTCCTCAAGTTTTTCCTCCCGGAGGGAGATCTCTCGCTCTCTCGTGTCCAAACATGCCTTGTGGTCGCCTAGGCGCGCCTCGCGGGCCCTGATGTATTCTCCCGCCATCTGAAGCATCTCCTGCTGCCTCATGATCACCTTGAGCTGCTTGTCGTTCCACCCATGCAGCTCCACGCACTTATCCATCAGATTATGATCCACCTTATTGGCAGGTTCGTGCCGCTCCTTGAGCGTTTGCAACTATTGGTGATGCCGGGCCTGCATCTCCTGGACACCCGATGCAATTGATTCTATGAAAGCTCAGTCCATAGCGATGGCGACAGAGTCGTCGGCCTCTTCCGCTCCATGGTCGAGTGGGGCCAGGAGGTGTTGAAGCTCTTAATCGAGCTCAGCATCCGTTGTCAAGGACAGGCTGGGGGCTTCAGCTCCAGGTGACGAGAGCACCCTGTCTAGCATTCTCGAAGAGGATGGCGGTGTCTCTGCAGCGGCCCTAGTGGCAGGGAATGGACCCATGGTTTGGAGTGGGATTTTCATCTCAACAACCACTCCCCCTACCGGGGCGTCCTCCGAAGAATGCACCATTACCGCCAAGGAACCCTGGGCATCCCCGGTAGCAAGTTCCTGCCCCTCGACAGCAGCAAGCCCCGTGGCCTCGTATACAGCTGCCCTTCCTATATCAACCACCAACTCTAGTGGGTCTTTTCTTAGGCTTGGGGAGCTGCATATAGAAGGACCGATGAGTAACAAAGAAACAAATTAGAGCAACAAAGGAGAATAGGAATAAACAAAGTACTTGGAGAAGTCTACCGGGCAGAAACCTCTGTTTCCCGGGCAGCAGTTGGTGCTGGGTGATGGACTTCAGCCTCTGCCGTGGTCGTCTCGGCCTCCTTCCGCACAACCTCGTCCATGGGTGGTTCTACAGGGGCCTCTTACGATTGAGCGGCGAGGGAGGCGTGTCCTTCAGGGAGGGGCTCGTCTTGCGACGCCCCGCCTCTCCCTCCACCAGGGGAAATATGGAGGTCTTCCCCACTACCTCCAGCGGGAGGAACTACGTCTCCGTTCTCGGGCCGGGGGCTAGACTGGGGGCTCGGCACGCGATCATCCACATCATTCCCCACCAGGGCGAGGCTCTTCGCGCCCTTCAACGACCCAAGGTGCCGGAGCCTCTTCCGGGGGCGGGGGACAAGGTTTTCTGTATCCTCCTCCACTTCCCTGCCAACAATAATGACCAGAGGTCAGACAGCAAAAATAAATCAGATATTCAAGCTATACATGGAAGGGGGAAATCCCTCTTACTCTTCTGCAATAAGCATGGAGTTCAAATTGAACTCCATGGGAGGTGGAGACTCCCGTCTTCTCTTTGGAGGCGGGGAAGCAGAACTCCCTAGCGGCTTTGGTGTATGCCGTGGAGCCGGGGCTCCAGAAAAGATGAGCTCTGCGAGGAGCTCGAGCGGGAGTGGGGACTGGACTCCACCTCCATGTCCACCGAGCGCTTGATGGAGGTGCCCTTGGCGTGAGCAAGATGAGGAGATTGGCGACACTGCACCTTGACCTTGGTAGCTGTGGTGGTGGTCTTCTTTACCCTCTTGGCAGGAGGGTTGGAGACCGCCGCCGCTATAGCAATGGCACGCCTACGGGTTCGCTGTTCAAGGTTTGGCTCGGGGGCTTGCGGTCCAGCCGCTAGCCACTCCTCGAGCCCCCC
>LR738712.1:267433861-267512141 GCA_902687465.1 Secale cereale | reverse complement strand
CCCCCCCCCCCCCCCCCGTCGAGAGGAAGACGACGGCGGACCAGGGAGACGACCTGCGGCTGGGCCCCGCAGGTCAGCGACCCCGCCGGCCGCCATGTCGTTTAAGTGGAGGCGGGGCGGCAGGGAATCGCTTTCCCAGCGCAAAAGCGCATTCTGTGAAGGTGCCTCCGACGTCACCACCCCCCTGTGCGCGGGGCCGAGCCGTTGGGCGGCCCAGTTGCTATACGGCTATCTTCCGCCTAGTGCGCAGCATAAGGGTATAAACCCTTTCTCTTTCCCTTTTTCTTTTTCTATAAACTTCAAAAATCCATAAATAAATCAAATGGATTCCAAATTTGATGTTTCAAATTTCTAGTAGTTTCAAAAATCAGGATCTACCTGCTGGTGCAACATGCACATTTTTCCAGAGACTTTTTCTTCACAAATATTTATCAAATGTCATTTTTCCATTTCTGTGATGAACTTTAGAAAATCAGAGAGAGCTCAAATTTGATCCAAATGCAATGGTTCAAATTCCTAGATGCTTCTAAGTTCATAACTTAGTTTATGAACATTTTTATTAATACTTTATGTTCCCCACCAAATAATGGGCCATTTCTTCATATTTATTAATTTTGCAAAATCCTAGGAAATTCATTTGCACTCCAAATCCAGTGAAACCAACTCCTAGATGCTTCTAAAATCATGATTTGTTAAATGGGTGCCTTTGCTCATTTTCCAAAAATATATTTCTGTACACTTCTTTCAAATCCATAAACCCCTTGATTCCATCATATTGAAATGTTCCAAACTATCCATTGATCCAATACCTATGAAAACACCTTGGTCATTTCTGATATGACCAGAGGTATCCTAGAAAAGTCCAACTCCTATTTTTAGAGCACTTTTATTTTTGCCTTGTTGTGTTGCTTATTATGATTGTTTCCATCGTTAGATGACGAAATAAATGGAGTACTTGGAGATGGACCAGAAGGTTTGAAGACTCGGAAGGACATGGCAAGCAGCCCTTTGACCATGTCTATGGAACCCTTTTTTTTATGCATGTCATATAGCACCATAATATTGTTGCTACGGAATCATGATGAGGTGGAACCACTTCGATGGTTTGCCACAGTACTTCCTCGTTGGTACTTGCATTGTGAATGACCCTACCTTCTTATGAGGGTTATGCCGACGGGAGTATATAGATGTATGCTATAGTAGTTGGCTACGCAAATGGGTCAGGGTTATGCATTGAGAGAAACAAGTGTGGTTTGACATACTTGCAAATGACCCAGTGGGTGCCACTAATGCCCCTGGGAGACAATGAGGAACTAGGGCACTACATGGTGAAGAAGTAGTGTACCGAGGCTTGATGAAAGTGTTGTTTACAGAGATGGATTAGATTTATGTGTTATTACCGTCCCAACCAAACATGCGCAACCACTCTACCCTTATATGGGAAACGCCATTATTGATTACCTAGGTCGATACTAGCATGGTGCCCGCATTACTAGTGACGGGGGTGACAGGTCGTGCTTGGATAGGCGGCCATGACTGTTTACATAGGTCACCGAACACACCGTTGGTACCCCGTGTCAGTGGTATGTGACGAATATGGGAGCAAGGCTCCACAAATTTTAAGATGTGAAATGTTTGGCACGAGGCTATTACCAATCGAGTGGACTCTGCGTTAGTGTCGTCTAGGGAAAGATAGTGATCGGGTGCTTACCCCGGGTACTTGAGGTACCGCGGGTCGTGAATGACACGGAAGTTCCCCGGATCTTGTGGGTAAAGTGTGCAACCTCTGTAGAGTGTAAAACTATTCGAATAGCCGTGTCCACGGTCAAGGACAATTGGGTGGTGCTACTTAGACTATGTCCTTAAGTTTCTGGAAAACAACACGGTTCGGGTAAATCTGTTGAGGATACTGTGAGAAAGTCACGATGAGCGTGAGCAAGAGTTGTTCATGACTCTTTCTCGATATTGATGTCTGAAACCTCCTGATACTCGTTGCACACACATGCATGCCCATGTTACATGTTGATCATACTTGCATATGAAAAACTAGCTTTCCGCAAAACTGCCAATTTAGCAGTAGAGCCTTGCATAATTATTCTGGCATCACACTTGGGTTGCTTGCGAGTACATTCAAAGTACTCATTGGCTTGCCACTGGTTATTCTATTGGCCAGGCATGAAAGATCAGGATATGTTGAAGATTTCTTGGTGACGAACATGCGAGCTAGGATGCTTCCCAGTTAGAATGCCTGTAGGGTTAAGGCAGATGGCATGGGTCCAAGTTTTTATTAAAGATTTCCGCTGCAATGATATACTCAAGACTTGACCATAATGGTCCTATTAGTGTAATACGGTATGTATGGATGTAAAACTCTTTTTATTCAGCTTTTGTGTGTTCAGTGAGCATTGATCTCTGGGATCACTATACACGTGCATTCTGTGATCACGACTTATGAGTCGGGGTCCCCACAAGCACCCCCGACAACTACAGATCCGAACACTTTTTATTCCACATTGTGCCCTTCCATAGCAGATACCACACCCTCTTGGGATGCGAGGCGTTCGCAAGATTCTAGGTCATACCGCATTATGGATATATGAAACTCAAAATGCCAGGGCCTAACAGCGTGATCTCACTCACGAGCGATCTAAATACAGCTCTCCGAGCCGAAGATAAGAGCGCATCCCTAACCGTCGAGGCACTATTTGAGGCCCGCTCGGCCAAAGAGCTATGAACGCTCCATACTACCATTAACAGGGATGATGTGGTCATCAGTACGAGGCCAAAGTCCATGCCATTTAATCCAGCAGACGAGATAGTAAAATTCCACGTACACCCAACAGACCCAAACAAAATGGCATCCATCAGAGCACAGCCGGATCTCGCAGTTGACGAAGCATTGCGTGTTCTTGTGTGAGAACTGGGACATATTCGCCTGGCAACCTGCGGACATGCCAGGCATCCCACGAAGGCTGGTAGAGCACAGCATGAACATTATAAAGGGCTTCAAGCTAGTCAAATAGATGCTACACCGATTTTCTGAATCATAGCGATGGGCCATGGGTGAAGAACTCGCAAAGCTATTAGAGGCTGGATTCGTCCGCAAAATCAAGCAACCCAAGTGATTCGAGAATTTGGTCATGGTGCCCAAGAAGGACAAATCATGACGGCTTTGCATGGACTTCAAGGACCTAAACAAGGCCTGCCCAAGGATCTGTCCACCTTACCAAGCATAGACCATATCATCGACTCCACCACCGGACATGAGTCACTATGCTTCCTCGGCGGATACTCTGGATATGACAAAATTAAAATGAAGGAGTCCGCCAGGCTGCATTCATCACCCATTACGGGCCATTATGCTTTAGCACAATGGCTTTCGGGTTAAAGAATGCATGACCCATATACCAACGCATGATTCAAACATGCTTGGAAAACCAAATTGGCAAAACAGTCGAGGCATACGTAGACGATGTTGTCATCAAAACCAAAAAAATCAAACAGCTCGTGGACGACCTTCGCCTGACCTTCGAAAATTTACAAGCCTACGATATACGGCTCAACCTGGAAAAAATGCGTCTTCGGGGTCCGCGTCGGCAAACTTCTTGGTTTTATAATCTCCCACAGAGGAAAAGAAGCCAATCTGGCTAAAATCAGGGCCTTGTCCCAACTAGCGACTCCAACGGAGCTGAAACACATTCATAATCTAGCAGGATTTGTAGCAGCTCTAAGCCGTTTCATCTCCCATCTCGGTGAAAAAGCACCACGAGTCTACAGACTACTAAAAAGACAAAAAACTTCAAGTGGACCGAAGAGGCAACTACGACATTAGAGGAAATCAAGACACTCCTGGCAGGCAACCACATATTAGCCGCACCAGGCGTCGGCGTACCCATGCTGCTTTATATCAGCCACCAAGCAAGTGGTGAGTGTAGTGCTCATCGTGGAACGGGAATCAGAATGCCACAAGTTCCAGGTTCCAAAGCTAGGCTACTATGTGTCTGAGGTTCTCACACCGTGCAAGTCCCGATACCCGCACTACCAAAAGATAGCATATATGGTCTTCATGTCATCCCGAAAACTATTACACTACTTTCAAGAGTGTTAGGAGAATGTAGTATGCAAGGTACCCCTCAACGACTATCGGCGTTCTTGGAACTAGGGTACCTAGACTTGCCTGCCTATGACCCATGATGTGGCTCCTTGACCCCGAGCGCGGTGACTGAGGCTACGGCCACCGAGGTGGTCGAGGTGGAGGACGCTAGGGGAATCGTGACTCTCTCCCAGGTTAGCACGATCAACCTCGCGAGGACCACTGGCAGGGCCAACCTCGCAAGGGTCCTTGGAGGGACCAACCTCGTGAGGGTCCATGAAGGGACTAGCCTTGTGAGGACCATCCACAAGGCAACGCTGGCCTTCCTCCACTGCCACCACTACCAAGAAGGAACGACGATCGCCACCAAAATGATGGGGCTGGGGGCTTCCAAGAGCCTCGCGCCATCGCTTGCATCCTGGGTTGCGCTGAGGCCCTAGCATCTCACCGCGTCTTCATGCAGTTTGCTCGTGAGGTTAATGAAGTCCTCCCCAAGCTCTAGATAACACGTCCGCTCAAGTGGTCCAAGTATACTATCACCTTCAACTCAGCCGATAGCTCAAGTGCTCGGTTGCAGCCGGTGCCCTCCCACTCATCTACTCGCCTACCATCAGCAACATGCTCGTCACCAAGACGCTCATGGACGGCGGGGGAGGGCTCAACGCCCTCTCCGTCAAGACCTTCGACATGCTCCAAGTGCCATATGACCAGCTTCAACCTACCATGCCCTTCTCAGGTGTGACTGACGGCTCCACCACCCCGATAGGGAAGATCCGCCTTCCTGTCACCTTTGGAGACCGTAAGAACAACCACACCGAGCTCATCGACTTCGACGTCGACCACATCTGTCTCCCGTACAATGCCATCCTTGGGTACCCGGCATTTGCCTAGTTCATGGCACCGACCCACCATAGCTACATCGTCCTCAAGATGCCTGGAAGCGATGGTATCATCATAGCCGCCTGCAATGAGAAATATGTAGTGTGCTCCCTCGAGCGTGCCTACCAACCTCTGGTGGTTGAGAACTCAGGTGCTGAGGGCTTTGCCTACCGACTTGAGGTTGTCCTAGAGAAGAAGAAGCAGCTGCTTACCCTAGGGCCTCAGGAGGGTGGGTCACCCGATGGTCGTGCCTCAGGACCTGCCCCATGGACGAGGCGCCTTCTCCCCTCGCATAGGGAGGCGCAGCCGGCGCCCCTCTCAGGCTGGACTTGGGAGCTCTACTCTAGAGAACCTCTCACCTAGCCAACGACATGAGGGAGGTGCTCGGGCACCATGTGGAGGCGTGCTTCAGCACGTGCTTCCCCGCGGAGACCATATGGCGTGAGGCAGCTGGTGCTCAGGAGATCATCACCAAGGCATTCAAGGATATTCAGGTGGCAAGGGCAATGCGAGGTGAGCATCGCCCCACGCCACCAAGCAACGCTCCCTCCACCGATGAGGGCAGGGGG
Organism: Secale cereale; assembly: GCA_902687465.1. Taxonomy (NCBI): domain Eukaryota; kingdom Viridiplantae; phylum Streptophyta; class Magnoliopsida; order Poales; family Poaceae; genus Secale; species Secale cereale. Next base: position 267,506,600 of record LR738712.1, on the reverse strand, counting down.
ATGCGAGTCTGTATCAACATCCCAGGGCTCAACAGAGCCGCGTCTCAGGAGCTCTTCTGGCCGTCCCAAGTGGGCTAGTGCGAGGGTCCCCCTCACAGGTACATTCGCATGCCTTTCGGCTTGCCGAATAGCGCTACCCTGCACCAGCGCCACATGCGGAGCATCCTGGCAGCTCGCGAGGCCAAGCAGCAGGAGATCCTGGTGGAGAAAGCGAAGATCCTTCGTCAGACTCCTGGACCACAGGAGCCTCGCGAGACCCAGGAGCCAGGCAGCTCGTGAGGAGTGACTTCAGCGGCATGCGTCTTCAGCTACCCCGACACTTCTCCCGCAATGGTGCTAGGTGCCATTTTTTGTTTCACTCAGTTGGGGGCACCCCTCGGACTGCATCATCCCCGAGCCCCGTGGGTCCGTCCCTACGGCATGTATCGTCTTTTTGTTTCATTCTGTTGGGGGCGCCCCTCAGGGTGCATCATCACCAAGCCGTGTGGGTCCATCACGACGGCACATATCTTTTTCGCATCTATCATAGCTTGCCTTACCCTTACCGTGAGCCGCTTCATGATCGCCTGTTCACCCGGTGCCTCGGCACAGATCACGTCTCCCGCACGTTACCAACCTGCCGGTTGCTCGTTCCGAGGAATTGCTGGCACGGTGCCTATGCTCGGGTCCATCCTTGCAGCGCCGAAAAACCTAAGAGACCGAGCTTTGACTCACAGCCAGCCCCGCGCACGTCACCTCACCAGATCCTCAGTGCCTTCATGTTTTGGTGGAGAGATCAATGACAGCAAGGCAAGCGTTGCCGCATGCTATGACCCCTTTCTCACATCGATTCACATGAACCTCTGGAGCCGTGCTTGGGTGGCCTCGCCGGCCACTCCCCTCATCGCGACCCGCTTGCACATTAAGGGGGGCGGTCTCCTGAGCAGCGCGCCTCAGGGGATCCTACTGGCTATCGATCCCTCACCCCCAACCTTGACCACGGCATCGCAACCTGGCATACTCGCGGTGGCTGAGCTTCGCTCGAGGGTGATGGGCCTCGAACCCCTCGTTGGTTACCCCAAGTGGAAGGTGTAAGATGCAGTAAGTAGAAGTGTTTTCCCCTAGCTAAGATGCCAAGGATCGAATCCCCAGAGACTCCTAGGTTTAACAAGAAGGTGTCAATTGCTAACAGCGCAATTAGCAATCAACGTGGACCTTCACACAGATACAAATAACTTTGCTCCCAACGAGTACAGAGAGGTTGTCAATCTCTCCGGCCTTGTAGTTCACAAAGGGTTAAAAGCAATATGATAGTAGTGATAGATAGTGTTTTGCAATAGTAAGTAAATAGCGAAAAGTAAATAGCGGATGTGATCAATGATGGTAATATGGACCGGAGTCTCATGATGTTCACTAGTGATGTCTCTCTCCCAAAAGACGATAAAACAGCTATGTGAGGTAAACAAATTACAGCTGGGCAATTGACAGGACCACGAACGCAAACCAATGCTGATTACATTGCAAGAAAGGTTGAGGTTCAAAGCATGGGCGGTACGCCAAAGTAAGTACACCGAAATCCATCAATATCTACTACTAATCATCCACCTTGAGATATCTATCCAGAACATCTCACTGGTATTAAGTTGCGAGTCCCACCCATAGTGTAAACTCAATGCAACATACAACTGCATTAAAAGAACTTTGCGTAAAGTAAACAATCCTTGCACCCGCGGGCACAAGCACCGTTGTTTTCGCCCTTGTGGCAACAGCACATCCCCTAGACTCATGTTTATGTCACTCAAGCTAGTCATCGAGGGGCATGAACCCACAATCGAGCATAACATTCCCTCTTGGAGTCACTACCTATTACTCGGCCAAAGCAATAAATAACAACGGAGAACATGCAAAAATTACTTATGAACTAAAATATAAAAGAGGTGAATCAAATATATTACTCAAGATCAATCTGAACATAATCTCATAATCCATCGGATCCCAGCAAACTCAACATAGCAACAGCATAAGGATTACATAGGTGCCTCGATCATGTAGGGCAGCTCACGAGGACTAATTAGTGAAGCACAAGAACGAGAGGAGAACATCACATAGATACTGGTCATGGACTCATGGTCCAAGGGAGACTACTCACGAGTCATCCGGGAGGCGTCCATGGTGGTGGAGAAGCTCCCGGTGGTGATCCTCCCCTCCGGCAGGGTGCCGGGAAGAGTTCTCTTGGTGCTCCCGATCTTGGAAGCGGCGGCGGCGGCGGAACAGAGATGGGATAGCGAAAAGAAGTCCTGTTCTGAGGGTTACGGAGGACCCTTTAAATATATGCCAAAGTAGGGCACCGGGGGAGCCTCAGGGGGCCCAGGCGCCCCCCGGCGCGGCCCAGGGGGGGCGCCTACAGGGCACCTAGAGCCCCTGTGGCTCCCCCCAGGCTGCCCTTCGGACGCAATGTTGTTTCCGGTTCGCTGATTTTTTATATAATTTTTCTGGATTTTTCTGGGCAGTTCTCGAAACGTGAAAACCTGAAATACAAAAACAGCCAAAAACAGAAACTGGCACTGGGGTGCACTGGATTAGTAAGTTAGTCCAAATATGATCAAAAGTGTATGGAAGTGTATGAATATCATAGCAATATCACCAAAAAGTGGCATGGAGCAAGCAGAAATTATAGATACGTTTTGGACGTATCAACATCCCCAAGCTTAATTCCTGCTTGTCCTCGAGTAGGTAAATGATAACAAGAATAATTTCTGTGGTGACATGCTATTAACCATATAGGACTTTCTCATAGTCATATGACAAAAGCTTACTGAGACAATGATTCTAAAGTAATTAAGTTGTCTCAAGAGAAAATCACAAATGACTGAAAGTTTTACAACATGAAACTGAAACATCAAAAAGATTTGCAATGAACATGATGTGCAAATATGATAGAGTGATATCTAGCTTGCCCCCTTTAGTGATGCAAAACATAAATGCAAGGGCACCTTCAAGGTTTAAGTGATGACTAGATACAATCATTTCAGAATAAACGATATCACAATCATGCAAAAGACAATGCTACTTTGGGACAATGCACATTACACTCAGAATGACAATCATGCTCTCAGTAGTTGGTGCTTCAACATAAAGATAAAAGAAAGGTTAAGTGCTAGAGCTTTTTATTTTGAAAACATGGAAGCAATTGTGTCAACGGTAGTAGTACTTCATATGTGTCATGTATAAAACATCTTATAAGTTGCAAGCCTCATGCATCGAATACTAATAGTGCTCGCTCCTTGTCCTAATTAGCTCGGATCCCCATGGGTTATCATTGCATTGCATATGTTTTAACCAAGTGTCACAAAGGGGTACCTCTATGCCACCTGTACAAAGGTCCAAGGAGATAGATCGCATTTGATTTCTCGTTTTTGATAAATCTCAACTTGAGGACATCCATACCGGGACAACATAGAAAATAGATGATGGACTCCTCTTTAATGCATCAGCATATTCTCATGAGAGATTGAGGAGTAAGGTCCAAGCCAAAACTTCCACCATGATGCATGGCTTTGGTTGGCGGCCCAATGTTCTTCTCTAACAATATGCATAGTTATTCAACCCACGGTAAATCGCCCTTACTTCAGACAAGACGAACATGCATAGCAACTCACATGATATTCAACAAAAGTGTGACAGTTGATGGCGTCCCCAGAAACATGGTTACCGCTCAGCAAGCAACTCATAAGAAATAAGATACATAGGCAACATATTCTTTACCACAATAGTTTTTAGGCTACTTTCCCATGAGCTATGTATTGCATGGTTAGTTTGCTTAGTGCAGGTGGAGGTTAGCAAAAGACTGAGAGCGACCAACTAAGAGAGCAATGACGGTCATAATCATGCAGAGCGACAAAGCAATATTGAATCAGGCATGGTAGTTATATCGCTACTTAGAAACAAAAATATCATCAAGGCTTGACAGACTTTCTTTACAGTCTTGCATATGCGTGAGCATACGCCAAGTTAAACAAAATAAATTCTCGAAGAAAGATATTACTAAACCATACCCCATCATAGGCAAACAAACCAAGTTGGTATTCCAATAACACATTGGGAACCCCCCGGCTATTTGAGATTAACCAAAGAAAACCTGAACTACTAAGCACCATCATGAAAGTAGCATCTTTATCATAGACACATTAACCCATGCAACGGAAGCAAACTCTCTTAATAAGGTGAGCATGGTAATTAAAGAGAGTTCAAGCAACCAACTAAATAAAAGCTCTTGAAAAGATAAGCATGAATACTAAGAGCAGAGCACGATAGTAGCTATTAAAAGACAAAGAACACACACAGCTTAGATAGACATGAAAATTCTATGTAATGTTCTAGGTAGAAGTGGAGCGTGTTTCTCTCCCACATAAAGGAATGCTGGGTTCCGACTCGTTATGAAAAATTAAAAAGAAAACTAAAAGCAAGACGCTCCAAGCATAGCACATAACATATGATGTGATAAAAATATAGCGAAACGAAAGACGAACTGATAATGTTGATGGAGAAGGGGATGCACGGGGGCATCCGCAAGCTTAGACTCTTGAGTCTCCTTGAATATTTCTTGGGGGTGCACGGGGGCATCCCCAAGCTTGAGCGCTTGACACTCCTGAATCTTTTTATCATCTTCCCTCGCACACTTGAAAACTCCCTTCATACACAACTCATCATAATCTGATTAGCGAGGTTAGTACCCTTAATAAAATAACTATACCTTGCTGGAAATAAGGATATTCTTGACTTTCTACTGTTCCTCAAGATTGCCAAAAGGTTTTTGCAAAGAAAAAGCAAGTTCTTAATTTGCAAAGTGAAGGTAAGGCAAAACAGGACAGAATCTGTGAAAAACAGAACAGCAGGCAGTAATTGACCTGTTCGGGATACTTCTGCAACTCAAATCAAAAAACTCCGAACTGATGCACGAAAGACAATTATATAGAGAACGCTGTAGAAAAAATTCAGACCAAAAATATGATCTGGTGATTTTATACGAATTTTTCTATCCATGGACAGAATCTGTTTCCTGGACAGTACCTCACAACTTTTGAACTTTCTAGCAATCAGAGGCTATACTTGGCACAAATATGAAAATCAAAGAAACAATGATGATGCTACAGCAGTAAACAACATCAAGACACAACAAAAGAAAAAAATTTATTCATGCGGCTGCCTCCCAAAAGCGCTTTCTTTTATGCCTTTAAGCTAGGCATAATGCATAGATCAAGTTTTATCAAGAGTAAAAGAATAACTAGCCCGTTCAACGGACTCAAAAGGTAACTTGACCTTCTTACGAGGGAAGTGTTCCATCCCCTTCTTGAGAGGAAACTGAAATTTTATATTACCCTCTTTCATGTCAATGACAGCACCAACGGTGCGCAAAAAGGGACGTCCCAAAATAATTGGACATGAAGGATCACATTCAATATCCATAATAGTGAAATCAACGGGCACATAATTATCATTGACAACAATAAGAACATCGTCGATCCTCCCCAAAGGTTTCTTTATGGAAGAATCAATGAGAGCATTACCAAAAGAACAAGAATCAAAAGATTTTAATTTAAGCATATTATATAGTCTTTTGGGCATAATGGAAGTACTAGCTACAATATCACATAAAGCATAGCATGAGAAGTTGTTTATCTTAATTTTAATCATAGAACCCCAACCATCTCCTAGTTTTCTAGGTATGGAGGCTTCTACTCTAAGGTTCTCCTCCCTAGCTTTGATAAGAGCATTAGTGTTATGCTCTGTGAAGGCAAGATTAAGCGTGCTAGTGTTGGGATCCTTAGCCATTCCTTGCAGAAAGGCGACAACTTCTGAAATACTACAATTATCAAAATCAATTTTATCATTAGTGGGCAGAATTGTAGTGTCATCCTCTTTGTTTAATTCGCTCTCTATTATAAGAGTTTGAACATCTTCCCAAGTTTCGGGAAGCTTAGGAGCAATTTTAAACTGAGGCTCATACTTTTTTCCTGGAAGACCATGCCATGGGCATAACTCTCCATCATAACTAGTATAATCACAAGGTTTATTTTTTTTGTAAATCCCGTCAGAGATAAGTGGGGCAATGGAAGTAGGGGTGTACTCCTCCCATTTAGTGTTTTTGGTAGAACCCATAGTAGCAAGCAAGCAAGATTACTATTTTTTGTGATTTTCGAGAAAAGGAACTAAAGCAAAAATGAAAGGTAAACTAACAAGACTAAAAAGCAAAGGTAAACGATAGCATGCAACTCCCCTATCCTGAAGAGTGGAGTCCCCGGCAACGGCGCCAGAAAATACTCCTTGATGGGCCTCGAACCCCTCGTTGGTTACCCCAAGTGGAAGGTGTAAGATGCAGTAAGTAGAAGTGTTTTCCCCTAGCAAAGATGCCAAGGATCGAATCCCCAGAGACTCCTAGGTTAAACAAGAAGGTGTCAATTGCTAACGGCGCAATTAGCAATCAACGTGGACCTGCACACAGATACAAATAACTTTGCTCCCAACGAGTACAGAGAGGTTGTCAATCTCTCCGGCCTTGTAGTTCACAAAGGGTTAAAAGCAATATGATAGTAGTGATAGATAGTGTTTTGCAATAGTAAGTAAATAGCGAAAAGTAAATAGCGGATGTGATCAATGATGGTAATATTGACCGGAGTCTCATGATGTTCACTAGTGATGTCTCTCTCCCAAAAGACGATAAAACAGCTATGTGAGGTAAACAAATTACAGCTGGCCAATTGACAGGACCACGAACGCAAACCAATGCTGATTACATTGCAAGAAAGGTTCAGGTTCAAAGCATGGGCGGTACGCCAACGTAAGTAGATCGAAATCCATCAATATCTACTACTAATCATCCACCTTGAGATATCTATCCAGAACATCTCGCTGGTATTAAGTTGCGAGTCCCACCCATAGTGTAAACTCAATGCAACAGACAACTGCATTAAAAGAACTTTGCGTAAAGTAAACAATCCTTGCACCCGTGGGCACAAGCACCGTTGTTTTCCCCCTTGTGGCAACAGCACATCCCCTAGACTCATGTTTCTATCACTCAAGCTAGTCATCGAGGGGCATGAACCCACAATCGAGCATAATGTTCCCTCTTGGAGTCACTACCTATTACTCGGCCAAAGCAATAAATAACAACGGAGAACATGCAAGAATTACTTATGAACTAAAATATAAAAGAGGTGAATCAAATATATTACTCAAGATCAATCTAAACATAATCTCATAATCCATCGGATCCCAGCAAACTCAACATAGCAACCGCATAAGGATTACATAGGTGCCTCGATCATGTAGGGCAGCTCACGAGGACTAATTAGTGAAGCACAAAAACGAGAGGAGAACATCACATAGCTACTGGTCATGGACTCATGGTCCAAGGGAGACTACTCACGAGTCATCCGAGAGGCGTCCATGGTGGTGGAGAAGCTCCCGTTGGTGATCCTCCCCTCCGGCAGGGTGCCGGGAAGAGTTCTCCTGGTGCTCCCGATCTTGGAAGCGGCGGCGGCGGCGGAACAGAGATGGGATCGCGAAAAGAAGTCATGTTCTGAGGGTTACGGATGACCCTTTAAATATATGCCAAAGTAGGGCACCGGGGAGCCTCGGGGGGCCCAGGCGCCCCCCCCCCCCCCGGCGCGGCCCAGGGGGGGCGCCCACAGGGCGCTTGGAGCCCCTGTGGCCCCCCCAGGCTGCCCTTCGGACGCAGTGTTGTTTCCGGTTTGCTGATTTTTTATATAATTTTTCTGGATTTTTCTGGGCAGTTCTCGAAACGTGAAAACCTGAAATACAAAAACAGCCGAAAACAGAAACTGGCACTGGGGTGCACTGGATTAGTAAGTTAGTCCAAATATGATCAAAAGTGTATGGAAGTGTATGAATATCATAGCAATATCACCAAAAAGTGGCATGGAGCAAGCAGAAATTATAGATACGTTTTGGACGTATCAGAGGGCAGGGACCGGAGGATGTACAGCACCTACCTAAGCTAAGGGGGGAGAGACCGGCACGAGCCTCGCCTAGGAGCGCTATCGCAAGGGCACAACCAGGCGTGCCGCAAGGAATTCATCGCAAGATAAGTCACCCCGGCGCGTTAACTAGAACCGCATAACCCGATGTTTTTACCTATGCAATCATGCTCGGGCAATGTCGTTCGGCCTCTAGGAAGCTGCTTGCCCACTAAAGGGGTCCTCCTGAGCATATACTCTTAGGGGCTCTTATTGCACCTCGGGCCGCTCACATCCTGGCCTTGACCATGGCGTCACGACCTGGCATACCAGCGACGGCTGAAGCCTGCCTCAGGACTGGGTCCTATCAGTGTAGAGCACCAAGCTACCGCGAGAACAAAAAAGAACATAGTGCCCTGGCGCGACACACAATCTCAGTACTAAGCAATGGGTGATGACATTAAGACAAAAGTATTAAAAATTCTTACATACCCTCATGGGGCTTGACATGACTCCACGCAGGGAAACAAAAGAAGAAAGCTAGCAGCACCCTGCCGGGAGCATCACCGTCGATGCCGGGCGGACGCGAACGCTCTGCTCCGGGCGCGGTGGCTCGTAGATGTCGTCGTCGTCGGTGGTCTCTGAAGAATCGCTGGACTCCGATGACTCACTATCGCTGCCGGAGGAGTTGCTGACAAGGCCAAGGGCAAGTCCAGCGCCCGTGGCCATGCCGCACAGATCGCCTCTTCCTGGGCAGCACTCCAGGCGCTGGCCGTCCTCGCCGAAGACCTTGAAGGAAACTGTGGACGCGTCATCGTACTCGAAGTGGATGGCGGAGGACCCTCCTGGACGGCAAGCCCGGGCGATCTCACCCCATCCACGGGTCATGAAGATATCGCCTGGGGAGACGACCTCGACCTTCGCTTCAGTAGCTCGGCTGCAGCACCCGGCGTGTTGCAGCCATAGCTCGGCAGGCCCTCTTGGCGGCATCAGCTCGGCAAAGAACCTCGGGAGCTGAATTAATGAAAGCGGCGACATAGCCTCCCACAAGAAGAACTCACGAAGAGAGTTTCTGGCTTGCGTCCGCACACCGGCCGGCCGCGAAGTTGCGGCCTATCCTCTGTGATCCCTATCAACAAGGGGCTAGGTGCCGCCCTCCTGCCCTATGCCCTGCCCATGAGCGTACAGGGGGATCGGGAAGCCAAGAGGAGGCCGCTCAACCGAGGGCCGCGTCATTTCAAGACCCGGCCCTCACCGTCCTCATGGGGCCGACCAAGCCTTTTCTTCGGCCGAAGTGGCCCGGGCTCCTCTCGGGGGGCTTTTCCCTTCTCAGTCGCGGAGAACCTCCTTATCGGCGCCATGGATGCTTTGGCAAGATGGCAAAGCAGGAAGGATGAAGGAGGAACGAGAAGCAAGAAGATGGATATGAGTAGGGGGCTCCACCCCTCCTCATTTATAGCAAGAGGGAAGAAAACTGCCGGCCTCCACGATCATAGGTAACGATGATCTTTTTGCATGCAGTAGGCCCCGGTCAAGTCGAATGGTTGCCGAGGCAGCGTGGGGAAGTGGAGACGCCCACGTCCAATCCAGGCGCCACACGGCAATCAGGCCCGTAGGCGGTTGGGCGATGTGGTGCTTCGCCCTTGCCCTTTGTCTCCGCCTCGAAGCCAAGTCCGAGCGCCCCTTGGGATCGGGGGCTGCTGTCGGCATTCTGGGAACCAGGATACATAGACTTGCCTGCCTGCGGCCCATGACGTGGCTCCTTCACCGGTCCGATACAGCCCATCTTATGCATCGACACTCAAGACCCTTGCGAGGGGCCAGGCCTCGCAGGGCGGACGACACGAAGACCCCCAGAAGGAGTAGTCTCACCAGGCTAGTTCCCGAGGAGCGGAGATCTCTATGCAATCCCCCACCTCATGAGGTTCGGATGACACAAGCCATGACGACCAACGCCAGGCGGGCGCCAGCAGGCACATGACATCAGGTTTCCTATTTGGTGCTAAATAGGCAAGCGCAGGCACGGAGTGCCGAGGAATCAGCCAAAGGTTTCCATTTCCGTGCAACGAGACAAGGCTCGCCAAGACAGCAGGACGGAGGTCATCATCGAGCCCACCGTGGCGTCATGATTAAAAGCTTTGCAGGAGAAGACCACCTTTTGTCAGGATAAGATGTATTAGTTGTCCCCCTTCAAATTTGGCCATTGTGGGATCCCTTCCCGCCTATATTTTGGGGGAAGAGGACCAAGGCCTCTATAAATATAGCTTAACCACCACCATAGGGGGAACGGATCATTCAGACCTCCCTCAACCTCACACCCAAGAACACACCTCCCGAGGTTGTTCAACCACTGTACTAGTTCTTCTTCATCCCACCTTGAGGCAATCCACCACATTGCAGGAGTAGGGCCACTCACCGCTAGATGGCATGAACATGGGTAAACTGTCATGTGTCACTTTCCTTCTTGTTCATTGAGCTAGTTCATAGAGGCGGCGACTAGGCAGATAGGGGAATTTGAGTTCTTCACACGCACCCAAGTGTTCGAACATAACAAGGGTTTTGCGGAGCCCCGAATCCGACAACGACATAATCAATAATAGGGACGCCACGGGCTGCATTGCCAAATGGGCAATAGTGATCCTTCCCTTCGAGATCATATATGATACGTCTCCAACGTAGCTATAATTTTTTATTGTTCCATGTTATTATATTATCTGTTTTGGATGTTTAATTGGATTTTCTATGCACTTATATATTATTGTTGGGACTAACCTACTAACCCAAGGCACAGTGCAAATTGTTGTTTTTTGCCTATTTCAGTGTTCCCTGGAAAAGGAATATCAAACGGAGTCGAAACGGAATGAAACCTTCGCGAGGATCGTTTTTGGAACAAACGCAACCCAGAAGACTTGGAGTACACACCTTGTAAGCCATGAGGCGGCCATGAGGTAGCAGGGCGCGCCCAGGGGGGGTAGGCGTGCCCCCACCCTCGTGGGCCCCTCGTAGCTCCACCGCTATACTTCTTCAGCCTATATATACTAATATACCCTGAAAACATCAGAGAGCATGACGAAACCCTAATTCCACCACCGCAACCTTCTGTACCCGTGAGATCCCATCTTGGGGCCTTTTCCGGAGCTCCACCGGAGGGGGAATCGATCACGTTAGGCTTCTACATCAACACCAGAGCCTCTCCGATGAGTTGTGAGTAGTTTAGCACAGACCTTCGGGTCCATAGTTATTAGCTAGATGGCTTCTTCTCTCCCTTTGGATCTCAATACAATGTTCTCCTCGATCTGCTTGGAGATCTATTCGATGTAGTTCATTTTGCAGTGTGTTTGTCGAGATCCAATGAATTGTGGGTTTATGATCAAGATTATCTATGAACAATATTCGGTTCTTCTCTGAATTCTTATATGCATGCTTTAAATATCTTTGCAAGTCTCTTCGAATTATCAGTTTGGTTTGGCCTACTAGATTGACCTTTCTTGCAATGGGAGAAGTGCCTAACTTTGGGTTCAATCTTGCGGTGTCCTTTCCGAGTGACAGCAGGGGCAGCAAGGCACGTATTGTATTGTTGCCATCGAGGATAAAAAGATGGGGTTTATATCATATTGCATGAGTTTATCCCTCTACATCATGTCATCTTGCTTAAGGTGTTACTCTGTTCTTATGAACTTAATACTCTAGATGCATGCTGGATAGCGGTCGATGTGTGGAGTAATAGTAGTAGATGCAAAATCTTTTCGGTCTACTTGTCATGGATGTGATTCCTATGTACATGATCATGCCTAGATATTCTCATAACTATGCGCTCTTCTATGAATTGATCAATAGTAATTTGTTCACCCACCATAGAATCTGCTATCTTGAGAGAAGCCACTAGTGAAACCTATGGCCCCCTGGTCTATCTTCTATCATATTAATCTTCAGTCAACTAACTATCTTTTATTTTGCAATCTTTACTTTTCATTCTGTATAACAAAAATACCAAAAATATTTATCTTATTATCTCTATCAGATCTCACTTTTGGAAGTGACCATGAAGGGATTGACAACCCCTCTATCATGTTGGTTGCAAGATTCTTATTTGTTTGTGCAGGTACGAGGGATTTGAGTGTAGTCTCCTACTGGATTGATACCTTGGTTCTCAAAAACTGAGGGAAATACTTACGCTACTTTGCTGCATCACCCTTTCCTCTTCAAGGGAAAACCAACAAATGCTCAAGAGGTAGCAAGAAGGATTTGTGGTGCCATTGCCGGGGAGATCTACACACAAGTCATATACCAAGTACTCATAACAAATCCTTATCCCTCGCATTACATTAGTTGCCATTTGACTCTCGTTTTCCTCTCCCCCACTTCACATTTTCCATTTTATTCTCCCTTCTTTAACGTTCGCCTCTTTTAGCTTGCCTTTGTGTGTTCGTCCTTAGTGCGGTTTGTTGCTATCATGTCTGAGATGGGCGAGGATATCATTGAAACAGGTAGTAAAGATGGGGGAAATTTGATGCTTTTGATTATCCTTATGAGGAACCTACCACTTTACATACTAGAAAGTTCCGGATTGGTAGTGGTAATATTATTGGAAATGGAGTTATTCAAGATTTCTTTACTTGTGCCGGTGCTTTGCCCACTATGTGTGGATCTATTCTTCATAGAACCAGTAGTCTTGCGTATGCCATATCTATGCTTCTAGTTGAACTTGAAAGACAATTTATCCACATGCACCCTTGCATTCAGAGAATTTTTCTAGAATTTTCCAATATTGAGCATTCTTCTGTTAAGCGAGCAGCTACTATCATTTTGTCACATGAGTTCAGATTTATAATGGAAGAGAACAAAGAAATATTTACGCATTATAGGGTCGACGTTGGTCGTCCTCCCATAGAAGTTATTCTATTTAATCAAGAAGACATAATGCGTTTACAATCTCTACATGATGTTGCTTATAATGAAAACCTTAGAAAAAAGATTCCTACCGATGTTCTAGTTGATAGAATCTCTGAACCAAATGATGATTTTGCTATTCAAAACAACGGGTTAGGTTTCTCTCTTGAAAAAAGGCTCATGACCTTCTGTCAAAAGAATACTTATAATGATGAATTGGTTGTGCAATACAAGGGGCCAAAGGAGGAAGCCATACCTCCCGAGCTTGATCTTGGGGACTTTTGTCCTATTAAATTTAGACATTTCGATTACTTTTGCTTGACACAAAGAAAACTTGCTGCTGAACGTATGGAATATGAGATGAGTTTTCGCAATTTACCTTATCATTATGGCAATACCTAGACCTATTCCTATATCATGCCTAGCTAGGGGCATTAAACGATAGCGCTTCTTGGGCAGAAACCCAATTTTATTTTCTTTGCTTTTACTTCTGTTTAGTAATAAATAAATCATCTAGCTTCTGGTTAGATGTGGTTTTGTGTTTTAATTAGTGTGTGTGCCAAGTAGAACCTTTGGGAAGACTTGGGTGAAGTCTTTGCGCTCATGCTGTAAAAACAGAAACTTTTGCGCTCACGAGATTAGCTTCCATTTTTTACTGGAGAGTGCTTTTAGGTTGATTCTTTTTGCAGATGATTAATATACAAATTCCTCACGTCCACCAATTTATTTCAGAATTTTTAGATTTACATAAGTATTCGAAAGTTACAGATTTCTATAGACTGTTCTGTTTTTGATAGATTCTATTTTTCGTGTGTTGTTTGCTTATTTTGATGAATCTATGAGTAGTATCGGGGGGTATGAACCATAGAGAAGTTGGAATACAATAGGTTTAACACCAATATAAATAAAGAATGAGTTCAATACAGTACCTTAAAGTGGTGGTTTGTTTTCTTATACTAACGGAGCTCACAAGATTTTCTGTTAAGTTTTGTGTTGTGAAGTTTTCAAGTTTTTGGGTAAGGATTTGATGGACAATGGAACAGAGAGTGGCAAGAGCCTAAGCTTGTGGATGCTCAAGGCAACCCAAGGTAAAATTCAAGGACAACCAAAAGCCTAAGCATGGGGATGCCTCGGGGAGGCATCCCGTCTTTCGTCTTCGTCTATCGGTAACTTTACTTGAGACTATATTTTTATTCACGACATGATATGTGCTTTGCTTGGAGCGTCTTGTATGATTTGAGACTTAGCTTTTTAGCTTACCACAATCATCCTTGCTGTACACACCTTTTGGGAGAGACACACATGAATCGGAATTTATTAGAATACTCTATGTGCTTCACTTATATCTTTTGAGCTAGATAGTTTTGCTCTAGTGCTTCACTATATCCTTTTAGAGCACGGCGGTGGTTTTATTTTATATAATTTATTGATCTCTCATGCTTCACTTATATTATTTTGAGAGTCCTTTAGAACAGCATGGTAATTTCCTTTGGCTATAAAATTAGTCCTAATACGATAGGCATCCAAGTTGGGTATAATAAAAACTTTCATATAAAGTGCATTGAATATTATGAGAAGTTTGATACTTGATGATTGTTTTGAGATATGAGGATGGTGATATTGGAGTCATGCTAGTAGAGTAGTTGTGAATTTGTGAAATACTTGTGTTGAGGTTTTCAAGTCCCGTAGCATGCACGTATAGTAACTATTGTGTGACAAAATTGAAGTGTGATGTATTTCATTGATTGTCATCCTTTGTGTGGAGGTCGGGATCACGCGATGGTTAACTCCTACCAACCCTTCCGCTAGGAGCATGAATGTAGTACTTTGTTTTGATGACTTGTAGATTTTTGCAATAAGTATGTGTGACACCCCGAGACCGGTGCACCAGGTGTCAGCCAGTTATTCGTCGTCGTTGCCATGTCATCTGCTTGCGTGTTGCATCTGCCTTGTCATCATGTGTGTTGCATCAGCATGGTTTCAAACCTTGCATCCGTACGAGTCCCCCTCGTCCTTTGCATTGTCCTTTCTGAGCCCAGACACACTCGCACGTGCCCGCGGCACCTCAGAATATTTATTTTATAACTGGCCAGGAAAATGTTCTCGGAATGGGATGGAACTTGGCGTGTGGTCTTATTGTAGCATAGGTAGACCGCCTGCCAATTTTCGTCGCATTCGGAGCTCGTTTGATAGCCCAACCGTTAAACCTATAGCAACAATATAGCTGGACAAACGTCGGACGTTTTCGGTCTCCGAAAACCCCGCCGGGCCTCTCTCTCTTCTCTCCCACAGCCCGAGGCCTTCTACACAGCCCACCTAGCCCACCTAAACTACCCCTCTCGTCGGAGCCGTCGGATCGAGATCCGTGGGTCCAGAACACCCCGTAATCCCTCCAAACCCTAATCCCTAGACCCCCCTGCCTATTTAAGCCCTCCCCTCGTCCCAAAATGGTAGCCTTAGCCCCCCTAGACCCTCTCCCACCTCTCAGCCGCCGCCCTGCATTGTTTTCTGAGTGCAGCCAGCTCCCCACAGCCACTTGTCGCACCTTCATTGGCCGGCCGCAGCCCTCAGCCACTCCCTGGCCAATGGCGAGCCGCCACATGGCGTCTCCACGTCCTGCCCGCCGCCCAGGGCCGCAAAGCCCGTCTGCGGCCCGCCATGGGCCCATGCGGGCCCAACCGCCGCCGCCGCAGGCCTGTCTGCAGCCGCCGCCCAGAGCTTGCCCCGCTTCTCCAGATCCACGCCACCACCGCCGCTCGTCGGTCCTTCGGCCCTGCCGCCGCACCTCCAGCGTTGCTCGGCCCCTCCGCCATCAAGCCTCGCCGCCGTCCCGCCAGGTCGCCAGCCCTGTCGCGCCCTCTTCTTCCTCTCCCACTCTCCTCCCTGCCTCAGCTCCCCCTCTCCCGATGCAGGTCGCCCCGCCGGCCTCTAGCTTCCCCGCCGCCATGACGGACCCTCTCCGGCCAGATCCGGTCCCGCAGCCCCTGGATCCGCCTCCTCCGCGCCGTTCCCCGCCGATGCCACCTCGCCACGCCGCCTAGAGCCACTGCCGACGAGGCTCACCACCACCCCTGCCTTCCCCCGATCCAGTCGGATATGGGAGGAGGACGACGCGCCACCAGGCCACGTGGGCCCCACCTCGGCCCGCAAGCCGCGGCCCGCTCAGTGCTCCAGCCCGACCTGCCAGGCGTACTTCGCTCCTGGGCCGAGCCCATGGTGAGCAGCCCCATTCCCCGCCCTGAGCGCTGTATAGTTATGTTGCGCCCGTTTGCATTTTTTTTATATACAGAAAAATGACTAAGTCCCAGGAAATTGTTATCATGATGCATACTTTGAGTGGCTGTAACTTTTTGGCTGATGGTCCAATTTGAGCATATGATATGTCAAAATGTTCGTCTCGTGATGCTCTTCGTATTGTTGTATTTTGACATGCTTGTTTGAGTTCATCTTGATGCCCTAATCATCGTTGCAAGAGTGCTAAATGTTTTAAACTGCTGAAAACTGTTGTTAAGTGTGCATTTTCGAGTGATGATAACTTTGTGCATATTGGTCCAAATGGAGTGTATGATACGTCAAAATGTTCATTGTGAAGTTCTCTACGTTGTGGTTACTGTAGCATCCATGTTAGGTGCCATATTTCCATGTTTATCTTTGTTGCAAAAGTGCATGTGGCTGTTAAGTGCTGAAACTTGTTATGAGATGCTGATTTGTCTTTTTCTTATCTTTATGTGTGATTTTTGTTTGAGCTACATGTCAATATATTTTGGAAGCACAATAATGCCATCTTTGCTGTGGTGCAATTCAATTTTCATGATATGCCTTGTGGTGTTTGCAACAAGCTTGTAAAGTGGCCTACTCGCTGTTGTTATTTTCTGAGACTTGTTACAAACTGCCAAGTCTGAAACTGTTATAACCTGATGCCATGTTTGCTTGATGCCCCACTCCAATCCATGCATGTTTTGGGTTGTCCAATGATCATGTCTTGTTGTCCATGTTATGCTCTTTACATCCATGCCCTTGTTTGCACATCTGGCCTACTGTAGCTTGTTGTTTTCATGCTCTCAAGTTGCTATAAAATGTTTCTGTCAGCCTGTTATCATCAAGTTCAGTTTTGCCATGTGAATAGCTAGTGTTCTATGCATCCTATGACCATGCTATTGCCATGAGTAGCTTCATAAACATGTCTTCTTGCTGTTGGTTACATTCACTTTCCATGATATGGTTTGAGTTGAGTTGCACAAGCTTGCAAACATGCCAACTAGTTGTTGTTGCTCCCATATCTAGTTTATTTTCACTAAGTCTAAGAATCTGTAATTTTTTGCAATCTTGCCATGATGCTTTGAGCATGTTCTAGTGGTGTTTTGTAGTACCTCGTTTGTCATGCTTGTAGTGCTGGACATGTACATGCTTGCCATTCCCTTTTTTACTATGAAATGTTATTGTATCATGTTGTTTTGATGTCAACTAAGTGCCATGTTGCTGATTTTGGATAACTAGTTGTTATATCTTGTTTCATGTGTATGTGTTGAACCGTTGCTCCGTTTTGAGCGTGTCCTATATGAAACTTGTGTGTTTTTGCATGTAGATGCATAATATCATGTTGTTTACATGCTTGGAGTGTGTTTGCTTGTTGTTCGGATGCATCTTGCATATTTGCCATGCTTGTCTTGTTTCGCTCATATCTTCTAGGCCGTAGCTCCGAATTAAACAAACTTCATATGTAACATGACTAGAATTTCGAGTAGATCATCATGGTGCATGTTAACTTGTTGTTTAACAACTTTAACTTAAGATTTGTTCAAATCTGGACCAATTTCGAAATGTGCATATGAGGACTTACCAGAATTGTTAGACGTTGTTTCCAGCCTTATTTAAACTTGTTGGGTGTTGTTGTTCTTGTATGCTTCATCCCTTGCCATGTTTTGCATCATATAGACTTGTCTTGCATCATACTTGGTTGATCATCTTGTCATGTTCTTGTGTGGTGTGTTTACCGTGTTGCTTGTTTCTTCTCGTTAGTGCTTGTTCCGTTGCGATCGTGAGGATTCGTTCATCTTCACTTGGTTCGTCTTCGAGGCTTCTTATTCGTCTTCTTCATGGACTCGTTCTTCTTCCTTGCGGGATTCCAAGCAAGATGACCATCCCCATGGATACCTTTACTATCATTGCCATGCTAGTTGTCTCGATGCAGTCGTTATATGTCGCGCTACCAATCATTTATTGTCAGCCTCCCTCCTTGTTGCCATGAAACCTCTAACCTTTGGCAACTTCCCAGCAAACCGTTGTTTGGCTATGTTACCCGCTTACTCAGCCCCTCTTATATCGTTCTTAGTTGCAGGTGAAGATGAAGATTGCTCCATGTCGGAACTTGTTGTTGGAATATCACAATATATCTATTATCATAATTTAATACACCGATATACTTGGCAATGGGTGGAAGGCTTGGCCTTTTGCTCGATGTTTTGTTCCACTCATGCCACCCTAGGAGACGATAAACCGGTGTTATGTTCCTTGATTTTGCGTTCCTAACACGGTTGGGTATATGGGGACCCCTTGACAGTCCGTCTTTGAATAAAACTCCTCCAGCAAGGCCCAACATTGGTTTTAATTTGCCTCATAATAACAACTTAATTAATTAATTAAATTCCATACGGGGTCGCGCCCCCGAGGATTCTTTTCTACATAACAGGGGGGGCCAGTGCTGATGGTGTTGGTCCCAATCAGGGGTTATGCGGGCCGCCACGGGGAAACTCGAGGTATCTGGCTCCCGTAGGACTGCCCATCCGGTCGTGGCTTGAGACGAGATACGCGCGGCTACTATCAGGGTGTCGGCACGCCGAGAGGTCTTGCTGGACTTGTTTTACCATTGTCGAAATGTCTTGTGCACCGGGATTCCGAGCCTGATCGGATTGTCCCTAAGATAAGGGGTAATACTTTTACTTCTACTGATCGTGAGAGCTTGTGATGGGCTAAGTTGGGACACCCCTGCAGGGTTATGATCTTTCGAAAGTCGTGCCCGTGGTTATGTGGCAGATTGGAACTTGTTAATGTCCGGTTGTAGAAAACTTGACAGAGGATTCGAAATAAAATAGAGGAACCGCGTGAGTAACAGTGACCATCACTTTTCACTTTGAGAAGAGAACACGGTGGGGTTATGTTTGACTCGTAGGTAGTTCAGGATCTTTAGCGGTCATTACTAGTTTGCGACCGTTTGCGTAGATGCTCATATTATTCTTGTACTCGTAAGTTAGCCACCATATTTTGCTTAGCCGCTGCTGCAACCTCACCACTTAACCTATTCCTACCCTTTAAGCTTTTCTAGTCTTGATACCCATGGTTATGGGATTGCTGAGTCCTCGTGGCTCATAGATACTACAACAACAGTTGCAGGTGCAGGTTTCCGATGACTTGACGTGAGAGCGATGTTCTGTGTGTTGGAGTTCTTTCTTCTTCTTCCTCGTCAGTCTTGGGTTAGGTTCCTGGTTGGCAGCCTGGGGTAGAGATGGATGTTGTTGTGCTTTTCATGTTTGCATCAGTAGTCGGATGCCTTGTATTTATGTTGTTGTATTCTTGTGGCTTGTATGAATTCTTGTATCCCCATGTATTTGTGTAATGGTATGATGTAATGATATCCATCTTGCTAAGCGCCCGAAATGCGGTTGTGCCCCAATCACGAGGTTTATCACGTGATCAGGATAGAATCGCATCTTGAGCCTGACAGTATATGAGTTCTTTATGACTAATGTTGAGTCCATGGATTATACGCACTCTCACCCTTCCGCTATTTCTAGCCTCTCTTGTACCGCGCAACTTTCGCCGGTACCATGCACCCACCATACCTACCTATCATGGCATTTCCATAACCATTCCAAGATATATTGCCATGCAACTTTCTACTATTTCGTTTATTATGACACGCTTCACAATTGTCGTATTGCGATGCATGATCATGTAGTTGACATCGTATTTGTGGCAAGGCCACGATGCATAATTTTTCATACATGTCACTTTTGATTCATTGCACATCCCAGTACACCGCCGGAGGCATTCATATAGAGTCATATATTGTTCTAGTATCGAGTTGTAATCCTTGAGTTGTAAATAAATAGAAGTGTGATGATCACCTTTTTTAGAGCATTGTCCCGAAAAAAGGCCAAAAAAGGCCAAAAAAGGGAAGGCCCAAAAAAAGAAAAAAGGGGGACAATGCTACTATCTTTTTTCCACACTTGTGCTTCAAAGTAGCACCATGGTCTTCATGATAGAGAGTATCTTGTTCTGTCACTTTCATATACTAGTGGGAATTTTCATTATTGAACTTGGCTTGTATATTCCAACGATGGGCTTCCTCAAATTCCCTAGGTCTTGATGAGCAAGCAAGTTGGATGCACACCCACTTAGTTTCTTTTATTGTGCTTTCATACATTTATTCCTCTAGTGCATCCGTTGTATGGCAATCCCTACGCACTCACATTGATATCTATTGATGGGCATCTCCATAGACCATTTATACGCCTAGTTGATGTGAGACCTTCTTCCTCCTTTTGTCTTCTCCACAACCACCACTCTATTCCACCTATAATGCTATCTCCATGGCTCACGCTCATGTATTGCGTGAAAGTTGAAAAAGTTTGAAAAAATTGAAGTATGAAACAATTGCTTGGTTGAAACTGGGGTTGTGCATGATTTTGGTATTTTGTGTGACGAAGATGGAGCATAACCAAACTATACGATTTTGTAGGGATGAACTTTCTTTGGCCATGTTATTTCGAGAAGACATAATTGCTTTGTTAGTATGCTTGAAGTATTATTATTCTTATGTCAATATTAAACTTTTGTCTTCAATCTTTCCGATCTGAACATTCATGACACAATAAAGAAAATAAAATTGAGAATTATGTTAGGTAGCATTCCAGATCAAAAATTCTGTTTTTATCATTTACCTACTCGAGGACGAGCAGGAATTAAGCTTGGGATTCTTGATACGTCTCCAACGTATCTATAATTTTTTATTGTTCCATGCTATTATATTATCTGTTTTGGATGTTTAATGTGCCTTACGATGCACTTTTGTATTATTTTTGGGACTAACCTACTAACCCGAGGCCTAGTGCAAATTGTTGATTTTGCCTATTTTAGTGTTTCACAGAAAAGGAATATCAAACGGAGTCCAAACGGAATGAAACCTTCGCGAGGATCATTTTTTGAACAAACGCAGCCCAGAAGACTTGGAGTACACGCCTGGGAAGCCACGAGGCGGCCACGAAGTAGGAGAGCGCATCTAGGGGAGTAGGCACGCCTCCCTCCCTCGTGGGCCCCTCGTAATTCCACTGACATACTTCTGCAGCCTATATATACTCATATACCCTGAAAACATCCGAGAGCACGATGAAACAGTAATTCCACCACCGCAACCTTCTGTACCCGTGAGATCCCATCTTGGGGCCTTTTACGAAGCTCCACCGGAGGGGGAATCGATCATTGAGGGCTTCTACATCAACACCATAGCCTCGCCGATGAGTTGTGAGTAGTTTACCACAGACATTTGGGTCCATAGTTATTAGCTAGATGGCTTCTTCTCTCTCTTTGGATCTCAATACAAAGTTCTTCTCGATCTTCTTGGAGATCTATTCGATGTCATTCTTTTTGCAGTGTGTTTGTCGAGATCCGATCAATTGTGGGTTTGTGATCAAGATTATCTATGAACAATATTTGGTTCTCCTCTGAAATCTTATATGCATGATTTAAATATCTTTGCAAGTCTCTTCGAATTATCAATTTGGTTTGGCCTACTAGATTGATCTTTCTTGCAATGGGAGAAGTGCTTAGCTTTGGGTTCAATCTTGGAGTGTCCTTTCCCAGTGAGAGCAGGGGTAACAAGGCACATATTGTATTGTTGCCATCGAGGATAAAAAGATGGGGTTTATATCATATTGCATGAGTTTATCCCTCTACACCATGTCATCTTGCTTAAGGCGTTACTCTGTTCTTATGAACTTAATACTCTAGAAGCATGCTGTTTAGCGGTCGATGTGTGGAGTAATAGTAGTACATGCATAATCGTTTCGGTCTACTTGTCACGGACATGAAGCCTATATACATGATCATGCCTAGATATTCTCATAACTATGCGCTCTTCTATCAATTGCCCGACGGTAATTTGTTCACCCACCATAGAATCTGCTATCTTGAGATAAGCCACTAGTGAAACCTATGGCCCCCGGGTCTATCTTCTATCATATTAATCTTTAGTCAACTAGCTATCTTTTATTTTGCTATCTTTACTTTTCAATTTATACAACAAAAATACCAAAAATATTTATCTTATTATCTCTATCAGATCTCACTTTTGCAAGTGGCCGTGAAGGGATTGACAACCCCTTTGTCGCGTTGGTTGCAAGGTTCTTATTTGTTTGTGCAGGTACGAGGGATTTTAGTGTAGTCTCCTACTGGATTGATACCTTGGTTCTCAAAAACTGGGGGAAGTACTTATGCTACTGTGCTGCATCACCCTTTCCTCTTCAAGGGAAAACCAAGGCATGCTCACGAGGTAGCAGTATACAGGCCACATTGAGCTATTAAATATCAAGTGTTGGCTAATTTCTTAGCTGAATGGACCGAAGCCAAACTACCCCGGGAATATAGTATATATTTGCATTGGACAATGTACTTTGACGGCTCAAAATGTTAGCCGGACTAGGGGCTTGGGTCATCCTCACATCCCCCACAGACGATAATATTCTGTACACCCTACATATCATGTACACAGAGTCCAACAACGCAACCGAATATGAAGCTCTACAGCATGGTCTCCGGATGGCTACATCAATGGGCGTACAATGCCTCAAAGTAAGAGGGGATTGAAATCTAGCCATCTCTCAGGTCAATGATGAATTCGACGCCAAAGACCCTAAAATGGCGGCATATAGAAACGCCATCCTAAGGATGTCAGCCCGATTCGAAGGACTCGAATTCCAACATGTCGCTAGAGACAGTAATCAAGCGGCGAATATCCTTGCCCGCATGGGCGCCAAGCGTGACCCTGTTCCCAAAAAACAAATTTTTGTAAAGTCTCTTTAAGCCATCCTTGACATGGCACGACCGGGCCGGTGGCAAAACAGCCAATGAGCCCACCCAAATCGTCCACCCATAAATTGATCCCAACGACCACATCATTGGCAGCTTTGCACTCGAGGAAACACCTTCGGCCCATGAATTCATGGCCGTCATCGCCCCGTTGGCGGAACCCTTATTCTCTTACCTCCTGAGACAAGAGCTTCCTGATGAACAGACAGAGGCCCGACGCATAGTCCGATGCTCTAAAGCTTAGAAGATGCATGAGGGAGAGGTTTACAAAAGAAGCACTACAGGGGTCCTGCAAAGGTGCATACCTGAAGAGGAGGGGCAACCCCTCCTTGCCGAAAAACACGCCGACATGGGAGGCCACATTGGTGTAGCAACATGCTATACAAATGGTTTTTAACCCCTTTCCGTGACTGTGTTTTGAACCATCGCCAAGTGAGGGACTGCGATAGGTGGGTCCTTCCCACACGACCCTGAAACCGTCGGGGATAGGCCCATAGGTGGGGGAAAAATGAGCTCGTGTGCGACCAGGCGAGGCATCGAAACCCAATCGTTTCCGTTCGTATGTACATTCCACATGGTGAATCCCAAAAAAACAATTCTGTTCGTATGTATATCACGCACAGTTTTGTGTGTGCAAACATTTGTGCAAGGTGGCCTAACGCAAACAGTTCTCTCCCAGAAGTCGTGTGTGATTGGTCGTTGATCGAACACACCTACTTTCTAGAAACCGCGCGGGTTGTATTAGTTCATCGCCCACGGTGTTGTCTGAGTAATCGTCTACAATAGAAAACCCCAATATGTAGGGTAATTAGCCTATTATTGATAATCCATACAGTAATGAAATTGGCATTTCTTATAAAACGCACCGGATATTTCATATCCGTATAATAGCAACCAAGATTTCATAATCAAATTACATCAGAAAGCTTCAGCACACAATTACGCCATTACACAACAGCACCAAGTTTCACATGCAACATTCATAACCTTTAGAAAGTAGCATCATACACGGTAAATAGACAGACGAATCTCATCTGGGAAACTGCAGAAGTGGAAGGCAAATATTGAGGCTTCAGCGATGTTGAATGTCCTTGGAACTTTAGGCCAGTGGCTATGGATAATTGCCCGCCCAACATTCGTCCTCTTCAGGAAAACTTCAATATTATATCATGGGTGTTGAATGAATACCTTCATCGCCTTTTGACCATGCAGGTGGTTTAAGAGGCAATCATCGGTGAACTGCTTAATTACATAGATATGCATAAATCGTTGTTATAAATTTTGAAATGGTGCAAGGGGTAAAAACAAGGTAAAAGAGTTAGTATCATCCTATAGTTGACTGATGTCTTCTTCATTGTGCAAACAAATATCTTATTGTTTTTTGTCACAAGTTTCTTCATCCTAACAGTCTTTCTGAGTTTCTTGAGTTGACTGATATTCATGGACATCTCATTTCCCCATATGTCACACCCTGATTTTCATGTCACATTGCTTAAGCTAATTATCATGTTAAAAATGTGGATTTACAAAAACTTTTGAGTGTTTTTGACTTTGCATGATTTGACTTTTGTCTGCTGTTTGCTAGTGCTCTAAAAATCAAATAAATCCTCCAACTCTTATACTTCATCTCCTTGACCCAAAACCTTTTCCCAAAGATCATGCCATGTGTATAGACCAGTATAGAATTTAATTATAAAAATATTTTGGCCAAATAGTATATTCTAAAATTAGTTTTCCAAAAACCCCTAAATTGAGGTTTGCACTACAAGTACCTTATTTAGGGTGTGAAAAATCTTTCAAAAAGTATATTTGAATCCTATTAGGTATAGGACTCCCAGAAACCACAAAATTATAATTTTAAAAGTTATTTTTATATTTTATTTAAAAGCTTTTTCTTAAGGCCAGAAATGGTCTTTAATAGGGAAAAATTATTTAACTATTTCAGAAATATTTTCCAAAATTCAGGGAAACTCATAGGACATATATTGTCCATATATAAGAGTTTCAACACATGGTCATGTTCAAAATATTGGACAAATCCTTCCAAAACCCTTTCTGGATATTTCAAGCTTTTGAAATATTTACAAAGGAAATATTCTCCAAAAATTCCAGGGAAATTCTATCATGTCATATATGACATATCTGATGATCTTGCAAAGCCTCATGCCTTGAAGATCAAGGAAACATCATCTAATGCCCTCAAAACCATTCTGTCCATATTTGAAGTTTGAGGAACTCTACATTGCCAAACTTGTCCAAATGCTCTCAAACTTGGTGAACATCCTAAAATGATGTAATCATGCATCCATGCCAAATGGCACAAGTTTTGGAGAAGCATAACTTGATCTAAGTGCCCCAAAACCATTTCTGTTCAAATTCAAATTTGAACAACTTTACATTACCAACTTTTTACCTGGGGCTTCAAAATTTGTGAGCATGATCATAACCCCAAATGATGATGCTACACCAAGTGGTGCATCAAGGGGAGATGATTAGCTTGACTCAAACAAGGTGAACCAATTTCTGTTGATTTCTAGGGTTCACCAAAGTTACATTGGCAACTTTACCCAAATGAGCTCAAATTTGGTGGAAGGGCCTAGATATATGTGACATTCCATCCTGTTAAGTCCCATGCCAATTGGAAGTCATTTGCCTCCCCAAAACCTGATCAAACACCTTTTGTCCATTTAACAAAACCAGTGTTTGGACCCCTTTTACTATTTCCCTTTACCTCAAATCCTTACCACAGCTTCCCCTGATCATCCTCTACCTCGAGTAACTTCTCTATGGCCTCATCTCAATCATTTGAGGGGGTAAAACCCCAATTCACACTGCTGGACAACAGTACACTTCTTCTTCTTCACCTCCCTCCTCATTCCAATGGCTTCCCAGAGCATCCAAGGCCACAGTGCATTTGTTTACTACTCCCTCTACCCTCTGGACACCATTGGCCACACCCTGGACGCCAGGCAATGCCAATGGCAGCCAAAAGCACCCTCTGGAGCGCGCTACAGTGCTCTGGAGCACTGCAGCCGCCCCCAATCACCGGCCACGACCACCTAGGGCCTCCCCCCTCGTGTCCCCCGAGGCTGCCTCGGCGTCCGGGACACGCCGGGCGGTCGGCCCCCTCCTCTCTCTTCCTCTCTCACCCCTGCTCGCACGCGCACCGGCCGACCCTGAACCCCAATGGGCGCGCTCACACGCGCAAGACCTCTGGCGCCTCCCCGCTCCTCCTCTCTTTTCCTCTAAGCGTGGACTAGCCCCACGAACGCCCTGGACATGCCCGCTGGTGCCCCCGTGGCTTGCAACGACAGCAAGGGCCTTGCCTGCGCATGCGTCTTCGGTGGACCGGCACTCACCTATAAATAGGCCGCGCCCGAGCCCCCTTGCGGCTCCGATGTCCTCCACTCCCTCTCCTGATCCTCCTAGACCCGCTCTCTCTCTCTCCCGCACCCCCTATCCACCACCGCAGCCGGAGCAGAGCCGCCGGCCGCCGCCTAAGTTCGGGCGCCTCAGGCCCTTTCCCCTCCACCTAGCCGCTCCAGCACCACCTCAGCACCGTCCAAGACTCACCCCAAGCCCAGCTCCTCCTTCCGCCGCCTCTTCCCCGCTGTGCGAAACTACACCGACGGTCGCCTCCGCGGTCATCCAAGCCGTCGCTGCATCAGCCCTCCCCAGCATGCGTGCAATACATGGATGGGTGCGGCGTGCCCTCCTGAGCACGCCGGTGGGCGGAGCGTCGCCGGAGACGCTCTGTGGCCCCGGCAAATCACCGACGGGAGCCACTCATCCCCACGGCGAGGACACGGCGGGAGGTTGAAGATGGCCTGGACACTGGGCCATGCGCGTCAGTAACCCAGCTGGCAGGGGGCCCCGCGAGTCAGCGACTCCAACGCTGGGCCCGCCGATTTTTAAGTGGAGGCGGGACAGCAGACACCGCTTTCCCCGCGCGGAGGCGCACTCTGCCAGGACGCCTTCGGCGTCACCACCTCCGCCCGCTCAGCCGAGCCGCTGGGCCGGCCCACAGGCTATCCACTTCCCTGAGCGCAGCGAAGGGTATAACCCCCCCCCCCCTTTTTTCCTTTTTCTTTATCCAGTCAACTTCATAAATGCTTAATAAATTCATTTGAACTCCAAACTTGATGATTCAAATTTCCTATGGCTCCATAAATCATGCTCTATCACATGGTGCAACATGCACATTATTCCAGAGACATTTTCTTCACACATATTTATCAAATACCAATATATCATTTTTTGTGATGAACTTTAGAAAATCACAGAGAGCTCAATCTTGATCCAAATGCAGTGGTTCAAATTCCTAGATGCTTGTCATATCCAAACTTAGTTTTGGAACATTTTTATTAATACTTTCTGTACCCCACCAAATATTGAGCCATTTCTTCATATTTATCAGCTTTGCAAAATCCTAGGAAATTCATTTGAATTCCAAATCCAGTGAAACCAACTCCTAGATGCTTCTAAACTCATGACTTGTTGATGGGTGCCCTTGCTCATCATTCAAGAATATAGTTCTGTATACTTCTTCCAAATCCATAAACCCCTTGGTTCCAGGACATTGAAATGATCCAAGCTATTCATTGATCCAATACCTATGAAACCACCTTGGTCATTTCTAATATGACCAGAGGTATCCTAGAAAAGTCCAACTCCTATTTTTAGAGCACTTTTATTCTTGCTTTGATTGTGTTGCTTATTATGATTGTTTCCATCGTTAGTTGACGAAATAAACGGAATACTCGGAGATGGACCAGAAGGTTTGAAGACTCGGAAGAATAAGGCAAGCAGCCCTTTGACCATGTTTGAGAAACTTTATATGCATGTCTCATAGCACCTTGTTATCTATGCATCGGAATCATGTTGAGGTGGAGACCACTTTGGTTGCTACCTTTGTTACTTACTGTTGAAACTTGCATCAAACATGACCCTACCATCCTATGAGGGTTATGTGGGTGGGAGTAGATAGTTGTATACTATAGAAGTTGGCTACGCAAAATGGGTCAGGGTTATGCATTGAGTGAAACAAGTGTGGTCTGACATACTTACAAACGACCCAGAGGGTGCCATTAATGCCCCTGGGAGATAATGAGAAACTAGGGCACTACTTGGTGAAGAAGTAGTGTGCCGAGGCTTGATGAGAGTGTTGTTTACGGAGATGGATTAGATTTATGTGTGACTACCGTCCCAACCAAATATGCGCAACCACTCTACCCTTATATGGGAAAGGGCATTATTGATTACCTAGGTCGATACTAGCATGGTGCTCGCATTACTAGTGACGGGGGTGGCATGAGGTCACTCTCGGGACGGGGTCGTGCTTGGATAGGCGGCCATGACTGTCTTTACAGGGCACCGGACACACCGTTGGTACCCCATTCTTGTGGTATGTGATGAATATGGGAGCGAGTCTCCACAATTATTAAGATGTGAATGTGGGGCACGGGGATTGCTACCAATCGAGTGGACTTTGTGTTAGTGTCGTCTAGGGAAAGATAGTGATCGGGTGCTTACCCCGGGTACTTGAGGTACCGCGGGTCGTGGATGTCACGGAAGTTCCCCGGATCTTGTGGGTAAAGTGTGCAACCTCTGCAGAGTGTCAAACTATTCGAATAGCCGTGTCCGCGGTCAAGGACAGTTGGGTGGTGCTACTTAGACTATGTCCATAAGTTTCTGGGAAACAACACGATTCAGAGATATTGTTGATGTGATTGTGAGAAAGACACAATGAGCTTGAGCATGAGTTGATTACAACTCTTTCTCGATAATGATGTCTGTGACCTCCTGATACTTGTTGCAGACACATGCATGTCCATGTTACATGTTGATCATACTTGCATATGAAAAACTAGCTTTCCGCAAAACAACCAATTTAGCAGTAGAACCTTGCATAATTATTCTGTTATCACACTTGGGTTGCTTGCGAGTACATTCAATGTACTCATTGGCTTGCCACTGGTTATTTTATTGGCCAGGCAGGAGAGAACAGGTTATGATGAAGATTTCATGGTAACGAGCATGCGAGCTAGGACGCTTCCCAGTCAGAATGCCTGTAGGGTTAAGGAAGATGGCATGGGTCCAAGTTGTTATTGAAGATTTCCGCTGCAACGATATACTCAAGACTGACCATTATGGTCCTATTTGTGTAATACGGTATGTATGGATGTAAGACTCTTGTTATTCAGCTTCTGTGTGTTCAGTGAGCATTGATCTCTGGGATCACTGTACACGTGCATTCGGTGATCTCGACTTCTAAGTCGGGGTCCCCACAGAGCTGGTATCAGAGACATCCTGACTGTAGGAAGCCTTAGTTAGCATGGTCATTAGTTAGGGTAAAACTATTTTCAAAAACTATTACTAGTTTTCAAAACTATCTATACTTCTCTTCCCTTCTTAGTTTTTCGAAAACTATCTATACTTGATCACTGCCCCTTCAAAAATGTTGGTCGTTAAAACCCTTATGCCCATGACCAATGGATTTTCTGTAATCCTCGTGGAGTGCACCTTGCCAAACACTCACCCACCTCTTTTGAACGCAAGATTGGCGACACCACGACAAGACGGTACCAACAGAAACTACATCCTCAATGAATGAGGACATGAAGACCCAGAAGATGGTGACACCCTTGACAAGAGCCCCCAAGATGGTGCAACTTTGGCCTATGATGACCAGGCTATAGGTTATGCAAAATCATGATATGCATCGCTAATAGAGTAATCCTGTCACTACCGTTGTTGTATCGGCAACCACCGGTGGATGAGAACCTTGCCATTTGGTCCGCCTCACCATAGTGAGCAGGAAAACGGTTCTCTTCGTCCCCCGCTCTTGGTGTCGATGTTTTCAACAACGAAACCGACATGTTGGACCTCTATTATGCCTTGTTATTGTCATTGCATACGGATCGCCTACCTGGTACCCTCGACGTCCCAGAAGGCACAAGGGATCGTCATGATTAAAGAGACAAGAGAAGACCAAGTCAACGCCAGCTACAAGGAGGCACCTTCACCACCTCACCTCATCAGGCGAGAAGTTGTTGAAGATTCTTCAGGCTCAACCTGGATCGTTCATCAAGCAACTACAAGGGGCATAGCAACACCTGAGGAAGCTCAGAAGACTGCACGAGGCACAAGTCACGACACTGAGTCCGAGAACCCCTAGGGTAGGATGAGTTGTGTACCCCCTATGCGCAGTCGAGTTCGTATGATGGTTCGAGTAGAACCTTGATTGTGTGTTGCTTGCTTTTATTTGGTTGCGTTTTGATATAAGTCGCACTTTTTCCCCAGGCAACAAGTGCATGGCTATATCACCTTCCTTGCCTTGTTTCTTTTGTTTCGACCTTTTTCCACCTGTTTGTTGCACCTGCATTATAGAAACCCCCTTTAGGCATTTCCCTCCTCTACGCTGCTTCTTCCCTCTATTCTCTCTCTCTCTCCCCAACTGAAGACCCGCAAGACAAGATGCACCAAGGGTTCTACCTCGGCAGCCAAATGGCACTGAAGACTTCTGCTACAACCTCCACGACCAATTGCAACCCCGTAGAGTTATGTTTAACCCTCCAGACCAGTAACCCTATGTGATGGCCTGGCTTATTAGGGATGATAGACTACTCATATCAATAAGGAATTCCTTCTTTTCCGGGAGCCCATTCGGATAGAACTCCAAAGTTAAGCATGCTCAGCTTGGAGTAGTTTTAGGATGGGTGACCGACCGGGAAGTTGCTCCCGGGTGCACACGAATGAGGACAAAGTGCGCAGAAAAGACTAGTATTGATATGTGAGGCCAGTCTAGATCCCACCAGGAGTAACGACCACTGGCGGGTTTGTCCGGGGCGTTACATGTTGGTATCAGAGCCGACCCTCGCCGTTACACGGATGTTTGCGGACAGTTTGCAGTCATGTTGTGCATGACGTTTGTGACCCGTCATGGCACACGGCATGGCACATGTGCTGTCCTGGAAGCACAGACGGTTGTGCCAAGAGGGAACGTTCCTGTGGCCCGACGAGGACGTCGGTTCCTCTGAGTGAGGGTGTATGTGATGGCCTGGCTTATTAGGGATGATAGACTACTCATATCAATAAGGAATTCCTTCTTTTCCGGGAGCCCATTCGGATAGAACTCCAAAGTTAAGCGTGCTCAGCTTGGAGTAGTTTTAGGATGGGTGACCGACCGGGAAGTTTCACCCGGGAGCAACTTCCCGGTCGGTCACCCATCCTAAAACTACTCCAAGCTGAGCACGCTTAACTTTGGAGTTCTATCCGAATGGGCTCCCGGAAAAGAAGGAATTCCTTATTGATATGAGTAGTCTATCATCCATAATAAGCCAGGCCATCACACCCCATTCCTAGACCCTTTGAGACTTCACGAGACACTCCGGCACGAACCCTTAACCATGTGCTTAACCCATAGGATTGTGAGAGAACCAGTTAAGCCTTTATAACCTTGCACAACACTGGGTTCGTAATGGAACTAGAGGACACAGTGAACGAGCACATTTTCATCCTAATATAGCACGAGAACTGACAATGCCATAGATAGACCAGTTCGAGGATATTGGACAGATGACTTGGTGGCTTTATATCAGTGACTTCGAGGAATTATCTGAGACCTTGGTGGATTATGAGATTTCATATTGATGGGTTCATGACTTTGGGGAAGCATGTAGGTGTACCCGTTGGGCATAAGATTTGGATTTATGTAGGTGATTCTGGTTGGTATAAATGCAGGATATGTCTGCATGGTTCGGAGTAAAATTGGATTTAGGCCTATGATCCTGATTATGATATCATGCTTCTCGGTGGACAATAACCTAGGAGATTGGATTATTTGTCGGAGTTGATTTAGGGATCTATATAATCATGACCCTGGAGTTTACTTGACCCGGATGATGAGAATTTGGTGGACATACTATCGTAGTGCATAGTCCTTCCAAGTATTTGGGTATTATAGGGACTTGAGATCTTGTGGAACACCATAGACATCGGATTTGTAGAATTGTTGGATTACGTGGTGATTGATGGAGATTACCGGGCTATTGGAGTTGATCTATAGGAAGGAAACAAAATCTTGGAGTGGCATATGATGTGTTTCCTTAGAATAGAGGTGCATTGTTATGAGCCTTGCAAGAATAGGTTGAGTGCTTGGATTGTGGGGTTTAATTTAAGCTTAGCAGCATGTGTGACCTACCCATGGATTTTAGGGGTAGACATTCATATGGATTTGGGGATCGTAGACAAGTATAATTTTGTAAGACCGTCTCTTGAGAGTCATGAGGATATGTATGGAATGAGTGGTGATTGAAGTTGGTCTATGCGAGAGACTGCTTTTTCGTTCGGAGTGCTAGATAGAGCTATTGGCATCTCAAAAACCGTGCTTAAGGATAAGATGATAAAAGTTCACTCACTCACTAGAATCCTTGAAACCCTTAAGCCCCACCAAGCCACAACCTGGTCAGATTCCGACCACGGGCCTTCGCTCTAAGTCGGGAAGACCTTGCAAATACTCAACGGAGACCACCACCAATACCCCAGCCTACCTTGCATACCCCATAGACCTCATGGAGTAATTGGACAAGTTGGGTAACATCATTATTTGATGGCCTACTTGTCTGCCCGAAGACAAAGAAGAGACGGACAGCTGGATAGAAGACATTTGAAGACCGCCCTGTCAAGAAGGAAGATCTACACCGACCACCGTCATCAAGAAGTAAACTTCCGCGTCGAAGACCGGGCATATCTGCAAACCACTCCTCTCAAAGGAACCCAGTTCACCTTAAGGTTCTGGAAGAAGTTCCAAGAAGCCTTTGGAACCAAGTTATCTTTCAACACGGCTTTCCACCCACAGACCGGAGGTCAGACATAACGAGTTAATCAGATTCTCGAAGACATGCTCCGAGCCTGTGTCTTGGCATATGGAGCCAGTGGGAGGATTGTCTCCCTTTTTGCCGAGTGATGGGCCTCGAACCCCTCGTTGGTTACCCCAAGTGGAAGGTGTAAGATGCAGTAAGTAGAAGTGTTTTCCCTTAGCAAATATACCAAGGATCGAATCCCCAGAGACTCCTAGGTTCAACAAGTAGGTGTCAACTGCTACGGCGCCAGATTAGTAGCGATCAACGTGGACCTGCACACAGATACAAATAACTTTGCTCCCAACGAGTACAGAGAGGTTGTCAATCCCTCCGGCCTTGTAGTTCACAAAGGATTAAAAGCAATGATAATAGTGATAGATAATGTTTTGCAATAGTAAGTAAATAGGGAAAAGTAAATAGTGGGTGTGATCAATGATGCTAATATGGACCGGAGTCTCATGATGTTCACTAGTGATGTCTCTCTCCCAAAAGACGATAAAACAGCTATGTGAGGTAAACAAATTACAGCTGGGCAATTGACAGGACCACGAACGCAAACCAATGCTGACTACATTGCAAGAAAGGTTGAGGTTCAAAGCATGGGCGGTACGCCAAAGTAAGTAGACCGAAATCCATCAATATCTACTACTAGTCATCCACCTTGAAATATCTATCCAGAACATCTCGCTGGTATTAAGTTGCGAGTCCCACCCATAGTGTAAACTCAATGCAACAGACAACTGCATTAAAAGAACTTTGCGTAAAGTAAACAATCCTTGCACCCGCGGGCACAAGCACCGTTGTTTTCCCCCTTGTGGCAACAGCACATCCCCTAGACTCATGTTTCTGTCACTCAAGCTAGTCATCGAGGGGCATGAACCCACAATCGAGCATAACGTTCCCTCTTGGAGTCACTACCTATTACTCGGCCAAAGCAATAAATAGCAATGGAGAACATGCAAGAATTACTTATGAACAAAAATATAAAAGAGGTGAATCAAATATATTACTCAAGATCAATCTGAACATAATCTCATAATCCATCAGATCCCAGCAAACTCAACATAGCAACAGCATAAGGATTACATAGGTGCCTCGATCATGTAGGGCACCTCACGAGGACTAATTAGTGAAGCACAAGAACGAGAGGAGAACATCACATAGCTACTGGTCATGGACTCATGGTCCAAGGGAGACTACTCACGAGTCATCCGGTAGGCGTCCATGGTGGTGGAGAAGCTCCCGGTGGTGATCCTCCCCTCCGGCAGGGTGCCGGGAAGAGTTCTCCTGGTGCTCCCGATCTTGGAAGCGGCGGCGGCGGCGGAACAGAGATGGGATCGCGAAAAGAGTTTCTGTTCTGAGGGTTTTGGAGGACCCTTTAAATATATGCCAAAGTAGGGCATCGGGGGAGCTTCGGGGGGCCCACGCGCCCCCCCGGTGCGGCCCGGGGGGGGGGGCGCCGACAGGGCGCCTGGAGCCCTGGTGGCCCCCCCAGGCCGCCCTTCGGACGCAGTGTTATTTCCGGATCGCTGATTTTTTATATAATTTTTCTGGATTTTTCTGGGCAGTTCTCGAAACGTGAAAACCTGAAATACAAAAACAGCCGAAAACAGAAACTGGCACTGGGGTGCACTTGATTAGTAAGTTAGTCCAAATATGATCAAAAGTGTATGGAAGTGTAAGAATATCATAGCAATATCACCCAAAAGTGGCATGGAGCAAGCAGAAATTATAGATACGTTTTGGACGTATCAACATCCCCAAGCTTAATTCCTGCTCGTCCTCGAGTAGGTAAATGATAACAAGAATAATTTCTGTGGTGACATGCTATTAACCATATAGGACTTTTTCATAGTCATATGACAAAAGCTTACTGAGACAATGATTCTAAAGTAATTAAGTTGCCTCATGAGAAAATCACAAATGACTGAAAGTTTTACAACATGAAACTGAAGCATCAAAAAGATTTGCAATGAACATGATGTGCAAATATGATAAAGTGATATCTAGCTTGCCCCCTTTAGTGATGCAAAACATAAATGCAGGGGCACCTTCAAGGTTTAAGTGATGACTAGATACAATCATTTCAGAATAAACGATATCACAATCATGCAAAAGACAATGCTACTTTGGGACAATGCACATTACACTCAGAATGACAATCATGCTCTCAGT
The DNA here is from genome assembly GCA_902687465.1 of Secale cereale. Classification (NCBI taxonomy): domain Eukaryota; kingdom Viridiplantae; phylum Streptophyta; class Magnoliopsida; order Poales; family Poaceae; genus Secale; species Secale cereale. The sequence continues at coordinate 267,471,634 of LR738712.1, read as the reverse complement.
AGTTGGTGCTTCAACATAAAAGTAAAAGAAAGGTTAAGTGCTAGAGCTTTTTATTTTGAAAACATGGAAGCAATTGTGTCAACGGTAGTAGTACTTCATATGTGTCATGTATAAAACATCCTATAAGTTGCAAGCCTCATGCATCGAATACTAATAGTGCTCGCACCTTGTCCTAATTAGCTCGGATTTCCATGGGTTATCATTGCATTGCATATGTTTTAACCAAGTGTCACAAAGGGGTACCTCTATGCCACCTGTACAAAGGTCCAAGGAGATAAATCGCATTTGATTTCTCGTTTTTGATAGATCTCAACTTGAGGACATCCATACCGGGACAACATAGAAAATAGATGACGGACTCCTCTTCAATGCATAAGCATATTCTCATAAGAGATTGAGGATTAAGGTCCAAGCTAAAACTTCCACCATGATGCATGGCTTTGGTTGGCGGCCCAATGTTCTTCTCTAACAATATGCATATTAATTCAACCCACGGCAAATCACCCTTACTTCGGACAAGACGAACATGCATAGCAACTCACATGATATTCAACAAAAGTGTGACAGTTGATGGCGTCCCCAGAAACATGGTTACCGCTCAGCAAGCAACTCATAAGAAATAAGATACATTGGCAACATATTCTTTACCACAATAGTTTTTAGGCTACTTTCCCATGAGCTATGTATTGCATGGTTAGTTTTCTTAGTACAGGTGGAGGTTAGCAAAAAGACTGGGAGCGACCAACTAAGAGAGCAATGACGGTCATAATCATGCAGAGCGACAAAGCAATATTGAATCAGGCATGGTAGTTATATCGCTACTCAGAAATAAAGATCATCAAGGCTTGACAGACTTTCTTTACAGTCTTAAATATGCGTGAGCATACACCAAGTCAATCAAAATAAATTCTCGAAGGAAGATATTACTAAACCATACCACATCATAGGCAAACAAATCAAGTTGGTAATCCAATAACACATTGGGAACCCCCCAGCTATTTGAGTTAACCATAAGAAAACCTGAACTACTAAGCACCATCATGCAAGTAGCATCTTTATCATAGACACATTAACCAATGCAACAGAAGCAAACTCTCTTAATAAGGTGAGCATCGTAATTAAAGAGAGTTCAAGCAACCAACTAAACAAAAGCTCTTTGAAAAGATAAGCATGAATACTAAGAGCAGAGCATGATAGTAGCTATTAAAAGAAAAAGAACACACACAGCATAGATAGGCATAAAAATTCTATGTTATGTTCTAGGTAGAGGTGGAGCGTGTTTCTCTCCCACATAAAGGAATGCTGAGTTCCGACTCATTAGGAAAAACTAAAATGGAAACTAAAAGCGAGACGCTCCAAGCATAGCACATAACACATGAAGTGATAAAAATATAGCGAAACGAAAGACGAACTGATAATGTTGATGGAGAAGGGGATGCACGGGGGCATCCCAGAGCTTAGACGCTTGAGTCTCCTTGAATATTTCTTGGGGGTGCACGGGGGCATCCCCAAGCTTGAGCGCTTGACACTCCTGAATCTTTTTATCATCTTCCCTCGCACACTTGAAAACTCCCTTCATACATAACTCATCATAATCTGATTAGCGAGGTTAGTACCCTTAATAAAATAATTATACCTTGCTGGAAATAAGGATATTCTTGAAGTTCTACTGTTTCTCAAGATTGCCAAAAGGTTTTTGCAAAGAAAAAGCAAGTTCTTAATTTGCAAAGTGAAGGTAAGGCAAAACAGGACAGAATCTGTGAAAAACAGAACAACAGGTAGTAATTGATCTGATCGGGATACTTCTGCAACTTAAATCAAAAAACTCTGAACAGACGCACGAAAGACAATTATATAGAGAACGCTGTCGAAAAAACTCAGACCAAAAAGATGATCTGGTGATTTTATACGAATTTTTCTATCCAAGGACAGAATCTGTTTCCTGGACAGCACCTCACAACTTTTGAACTTTCTAGCAATCAGAGGCTATACTTGGCACAAATATGAAAAGCAAAGATACAATGATGATGCTACAGTAGTAAACAACATCAAGACCACTGAAACTGAAAGAACAAACTGAAAGCAACGATAACAAGGGTTGTCTCCCTAGAGCTCTTTCTTTATAGCCATAAAGATAGGCTTAAGACTTTAATGATGCTCTCGTAGGAATAAGAGTTGAAGAACAAGAGAGAGCATCAAGAAGCAAATACCAAACACATTTAAGCCTAACATGCTTCCTATGCATAGGAATATTGCAATACAATAATTCATTGAAGCACAAAGCAATAAGCATAGGAAGACAAAACAAGTGCAGCTTCAAAACCTTCAACATAAAGAGAGGGAACTTGATATTATTGAAATATCTATAAGCATATGTTCCCTTCTCATAATAATTTTCAGTGGGATCACGAATAAACTCAACAATATAAGCATCACCTAAAGCATTGTTACCATGATCCACATGCAAAAAGGTACTCTTACTCTCCACATAAGCATAATGAAGAGGATAAAACTTAGTATAAAAGAGAGACATAAGCTCTTGCCAATCAAGCAAGTGCGAGTTATCGAGAAGCTTATACCAATCTGAAGCCTTATATATAAGTGCTACGGCGAACAATTTTCTCATGACAAACTCCCTTGATACACCTGCAAGCTTAAATAATGAACATAATTGTGACAGATATAGCAAGTGTTCACCGGGATGTCTGTCTCCTGCATAACGATTAGCCAAGATATAATTGATAATACCAGCTGGTATTTTATAGGGCACAATTTCAGTAGGGGGAGGAGCAACCACCACAGGTGTGGGGCGTCTTCCCGCAAGCAACGATCCAATAACAAGGTTGCCCATAACCATAACTGGTGAGAAGACATAAAGAAAACTGAAAGGTAAACTAACAAGACTAAAAGCAAAGGTAAAAGATAGCATGCAACTCCCCTATCCTAAAGAGTGGAGTCCCCGGCAACGGCGCCAGAAAATACTCCTTGATGGGCCTCGAACCCCTCGTTGGTTACCCCAAGTGGAAGGTGTAAGATGAAGTAAGTAGAAGTGTTTTCCCTTAGCAAAGATACCAAGGATCGAATCCCCAGAGACTCCTAGGTTCAACAAGTAGGTGTCAACTGCTACGACGCCAGATTAGTAGCAATCAACGTGGACCTGCACACAGATACAAATAACTTTGCTCCCAACGAGTACAGAGAGGTTGTCAATCCCTCCGGCCTTGTAGTTCACAAAGGATTAAAAGCAATGATAGTAGTGATAGATAATGTTTTTCAATAGTAAGTAAATAGGGAAAAGTAAATAGTGGGTGTGATCAATGATGGTAATATGGACCGGAGTCTCATGATGTTCACTAGTTATGTCTCTCTCCCAAAAGAAGATAAAACAGCTATGTGAGGTAAACAAATTACAGCTGGGCAATTGACAGGACCACGAACGCAAACCAATGCTGACTACATTGCAAGAAAGGTTGAGGTTCAAAGCATGGGCGGTACGCCAAAGTAAGTAGACCGAAATCCATCAATATCTACTACTAATCATCCACCTTGAGATATCTATCCAGAACATCTCGCTGGTATTAAGTTGCGAGTCCCACCCATAGTGTAAACTCAATGCAACAGACAACTGCATTAAAAGAACTTTGCATAAAGTAAACAATCCTTGCACCCGCGGGCACAAGCACCGTTGTTTTCCCCCTTGTGGCAACAGCACATCCCCTAGACTCATGTTTCTGTCACTCAAGCTAGTCATCGAGGGGCATGAACCCACAATCGAGCATAACGTTCCCTCTTGGAGTCACTACCTATTACTCGGCCAAAGCAATAAATAACAACGGAGAACATGCAAGAATTACTTATGAACAAAAATATAAAAGAGGTGAATCAAATATATTACTCAAGATCAATATGAACATAATCTCATAATCCATCAGATCCCAGCAAACTCAACATAGCAACAACATAAGGATTACATAGGTGCCTCGATCATGTAGGGCACCTCACGAGGACTAATTAGTGAAGCACAAGAACGGGAGGAGAACATCACATAGCTACTGGTCATGGACTCATGGTCCAAGGGAGACTACTCACGAGTCATCCGGTAGGCGTCCATGGTGGTGGAGAAGCTCCCGGTGGTGATCCTCCCCTCCGGCAGGGTGCCGGGAAGAGTTCTCCTGGTGCTCCGGATCTTGGAAGCGGCGGCGGCGGCGGAACAGAGATGGGATCGCGAAAAGAGTTTCTGATCTGAGGGTTTCGGAGGACCCTTTAAATACATGCCAAAGTAGGGCATCGGGGGAGCTTCGGGGGGCCCAGGCGCCCCCCCGGCGCGGCCCAGGGGGGGGCGCGGCGCCAGGGCGGCTGGAGCCCTGGTGCCCCCCCCCCCCAGGCTGCCCTTCGGACGCTGTGTTGTTTCTGGATCACTGATTTTTTATATAATTTTTCTGGATTTTTCTGGGCAGTTCTCGAAACGTGAAAACCTGAAATACAAAAACAGCCGAAAACAGAAACTGGCACTGGGGTGCACTGGATTAGTAAGTTAGTCCAAATATGATCAAAAGTGTATGGAAGTGTATGAATATCATAGCAATATCACCCAAAAGTGTCATGGAGCAAGCAGAAATTATAGATACGTTTTGGATGTATCACCGAGTTCTCCTATAACAACAGTTACCAGTCGAGCCTTCAGATTGCACCATTTGAAGTGTTGTACGGACGCAGATGTCGCACACCCCTCAACTGGTCAGAGACTGGAGAAGGGCTAGTTTTTGGACCGGGTATTCTTCGCGCAGCAGTAGAGCAAGTCCAACTAGTCAGAGAGCGTTTGAAGACAGCCAAGTCAAGGCAAAAGAGCTATGCTGACACTCATCGTCGGGACATGAGTTTCCATGTCGGGGACCGTGTGTACCTGCGGGTAACTCCTCTGAAGGTAACCCAGCGTTTCCACGTCAAGGGGAAGCTCGCACCAAGGTTCATTGGACCCGTTGAGATCACTGCACGACGAGGAGAAGTGGCTTACCAGTTGGAACTACCACCCGAGCTATCCGGTGTGCACAATGTATTCCATGTGTCACAACTCCGGAAATGTCTCCAAGTTCTGCACAAGCCTAATCTCTACAAGGATGTTGATCACCAAGCCATTGATCTGCAGCCTGATTTGACCTACCGCGAGAAGCCCATCCGCATTCTGGACGAAGCAGAACGACGGACGCGAAGCCGTACCACCAAGTACTTCAAGGTCCAGTGGAGCACCACCCGTAAGCAGAACCAACAAGAAGAAGTGAAGACTACCCCGTATCCAAGACTCCGTCTTTCTTTCCACGCCTAGTCTGGGAATCTCGGGGACGAGATTCTTATAAGGGGGGTAGGTCTGTCACACCCTGATTTTCATGTCACATTGCTTAAGCTAATTATCATGTTAAAAATGTGGATTTACAAAAACTTTTGAGTGTTTTTGACTTTGCTTGATTTGACTTTTGTCTGCTGTTTGCTAGTGCTCTAAAAATCAAATAAATCCTCCAACTCTTATACTTCATCTCCTTGACCCAAAACCTTTTCCCAATGATCATGCCATGTGTATAGACCAGTATAGAATTTTATTATAAAAATATTTTGGCCAAATAGTATTTTCTAAAATTAGTTTTCCAAAAACCCCTGAATTGAGGTTTGCACTACAAGTACCTTATTTAGGGTGTGAAAAATCTTTCAAAAAGTATATTTGAATCCCATTAGGTATAGGACTCCCAGAAACCACAAAATTATAATTTTAAAAGTTATTTTTATATTTTATTTAAAAGCTTTTTCTTAAGGCCAGAAATGGTCTTTAATAGGGAAAAATTGTTTAACTATTTCAGAAATATTTTCCAAAATTCAGGGAAACTCATAGGACATATATTGTCCATATATAAGAGTTTCAACACATGGTCATGTTCAAAATATTGGACAAATCCTTCCAAAACCCTTTCTGGATATTTCAAGCTTTTGAAATATTTACAAAGGAAATATTCTCCAAAAATTCCAGGGAAATTCTATCATGTCATATATGACATATCTGATGATCTTGCAAAGCCTCATGCCTTGAAGATCAAGGAAACATCATCTAATGCCCTCAAAACCATTCTGTCCATATTTGAAGTTTGAGGAACTCTACATTGCCAAACTTGTCCAAATGCTCACAAACTTGGTGAACATCCTAAAATGATGTAATCATGCATCCATGCCAAATGGCAGAAGTTTTGGAGAAGCATAACTTGATCTAAGTGCCCCAAAACCATTTCTGTTCAAATTCAAATTTGAACAACTTTAAATTACCAACTTTTTACCTGGGGATTCAAACTTTGTGAGCATGATCATAACCCCAAATGATGATGCTACACCAAGTGGTGCATCAAGGGGAGATGATTAGCTTGAATCAAACAAGGTGAACCCATTTCTGTTGATTTCTAGGGTTCACCAAAGTTACATTGGCAACTTTACCCAAATGAGCTCAAATTTGGTGGAAGGGCCTAGATATATGTGACATTCCATCCTGTTAAGTCCCATGCCAAATGGAAGTCATTTGCCTCCCCAAAACCTGATCAAACACCTTCTGTCCATTTAACAAAACCAGTGTTTGGACCCCTTTTACTATTTCCCTTTACCTCAAATCCTTACCACAGCTTCCCCTGATCATCCTCTACCCCCAGTAACTTCTCTATGGCCTCAGCTCAATCATTTGAGGGGGTAAAACCCCAATTCACACTGCTGGACAGCAGTAAACTTCTTCTTCTTCACCTCCCTGCTCATTCCAATGGCTTCCCAGAGCATCCAAGGCCACAACGCATTTGTTTACTACTCCCTCTACCCTCTGGACACCGTTGGCCACACCCTGGACGCCAGGCAATGCCAATGGCAGCCAAAAGCACGCTCTGGAGCGCGCTACAGTGCTCTGGAGCACTGCAGCCGCCCCCAATCACCGGCCCCGACCACCTAGGGCCTCCCCCCTCGTGTCCCCCGAGGCTGCCTCGGCGTCCGGGACACGCCGGGCGGTCGGCCCCCTCCTCTCTCTTCCTCTCTCACCCCTGCTCGCACGCGCACCGGCCGACCCTGAACCCCAATGGGCGCGCTCACACGCGCAAGACCTCTGGCGCCTTCCCGCTCCTCCTCTCTTTTCCTCTAAGCGTGGACTAGCCCCACGAACGCCCTGGACATGCCCGCTGGTGCCCCCGTGGCTTGCAACGACAGCAAGGGCCTCGCCGGCGCATGCGTCTTCGGTGGACCGGCGCTCACCTATAAATAGGCCGCCCCCGAGCCCCCTCGCGGCTCCGATGGCCTCCACTCCCTCTCCTGATCCTCCTGGACCCGCTCTCTCTCTCTCCCGCACCCCCTATCCACCACCGCGGCCGGAGCAGAGCCGCCGGCCGCCGCCTAAGTTCGGGCGCCTCAGGCCCTTTCCCCTCCACCTAGCCGCTCCAGCACCACCTCAGCACCATCCCAGACTCACCCCAAGCCCCAGCTCCTCCTTCCCCCGCCTCTTCCCCGCTGTGCGAAACTACACCGACGGTCGCCTCTGCGGTCATCCAAGCCGTCGCTGCATCAGCCCTCCCCGGCATGCGTGCAATACATGGATGGGTGCGGCGTGCCCTCCTGAGCACGCCGGTGGGCGGAGCGTCGCCGGAGACGCTCTGTGGCCCCGGCAAATCGCCGGCAGGAGCCACTCATCCCCACGGCGAGGACACGGCGGGAGGTTGAAGATGGCCTGGACACTGGGCCATGCGCGTCAGTAACCCAGCTGGCAGGGGGCCCCGCGAGTCAGCGACTCCAACGCTGGGCCCGCCGATTTTTAAGTGGAGGCGGGACAGCAGACACCGCTTTCCCCGCGCGGAGGCGCACTCTGCCAGGACGCCTTCGGCGTCACCACCTCCGCCCGCTCAGCCGAGCCGCTGGGCCGGCCCACAGGCTATCCACTGCCCTGAGCGCAGCGAAGGGTATAACCCCCCCCTTTTTTTTCCTTTTTCTTTATCCAGTCAACTTCATAAATGCTTAATAAATTCATTTGAACTCCAAACTTGATGATTCAAATTTCCTATGGCTCCATAAATCATGCTCTATCACATGGTGCAACATGCACATTATTCCAGAGACATTTTCTTCACACATATTTATCAAATGCCAATATATCATTTTCTGTGATGAACTTTAGAAAATCACAGAGAGCTCAATCTTGATCCAACTGCAGTGGTTCAAATTCCTAGATGTTTGTCATATCCAAACTTAGTTTTGGAACATTTTTATTAATACTTTCTGTACCCCACCAAATATTGAGCCATTTCTTCATATTTATCAGCTTTGCAAAATCCTAGGAAATTCATTTGAATTTCAAATCCAGTGAAACCAATTCCTAGATGCTTCTAAAATCATGACTTGTTGATGCGTGCCCTTGCTCATCATTCAAGAATATAGTTCTGTATACATCTTCCAAATCCATAAACCCCTTGGTTCCAGCACATTGAAATGATCCAAGATATTCATTGATCCAATACCTATGAAACCACCTTGGTCATTTCTAATATGACCAGAGGTATCCTAGAAAAGTCCAACTCCTATTTTTAGAGCACTTTTATTCTTGCTTTGATTGTGTTGCTTATTATGATTGTTTCCATCGTTAGTTGACGAAATAAACGGAATACTCGGAGATGGACCAGAAGGTTTGAAGACTCGGAAGAATAAGGCAAGCAACCCTTTGACCATGTTCGAGAAACTTTATATGCATGTCTCATAGCACCTTGTTATCTATGCATCGGAATCATGTTGAGGTGGAGACCACTTTGGTTGCTACCTTTGTTACTTACTGTTGAAACTTGCATCAAACATGACACTACCTACCTATGAGGGTTATGTGGGTGGGAGTAGATAGTTGTATACTATAGTAGTTGGCTACGCAAAATGGGTCAGGGTTATGCATTGAGTGAAACAAGTGTGGTCTGACATACTTGCAAACGACCCAGAGGGTGCCATTAATGCCCCTGGGAGATAATGAGAAACTAGGGCACTACTTGGTGAATAAGTAGTGCGCCGAGGCTTGATGAGAGTGTTGTTTACAGAGATGGATTAGATTTACGTGTGACTACCGTCCCAACCAAACATGCGCAACCACTCTACCCTTATATGGGAAAGGGCATTATTGATTACCTAGGTCGATACTAGCATGGTGCCCGCATTACTAGTGACGGGGGTGGCATGAGGTCACTCTCGGGACGGGGTCGTGCTTGGATAGGCGGCCATGACTGTCTTTACAGGGCACCGGATACATCGTTGGTACCCCGTGCTTGTGGTATGTGATGAATATGGGAGCGAGTCTCCACAATTATTAAGATGTGAATGTGGGGCACGGGGATTGCTACCAATCGAGTGGACCTGTGTTAGTGTCGTCTAGGGAAAGATAGTGATCGGGTGCTTACCCCGGGTACTTGAGGTACCGCGGGTCGTGGATGTCACGGAAGTTCCCTAGATTTTGTGGGTAAAGTGTGCAACCTCTACAGAGTGTCAAACTATTCGAATAGCCGTGTCCGCGGACAAGGACAGTTGGGTGGTGCTACTTAGACTATGTCCATAAGTTTCTGGGAAACAACACGATTCAGAGATATTGTTGATGTGATTGTGAGAAAGACACAATGAGCTTGAGCATGAGTTGATTACAACTCTTTCTCGATAATGATGTCTGTGACCTCCTGATACTTGTTGCAGACACATGCATGTCCATGTTACATGTTGATCATACTTGCATATGAAAAACTAGCTTTCCGCAAAACTACCAATTTAGCAGTAGAACCTTGCATAATTATTCTGTTATCACACATGGGTTGCTTGCGAGTACATTCAATGTACTCATTGGCTTGCCACTGGTTATTTTATTGGCCAGGCAGGAGAGAACAGGTTATGATGAAGATTTCATGGTAACGAGCATGCGAGCTACGACGCTTCCCAGTCAGAATGCCTGTAGGGTTAAGGCAGATGGCATGGGTCCAAGTTGTTATTGAAGATTTCAGCTGCAACGATATACTCAAGACTGACCATTATGGTCCTATTTGTGTAATACGGTATGTATGGATGTAAGACTCTTGTTATTCAGCTTCTGTGTGTTCAGTGAGCATTGATCTCTGGGATCACTGTACACGTGCATTCGGTGATCTCGACTTCTAAGTCGGGGTCCCCACACCATATGCAGAATGGGTCGAACCGTACGTCTAAACCTCTGACAGTAGGACCTACATGTGCAAGACCAAATTGTAAGAAACCTAAATATTAGAATGATTCCTGCAACTGCACAATAATGTGCTACTACTAGCGAAAGGACCATGCATGAGCAAACCTCGATGGTAAACCATGGTGTCTCCCATTGTTTCCTCGCAATGCACATAAGGAAGATCTTGCTCAGGTTAATTGCGAGTTGCCATACTATCAGTAGAATATGTATTGAGTAGAGCCAAATTTGATTTATTTCTCAGATGCATAACAATACCAAATTGTACCCACAGCAAATGAAAATCAAATTGCAGAACTGAACCAAACAATTTGACAACAGACCAAATGAAGAAAAATAGTTAACTGTGCTCGACATTGCAGAATAGAAACATCTACTAGAAGATAAGAGAGTTAACAAAACAGTTAACTGAGCTCGACATTGCAGAATAGAAACATCTACTAGAAGATAAGAGAGTTAACAAAACAAAGAATGCTTGAGAGCAGTACTACGAAATGTAGCAATTTTTGGACCAAATTGTTAACTGAACATTACATTTCAGAGGACCAAACTGTTAACTGAATATCAGATTGCATATTAACATTACAGAGGACAAATCACTAGATGGCATTGGCGGTGGCCTCGAGAAAACATCACAAACTGTATTTTAAAGTAGACATCTGCAAGGCGGTGTCGACGGTGGCCTCGAAGATGAGGTGCTCCTCCAAGATCTAGTGATCCACACGCATGATAGCCATAGCGACCTCGTGCGTGCGTGCGACCGCGATTTGCTTCTCCGCTGCCTCTTGCTACTGAGCTCCATGTTATACTGCATGCAAAATGGCTGTGGGCGGCGCTTAATTGTAGGACGGGGCCAGTAATTTCGGCGGAAGGTGTCGCGCCGTCTGTCGGGGCATGTAGGACGGGGAAGGAGGATGGTTTGGGTGAGATGTGGATTACCCGACCATATCAACAAGGCTGCGCAGCAAGAAGAAGAGTCGGTGAGGAGGCGGCCCAGCAAGAAGACGGGTCGGCGGCAACGAGGCGGTGCTGCAAGAAGAAGGGTCGCCAGCGAGGAGGCGGCGCTGCAATAAGGGTCGCCGGCGAGGAGGCTGAGCTGCCAGTAAGCAACAATGAAGGTTTGAACTTGGAAAGCAAGGAGGAACAGTGGAAATGTGGCTTTTGGTGGGAGGGAGGGAGTGCGGAGATAGATACTTCTGCGGTAGCAGAAATTTTTCGCTCGGTGCTGTGAGAAACAGGTGCGCAAGTGTGGTTCAAGCGCGAGCAGTAGACTATAGACGATGAAGCTTCCCGTGTAAGCTAGACAAGACGGTGCACCAAGATATTTTATATCGCATCCCATACGATTCTTGCTAGTAAATTGTTTGTGGTATAATTGATTTTTCATAATGTTTTGAAAGAAAAATGGTGTTATGGAGGGAAAGGATGGTGTTTGAATTTCTAGAACATTTAGGTACAATGAACATCCAACTACACGAGTGTCGTGTTTAAATTTGCAATTATTCCGGGTTCGTTTGGCAATTTATGCATTAATTGAGTTTCTACGCATTTAATGTGCATAATTCAAATTGGAACTACAAGAACATGCTCCAGTGCACCAAAGTTGGTTGAAAAATCACATGTGTGTCTTTGGGTGAATTTAAAGGTCCCATGAAAGAATGGGAATGAAATTCAAACGAACATTGAGAACCTTGGTTTTTAAATTCCTCTAAATTCAAAACTCGAGTGAAAATCATGAAACTTGGCAGGGTTTCATTTCATGGCGGCAACATGTTGTGGTGAAAAATTGGCCGCATTTGTACAAGTTTTGGTATAAGATTCTTGCAAACCGGAGCATCTCTCGAGAAGACCCATGGTTCCCCAGGGGGGCATGTCACCTTTGTGTGTGAAATGATATATGCTGCCTACCCCCTTGATTTATTACAGAGGCAATATAGAACTATATGAGTGCGGTGTTAAACTTTGGAATTATTACGGGTTCGTTTGGCATTTCTATACATTAATTGAATTTCTGGTCATTTAATATGCATAATTCAAATTTGAACTACAAGCACATGCTCTAGTGCACCAAAGTTAGTTGAAAAATCACATGTGTGTCCTTGGGTGAATTTCTAGGTCCCATGCAAGAAATGGAAATGAAATTCAAACATCTGGGCATCGTGGCTCGGCCGTAATTATTGAGAAACTTTGTTTCTCAATTGCTGTAAATCATAAACACACAAGAAAATCATGAAACTTGGCATGGTGTCATGACATGGCACCAACTAGCTGTGGTAATTTTTTTGGCCCAATTGGGACAAGCCTTGGTATAAGCTTTTTGCAATCCGGAGCTTCTCTCAAGAAGGCTCATGGTTCCGAGAGGTAACATGTCACCTCCGTGTGCGAAACGACATACATTGCCTTCTCCCGCCTTAAATTTTTTACATGGGCAGATTCAACCAAATAGGAGTTTCGTGCTAAATTTTAGAATTATACTGGGTTTGTCTGGCCTTTTTTATATATGAATTGAATTTCTAGTCATTTAATGTGCATAATTCAAATTTGAACTCCAAGCACATACTCCAGTGCACCAAAGTTGGTTGAAAAATCACATGTGTGTCCATGGGTGAATTTCTATGTCCCATGCAAGAAATGGGATTGTAATTCAAACATCTGGGTGTCGTGGCTCGGCCGGAAATATTGAGAAACTTGGTTTTTAAATTGCTTTAAATCCAAAACACACCTCAAAATCAGGAAACTTGGCATGGTGTCATGACATGGCACCAACATGATGTGGTAATTTTTTTGGCCGAATTAGGACAAGCTTTGGTATAAGCTTCTTGAAAATCGGAGCTTTTCTCAAGAAGGCTCGTGGTTCCGAGAGGGAACATGTCACCTCCGTTTGCGAAACGACATACACTAGCTTCTCCTGCCTTATTTTTTACACATGCAGCTTAGACCAAATAGGAGTTTGGTGCTAAATTTTGGAATTATTCTAGGTTTGTTTGGCCTTTTTTATTCATTAAATGAACTTCTGGGCATTTAATGTGCATAATTCAAATTTGAACTACAAGCACATGCTCTAGTGCACCAAAGTTTGTTGAACAAATTACATGTGTGTCCTTGGGTGAATTTCTAGGTCCCATGAAAGAAATGGGAATGATATTCAAACATCTGGGCGTCGTGGCTCGACCGGAAATATTGAGAAACTTGGTTTTTTAATTGTTGTAAATCCAAAACATGCCTAAAAATCATGAAACTTGGCAAGGTGTCATGACATGGCAACAACATGTTGTGGAATTTTTTGTGGCCGAATTAGGACAAGCTTTGGTATAAGCTTCTTGCACACCGGAGCTTCTCTCAAGAAGGCTCACGGTTCCGAGAGGGAACATGTCGCCCCTGTTCGTGAAACGCCATACACTGCCTTCTCTCGCCTTAATGTTTTTACACAAGTAGCTTAGACCAAATAGGAGTTTGGTGATAAATTTTGGAATTATTTCGGGTTCCTTTTGCCTTTTTCTATATTAATTGAATTTCCACGCATTTAATGTACATAATTCAAATTTGAACCACAAGCACATGCTTAAGAGCACCAAAGTTGGTTGAAAAATCACATGTGTGTCCTTAGGTGAATTTTTAGGTCCCATGCAAGAAATGGCAATGCAATTCAAACATCTAGGCATCGTGGCTTGGCCGGAAATATTGAGAAACTTGGTTTTTAATTCCTGTAAATCCAAAACACACTTGAAAATCATGAAACTTGGCATGGTGTCATGACATGGCACCAACTTGCTGTGGTAATGTTTTTGGACGAATTGGGACAAGCTTTGGTATAACCTTCTTGCAAACCGGAGCTTCTCTCAAGAAGGCTCGTGGTTCCGAGAGGGAACATGACACCTTCGTGTGTGAAACAACATACACTGCCTTCTCCCGCCTGAATTTTTTTACACATGCATCTTAGACAAAATAGGAGTTTGGTGCTAAATTTTGGAAATATTCCGGGTTCGTTTGGCCTTTTTATACACTAATTGAATTTTTGGGCATTTAATGTGCATAATTCAAATTTGAACTACAAGCAGATGCTCCAATGCACCAAAGTTGGTTGAAAAACCACATGTGTGTCCTTGGGAGAATTTCTAGGTCCCATGCAAGAAATGGGAATGTAATTCAAACTTCGGGGTGCCTTGGCTCAGCCTGAAATATTGAGAAACTTGGTTATTTAATTTCTGTATATCCAAAACACGCCTAAAAATCCTGAAACTTGGCATGGTGTCATGACATGGCACCAACATGTTGTGGTAATTTAATTGGCTGAATCGGGACAAGCTTTGGTATAAGCTTCTTCCAAACCAGAGCTTCTCTCAAGAAGGCTCACGGTTCAGAGAGGGAACGTGTAACCACCGTGTGTGAAACGACATACACTACCTTCTCCCGCCTTGATCTTTTACATAGGCAGCTAAATTTTGGAATTATTCCAGGTTTGTTTGGCCTTTTTTATACATTAATTGATTTTCCAGGCATTTAATGCACATAATTCAAATATGAAGTACAAGCCACATGCTCCAGTGTGCAAAAGTTAGTTGGTAAATCATTTATGTGTACTTAGGCGAATTTCTAGGTCCCATGGAAGATGTAGGAATGGAATTCAAACATATGGGCGTCTTGGCTCGGCCGGAAACATCGAGAAACTTGGTTTTAAAATTCCTGTAAATCCTAAACTCGCCTGAAAATCACAAAACATGGCATGGTGTCATGACATGGCACCAACATGCTATGGTAAATTTTTTGTCCGACTTGCGAAGGCGCACACATTAACAATCAACAAAGTCATTTTGGAACAATTGATGCCACATTACAACTCGGAAACATAAATATTATTGAAACCATGGGCGTTCTACTTACCATTTACGTGCCGCCAAGCGTCCCCTTTTTTTATTGGCTAGGAGGTGTTGTGCGTGGTACTCCCCCCGTTTCAGTTAACAAGTCCTGCGCGTATACCTAAGTTCCCATTTTCATCACCGTAATATAAACTATATAACACAAAAAATATACTATTTGAAAATAGAACATCTAATGTTTACCATGGTATGTTTTTTAATATATGACTTCTATTAGGGTGGTCAAATTGACGACTTAGGGGTATGCGCACGCCTTGTAAACTGTGAGAGAGGGAGTAGCTATTTGAGTATGGGATGTGTGCGATCATACCCCTACGCGTGCTCATCGGGAGGAGAGCCCTTTGACCTCTATCCGCCGCCCACCTCCCACCCAATGTATCCATTAATGGCACCTGAGCCCCTGTTTAATGGCGTGGCTATGTCTCATTCGACTGAGATTTAAGAGAGAGAAAAGAAAATCTGAAAAGAAAGTTTTGCGCAGATCTTGATATAACATCCGACGGACCTATATAGCGTCGACTACGAATTATAGCAAGACTGATGAATATAAGGACAACAATGCTAATAATTGTCTAACATATTTAGGAAGATCATTAAAAAAGCCACATGTGGCAACACCCAAAATACACAAGGGAAAAAGAAGAAGGAACTAGTCTCTGGGACAAGTGGCGATGAGCTCTTCCTTGTCCTCAAGACGCTGCTTGAGAGCCTCCACGGAGTCCTCTAGCGGCCTTTGGCGCTCGATGCGGAGCATGTCATTCTCGTCCATAAGTTTCTTGAGGATGATGCCGGTCCTCTTCAACAAGGCAGTGGTCTCCTCCTGCTGCTCTACACTTCTGACGATCTTCGCCCTTGGCAGGTCGTGCTCGGCCCAAAGCTTCGCATTACCCTCCCTTAGTTGCCGGATGACGTAGGTAGCCTGTTCAAACGAGGCTTTCATCTCGTCCTGCAACCTCGCCCATCCGGAGATCTGATCTATCTTTCTATGGATGACCGCATTCATGCGCCTGTAAGAGTCCTCGCTTGCCCGCGAGACATTTTCCCAGGCCTCCGCAGCGCGGGACGACATCTCTACTGCATTCGCGGCGCGTCAGGACATCTCTGCTACTTCTGCAGGGCGGCCGGACCAGTATGCTACATCGGCGGCTCGGCGAGACCTCCGTGCTGCTTCGATGGCACAGTGGGACCTCTTTGCTACTACATCCGCGGGGCGGGACATGTCGGTTGCTTTCGCGGCAAGGCGAGACATCTCTCGTGCTTCCGCTTCCATGCTCGCCTCTCCCGGGTGGTAGTCTCTTGGCCCAGAACTCGCGCTGGCCATGGCGGATGCAAGGGAACGATGATGAATGACTTATTTGTTTTTGTGGATGAGGAGTTGAGGAGGAATGTGTCGTCATCTTGGAGTAGTATTATTTATAACAGAGTACTAATACGCTCCTAAGTGGGAAACCATTTAGGTATCGATCAGTGTGAATAGGTTTGTAATTTGGAATGTGATGGGAAGCAACCTCAAAATTTATTGACGGTTGTATAATTTCTAAGTACGTCACTATTCCCGAAAGGCGTAACGTGGGCACACTTTCTCGGCGGCGTACGTGGTGTCCGCACCATAGGGTGCACAGCAATAGGCAATGTCAACACACGTCTTGTTCCAACAACCATGCGCGCTCATTATTAACATCGCGCACGCTTCTTTTAATTAGAATGTGTGCCCGTGTAGCGCACACACGTTGATCTATCTAACGGTTTCTGTTTGTTGTGGCTAATCGTAAACAGTTCATCCGTGTGAAGTGTATGCCATCAATCACAGACACATTGATCTTGCTGACCTTTCCTGTTGTGTTGCCTAATCGCAAATAGTTAATCCTTCTGAATCATATGCCCTCAATCACACACACTTTCATCTAGCTGCCCGTTTCTGTTGTTCCGCCTCAGCATAAACAGTTAATCCGAGTGAACTGCATGACGTATATCGCACACACCTTCATCTGGCTGCCCGTTTCTGTTTTTCTTCCTCATCTCAAATATTTAATTGAACTGAACTGTAAGCCCCGCGTCGCACACCAACTAAAATCTGAACCATGTTGGATGAATCCTTCATCGCAAACATTTTGCATCTTATGAAAGGTTTTTTTACATCACCATTTGTGATTAATGCATCGTTCACAGTTTCGTCAAAGGGTCTCTGATCGTATTGTCGCATTAGCTGTATCCTACAGTAGTGCCACCACGCGGCATCCTGGGCGTTAGTCAGCAAGGCTTTCTAGGTAGGGTTTTTCTGTCACGCATCCCGCGCGGACGCACACAGTTTATTACAACATTGCGTTGGGTGCTAGTTGTTTGCAAACCAAAGCCATATGCTCCCCACAGCCCTCCGGACAACTATAACTTGGCAGTTCCCGGTCTGGGGGCTCGACATGGTCGCACCACTTAAGGGAGGGACCAAGAAAAAGAAATATTTGCTGGTCATGGTTGATAAATTCACTAAGTGGATTGAAGTGAAACCCGTTACCACTGTACATATAATTACTGACAATTGAACTAATTTTACCGCCCAGGAAGTTAAAGACTGGTGTGCTAAAATGGGCATTAAGCTCAACTACACCTCGGTGTATCACCCACAAACCAACGGGAAAGTAGAACGGGCCAAATGACTCATCATGAGCGGCACAAATCCTCCCCTGGTCTGCTCCCTCAAGGAATCAGACTGCCACTAGGTAGAGGAGCTCGACTCAGTGCTATGGGGACTGCGCAACACTCTGAACCGATCTACGGGATACACTCCGTTTTTAATGGTATACGACGTAGAGGAAATCCTCCCATGCGAACTCATCCACGACGCACCTACAGTGCGCATGAACAAAGAAAGGAAGGCCGAGTTAGATCGGCAGGATGACCTGGACGCCCTAATGTGAATGGGACATAGTGCATTCTATCAGCAATAAACACAGTGTCACCAAATTCGGGAAGTACGGGCAAAGACATACAACATGGGAGACCTCGTCCTCCACCTCCCCGAAAAGTAGAAGCACAAGCTTTCTCCCAAATGGGAGGGCCCGTTCATTATCGAAGAAGTACTCGCAGGAGGAGCGTATTGTCTTTGTTGCCCATCCGATGACTGCCTCAAACCAAACCCATAGAATGCAGCTCGACTGCGGCGGTTCTATGCCTAGTCCTGTGTCGCCATCACCACTCTCTCCCTTCATATTTTAATTTTATCTCGACAGAGCTGTAAACTCCTACGTGTGGTCGGATAAAGCAAACCACGTTAGGCCCGCATTGTATACATCATCGAATGTAATACCCAGCTTGGCCTGGGGGCTCTTTCTAAAAGAGTCAAATAATACAATCAATACAAATCACATTCGGTTTTTTTGCAACCTTCCCATACCTCTCAAGCCACTACATGGACCTATTTGACTTAAGATCTTTGCCAAGCTGGATTGCTTGACTCTCGTCTTTACCCCTACATTCCCGACTGTTCGGCTAGGGAGTAAAGGGATCACATGTGCGATTGTTACGACTAGGTCATCCGGGACCGTACCTCAGACGGGTGAAGCCGAAAGCTAGCATTCTTACATAGTACAATAAGTCGGCCTCATGGGAAGTGAACATAGCCTGACACTTACCACGACATTCTCATTCATAGTTCTAAAAAACTACTAGTCTCCTTTGATCATACATATCCGGACTAGAGATTTATGTTCAGCATATCATACCTTAAGAAAGTAACCCTTGGAGGAACTATTTTCTTCGGAAGATTTCTTACTTCAAAAAGTAATATAACATAACTCTCCGCAGATGTTTCGTATGTCTGCACCAGATGGCCGGATTACTTTGTCACCAAAAATGTTCCCCTACTACTGAGGGCACATAGTACGGAATACTTCCCGATCACTGGTCGGGAAGGTTGAAGACGATGGACAGTTAAGACAACATTTTACAGCATGGATCCAGATGGTTCAATGTAAATTAGTCCCTCTGGTCCTTTTTAGTTCGCATATAAGATCTGTCTGAAGTCGAAGTTCATAAAGTTTGACCAACTTAATAGAAATAAATACCAAAATTCACAATGTTAAATCAATATCATTAGATGCGTCATGCGTTTAATTTTCATATTGTATAACTTTTGTATTGTAGACGTTAATATTTTTCCATACAAATATGGTCAAACTTTACGATGTTTGACTTCAGACAATTCTAATTTGAAGAGTAAAAAGGACCGGAGGGAGTACATAAATACATAGAATTGAAATAGTAGTCTTGATTGAAATTATCTATCAAACTGTCTAAAGTGAAATCCTTTTGGGAGTAATGAGCAGCAGACATCACTTGATCATGCACCAAGCTAAGGGGTATCTCTCGACCGTCAGGCCCAGCTAGCCCAACTCGCGCCATATGCTCAGGGTCTAGATTGGTAAAACGGGGCGTCACCATTGCTCATGCCTCATGCGCTCCTTCCCGGCTGGCCGATATGTTCCACAATTCAAATCGCCGCCTTGCTCCTTTGAAGTGACCAGCTTGTCCGGCCATACTTTCAGGTGGCACCTCGGACGGCCATAATGCATTAACAATGCTCTTGATAGCCTTCATGGCTCTCTCTTGTGTTTGGGTCAGTTCCTTTAAAAGGTTCCCTCCGTAGGAACTGACCTCCTCTTTGGGCCGCCCTATCAAGAGACCTAACATCAGGCCTCACGTATTCTTGTTAGCACATTATGATCACACATGCTAAGGTAAGCAAAATTTGTAACTTACCAAATATGTCGCCTTTGAGTTTCTTGTTCTCCTCAAGGGCCTATGCCAACCAAGATTTTATAGTCTCGATATCTTCGGTTTTTTGTTGAACCTCCACCTTGAGCTTTTTCTTCTGCTCATGACTTCGTGTCAAAACATGTTTACCAGCCGCATGTTGTGATTCTGCGCGCTACTGGGACTCTCTGGCCGCTTCCAGATCCTTCTGCAATCGGCTCACGGATTCGGTGGCTACAGGGAAAGCATAGTATCAATAGGCAGGAAAGCACAGTACAATTTCCAGACACTCTAAAAAGCTTCTTTGATTTACCAGAAATCTTGATGGTAGCTTTCTTGACTGTCTCTAGTGCGGCTTTTGCATCAGCCAATTGTGTTCGGCTCAGCTCTAGGTCCTCGGACAACTTGTTATTCTGCTCCCTGACAGCCTGCAAAAATTAAGATACTACAGATCCTTAACTCGGCCGTCCCGTCCAAATTAAGGCGTGGTGCTACTAGGTTAGGGATCACAATATGCTCTTAAGCTATTTCAATCTTGCACCTGCATATTGGCAGAAAAAAAGACTGGCGATCCCTTCAAGACCTGTTCGGGCTGCTCCAGGTATGCGTCCATCGAATTAAGTTCATTGAACTCATGATTGGTAAAGGCAGCATGGCAAGGATTCCCCCTGGGCGCGCCCTCCATCCTTGTGACTACCTCGCAGCAGGGGGCCCACAAGGGTGTGGGGCGCGCCCTATCCCCTGGGCGCGCCCTCCATCCTTGTGACTACCGAAGCAGCTCCCCTGACGTGCAGTCCAAGTCCTCTGGATTTCTTCTGGTCCAAGAAAAATCCTCGTAAAATTTTGCACCATTTGGACTCCGTTTTATATTCCTTTTCTACGAAACTCAAAAACAAGGGGAAAACAGAAACTGGCACTGGGCTCTAGGTTAATAGGTTAGTCCCAAAAATAATATAAAATAGCATATTAATGCATATAAAACATCCAAAATAGATAATACAATTGCATGGAACAATAAAAAATTATAGATACGTTGGAGACGTATCAAGCATCCCCAAGCTTAATTCCTGCTCGTCCTCGAGTAGGTAAATGATAAAAACAATTTTTTTGATGTGGAACGCTACCCAACATATTTTATCAATGTAATTCTTCTTTATTGTGGCATGTATGTTCAGACCATAAGACTCAAAATAAAAGTTCATCAATATTAAAACAGTAATACTTTGAGAGTACCAAAAGTAATCTACGAAGCTTCAAAAATAACATGGATAAAGAACGTTATCCCTACAAATCATATAGTCCTTATGCTCCCTTTTCTTAACATAAAATACGCCTCATGCCCATCCCGAAGTCAGCCAAGAAATTGCTTTCATACTCTACTTTTCAAGCCTTTTTTCAACTCTTGTCGGAATATATGAGCGCGAGCCATGGACATGGCACTATAGGTGGAATATAAGGTGGTGATAGGCAAAAGGTGGGAGAAAGTCTCACATCAACTAGGCAAATCAATGGACTATGGAGATGTCCATCAATCGATATCAATGTGAGTGAGTAGGGATTGCCATGTAACGGATGCACTAGAGCTATAAACGTATGAAATCTCAAAAGAAAACTAGTGGGTGTGCATTAACTTTCTTGCTCATGAAGACCTAGGGCATTTGAGGAAGCCCATCACTGGAATATACAAGCCAAGTTCTATAACAAAAAATTCCCACTTGTATATGAAATTGACAACATAGGAAACTCTCTATCATGGAGAACATGGTACTATTCTGATGCACAAGTGTGGAAAAAGATAGTAACATTGTCCCTTCTCTCTTTTTCTCTCATTTTTTCTCTTTTTCTATTTTGGTGTCTTTTGCCTCTTTTTTTGGTGGGCTTCTTTTGCGTCTTTTATTTATTTGGTCTTCATTGGCCTCTTTTATTTTTGATAACCTCACATGGGACAATGTTCTAATAATGATGATCATCACACATTTATTTACTCACAAGTCGATACTAGAACATAGTATGACTCTATAGGAATGCCTCCGGTGTACCGGGATGTGCAATGTTCTAGAGTGACATGTATAACAATATGAACGGTGGCTTTGCCACAAATACTATGTCAACGACATGGTCATGCAAAGCAATATAGCAATGATGATGCGTGTCATAAAAAATGGAACGGTGGAGTTAGATGGCAATATATCTTGGAAAGGTTATGGAAATGCCATAATAGGTGGGTATGGTAGCTATTTTCAGGAAGGGTGTAAGGTGGTTTGACGCACCGGCGAGAATTGTCCGGTACTAGAGTGGATAGCAAGGTGGAAGGGTGAGAGTGTGTATAATCCATGGACTCAACATTAGTCATAAAGAACTCACATACTTATTGCGAAAAATATACTTAGCCCTCAATGCAAAGCACTAGGATGCATGCCCCTAGGGGGGAGGTCTGTAGGAGTTAACCGTCGCGCGCCCCCAACCTTCACGCAAAGATGAAACAATCAAGATACAATGCGCGCCAATTTGGTTACATAGGCCATACGTGCATGCTATGGGAATCACAAACCTTAACACAATTATTTCTTTAACCTCACAAACTACCACGATCATGACTCTAATATTACCATCTCGACATCTCAAAACAATTATAAGGATTCAAATTTTTCATAGTATTCAATGCTCTATATATGAAAGTTTTTATTATATCTCCTTTGGATGCCTATCATATTAGGACTAAATTAATAACCCAAGCAAATTACCATGTTGTGTTTATAGACTCTCAAAATAATATAAGTGAAGCAAGAGAGTTCAACAATTTCTATAAAATAAAACCACCGCCGTGCTCTAAAAAGATATAAGTGAAGCACTCGAGCAAATTTGCCTAGCTCGAAAGATATAAGTGAAGCACATAGAGTATTCTAATAAATCACGATTGAAGTGTGTCCCTCTCAAAAGGTGTGTACAGCAAGGATGATTGTGGCAAGCTCAAAAAAGCAAAGACTCGTATCATAAAGACGCTCCAAGCAAAATACATATCATGTGGTGAATAAAAATATAGTATCAAGTAAAGTTACCGATAGACGAAGACGAAAGAGGCATCCCCAAGCTTAGGCTCTTCGTTGTCCTTGAATTTTACTTTGGGGTGCCTTGGGCATCCCCAAGCTTAGGCTATTGCCACTCCTTAGTCCATCAAATCCTTACCCAAAACTGGAAAACTTCAGAATACAAAACTCATCAGAAATCTCGTGAGCTCCATTAGTAAAACAAAGAAAATAACTGCTCAAGTTACTGTTGTGATCTTATTCTTATTTTATATTGGTGTAATATCTACTATATTCCAACTTTTACATGGTTCATACCCCTCGATACTAGCCATAGATTCATAAAAATAAGCAAACAACACATAGAAAACAGAATCCGTCAAAAACAGAACAGTCTGTAGCAATCTAAAAACTTCATGTACTTCTCTAACTCTAAAAATTCTGAAAAATTAGGACGACATGGGGAATTTGCATATAAATTTTGTGTAAAAATTTTAGAAGGTTTTCACGTTCCAGAGAATTACTGGATTTTCTGCACTGGGCGCAAAATTTTCTGTTTTTCAGCAAAATCAAATCAACGTTCACCGTAAGCCATCCCAAAGGTCATACTTGGCTCAAACACTAATTAAAAACACCAAAACACAATTACCACAGAAGTAATAATGTGTGAAACTTGAAAAAAAAACAAAAAGAAAAAAGAAAAAAGAAAATTGGGTTGCCTCCCAACAAGCACTATTGTTTAACGCCTTTAGCTAGGCATAAAACGAGAATAGATCTAGGTATTGTCATCTTTGGTATGCAATCCATAAGTAGCTCTCATAATAGATTCATAAGGCAATTTAGTTTCTTCCCTGGAAATTTTTTCACGCCATTCCTTAGTGGAAATTGAAATCTAATGTTTCCTTCTTTCATATCAATAATTCCGCCAATCATTCTATGGAAAGGTCTACCAAGAATAATTGGACATGTAGGATTTCAATCTATATCAAGAACAATGAAATCTACGGGCACATAATTCATATTTGCAACAATAAGAACATCATTAATCCTTCACATAGGTTTCTTAATACTGGAATCCGCAAGATGAAAATTTAAAGAAAACTCATCAAATTCACGGAAACCTAACACATCACATAAAGTTTTTGGAATCGTAGAAACCCTGGCACCCAAATCACACAAAGCAAGGCACTCATAATCTTTAATCTTGATCTTAATAGTATGTTCCCACTCATCATAAAGTTTTCTAGGGATAGAAACATCCAATTCAAGCTTTTCTTCAAAAGAATGCACCATAGCATCAACGATATGTTTAGTAAAAGCTTTATCTTGATTATAAGCATGAGGACAATTCAACATGGATTGCAACAAGGAAATACAATCTATTAAAGATCTGATAGAGATGGATAAACTGTAAAGTAAATATTTTTGGTATTTTTGGTTTATAGATTGGAAAGTAAAAGATTGCAAAATAGTAGATCTGAAACTTCTAAGATGGAAAATAGACCCGGGGGCCATAGGTTTCACTAGAGGCTTCTCTCATGATAGAAAATAGTACGGTGGGTAAACAAATTACTGGCAAGCAATTGATAGAAAGCGCAGAGTTATGACGATATCTAAGGCAATGATCATGAATATAGGCATCATGTCCGCGTCAAGTAGACCGAGTCCTGCCTGCATCTACTACTATTACTCCACACATCGACTGAAACGATTCTGCATCTAGAGTATTAAGTTCGTAAAGAACATAGTAACGCATTAAGTGAGATGACACGATGTAGCGGAATTAACTCAAGAAATAAGATGAAAACCCCATCTTGTTATCCTCGATTGGAACAATACAATACGTGTCATGTCACTTTGTGTCATTGGGATTGAGCACCGCAAGATTGAACCCAAAGGAAAGCACTTCTCCCATTGCAAGAAAACCCAATCTAGTTGGCCAAACCAAACCGATAGTTCGAACAGAATTACTAAGGTATCAAATCATGCACATAAGAATTCAAAAAAGACTCAAATAATATTCATAGATGATCTGATCATAAATCCATAATTCATTCGATCTAGCAAACACACCGGAAAAGAAGATTACATCGGATATATCTCCAAGAACATCAAGGAGAACATGGTATTGAGAATCAAAGAGAAAGAAGAAGCCATCTATATACTAGCTATGGACCCGTAGGTCTACGGTAAACTACACACACTTCATTAGAAGGGCAGTAGGGTTGATGTAGATGCCATCCCTGGCCGAATCCCCCTCCGGCAGATTACCGGAAAAGGCCTCCAGATGGGATCTCGCAGAAACAGAAGGTTATGGTGGTGGAAAAGTGGTTTCGATGCCTCCTCTAGAGTTTCTGGAATATATGTGAATATATAGGTAGAAGAAATAGGTCGGTGGAGCAGCAAGGGGCCCACAAGGGTGGGGGCGCGCCCTACCCCCCTGGGCGCGCCCTCTGTCCTTGTGGCTGCCTAGCAGCTCCCTTGGCGTGCACTCCAAGTCCTTTGGATGTCTTCTGGTCCAAGAAAAATCCTCGTAAAGTTTCGTTCCGTTTGGACTCCGTTTGATATTCCTTTTCCGTGAAACTCAAAGACAAGGAAAAAACAGAAACTAGCACTGGGCTCTAGGTTAATAACTTAGTCCCAAAAATAATATAAAATAGCATATTAATTCATATAAAACATCCAAAACAGATAATATAATAGCATGGAACAATCAAAAATTATATATACGTTGGAGACATATCAGTTTGCTATTACTTAGGAGTCGTATCTTAGTGGCCAGAATGCGCACCTCCTCGACGTCCCTTTGGGAAGGACTTTTTAGCCTCTAGTTGAATCGCTTCTTTAGTGGAGCGTTGGAGTATTCGGGTAATCCCATCCGAACTGGATCCGACAGGGGGACATCCTTGATGTAAAACCATTCTGAGGACCACTCTTCGGGGTCCTTCCTCGAGGTCCCGAGAGGATATCCTGTCCCAGCTATTCGCTACACCTCGGCTCCGCCCACTTCGAATATTGTCCCCTGTGACACCCCGAGACCGATGCGCCAGGTGTCAGTCAGATATTCGTCGTCGTTGCCATGTCATCTGCTGGCATGTTGCATCTTTGCCTTATCATCATGTGCATTGCATCATCATGTTTTTCAAGCTTGCATTCGTCCGAGTCCGCCCATCCTCTCCGTTGTCCGTTCTGAGCCCAGACACACTTGCACGCGCCCGCGGCACCTCCGAATATTTATTTTATGAGTGGCTGGAAAATGTTCTCGAAATGGGATGAAACTTGCGTGTGGTCTTATTATGGTGTAGATAGACCGCCTGTCAAGTTTCGTCGCATTCGGAGCTCGTTTGATAGCCCAACCGTTAATTATAGCGGCACTAGTAGCCGGTTAAAAAGTCGGATGTTTTCGGTCTCCAAAAACCGCCGTCGGGCCTCCCTCTCCTCTCCTCACAGCCCACTCATGCCTTCTACACAGCCCACTAACTAGTCCACTAGCCCACCTACCTACCCCTCCGCTCCGGACCGTCCGATGGCGATCGAACGTCTCCGAAACGGCCTAAAACCCCCTCCTAACCCTAATCCTAGCCCCCTTCCCTATATAAACTCCTTCCCCATGCCATTTTTTGGCTCCACCAACCTCCTCCCTAAAATTTTGCGCCACCTACCCACTACAGCCTCCGCTCCCCTCCGTTTCCGCGCCGCGCCACATCATCGGCGCCACTTGGCGAGCCCGGATTGGCCACCCGGTGCCTCCCAGCCGCCCGAGCCCTATCCCACCGCGCCACGTTCCTTCCCCACATCCCCCAGCTGCCTCCCAGCCGCCCGAGCCCAACGCCGTCCCGCGTCGGGCCGAAGTGGGCCCGATCGGGCCCGAGCCAACCCTGCCCCGCGCCTCCACCGCTCGTCCCCGAGCGGCACCGCGAAGCCGCCTCGCACGTCCCCGCCACCACACCACCACGCCGGACCACGAGCCGCCCCTGCCGGAGTCGTCGCCGCCGCTCCGGGTCACGCCACTGCGCCTCTCTCCTTCCCTCTGTCCTCCCTCTTCTCACCTCGCTCTCTGATTCCCGCGCAGGAGCACGGAGGCCGCCGCCATGGACGACCTCGAGCCCCACCACGCCGGGCGTCGCCTCCCATCACAGGGAACCGACCCCCCTCACCGGATACGGTGCGGATCTGTGCCCACTACAAGAAATATGTCAACTTATGACCTTCTATCAGTGACCCTCGAAGAATTGGTCATAAATTTATGACCATTTTAGAGCAATTGGTCAAAAGCTGCCTGGGGGGCTCTAAACCCTAAACCATAACGACCATTTTGGTCCGAAAGGTCATAATTTCATTAGAGGAAATGGTCGTAAAGCTAGTAGCATTGTCCACTGCCTCATGCCTACCTCATAACGACCAATATAAAATGGTCACTACACTTGAGTTTGAATGAATTAGGATTATTAGGCAGCCACCTCAGCAACCTCTCTTATGTGTCACTGTCTAGGTGTCATTTTTGCTTGAGTTTTAATATTCAACAGACAGATGGGGCCCACACTGACAGGCGGGACCCATTTGACAGGTGGGGCCGAGCGGTTAATTCGCCCAAAAAAGATGCACGAGGCGGGACTCGAACCCACGACCTCGCGCTTGCTTCGCTCGCATGCTACCGCTAGGCTAGAGAGGGACTGTTGCTCACATCTAGGAGTTTATCTATACATTATATAGAACTAAAAATGTGCGCTTTAATTCTTAAAAAATGTGCGCTAGCGGGGACTCGAACCCACAACCTGGCTCTCGCTCGCTCGTTCGGTACCGCTGGGCTAGAGAGGGATTGTTGCTAATGTGTGGGTAATTTTCTATATACTATACAAAACCAGGGCTCTCTCGAGTGACAAGTGGGGCCTTCCGACCAGGTGGCGGCGGGTGGCATCGAACAGAGCAACACTTAGCGTTTTTCTAGGTCTTCCGACCAGGTGGCGGCGGGCGGCGGCGGAAGCAACCAGCAAGCGTCGCTCGGACGAGGGTGGGGCGGCGGCAAACGGCCGGCGGCCGAAGCAACCAGTAGGGGCTGTTCGCCTAGCCCACGACCTCGCTGCAGGTGACCTCGCCCACGGCCTCGCGGCGGAAGCAACCAGCAGGGGCGGAGGCGGGGGCGGGGGCGGGGCCCACGACAGGAACGGCGACCTCGCCGCTCACGTCGCCCACGCATGGGGGACTCGCCACCGCCGAGCATGGGGGAGTCGCCACCGCCGCAAGCAGACCTCGCCCACGTATGCACCCCTCTCCTTCCCCCTCCTCTTCCCCCTCTCCTCTCTGTTGATGTCAATGATTTGATGTAGATTTGTTAGGAGAATCTTTAGAGTGATTTGATGTAGGTTTGTTGTAAGCTTGGAAAAATCTCTTGGAAATGTCATTGATGAATTTGGTAGAAATTGTGAAGAGAATTTCTGTTGATGAAATTATTAGGAGAATTGTTGTTGATGAAATTGTTAATAATTCTTTTGGAATTCAGTCAATTGTTACTGGTAAATTATGTTGTCAGCAATCAATAGAACAGAGCTCGAGTTGGTATTTCCCTGAAACAGGATCATGGGGTTGATGTAGATTTGATGTTACACCTCTGAAATTTCAGCCTCAAATCCGTGAAAGGACCTGAATATTGATGTAGATTAGATGTAAACTAGGAAAACTCTCATTGATGTAGATTTGATGCAATCTTGGAAATGGCATTCATGTAAATTGACAGTGTTGTTATTGTTGGTGGTTTAACCAAAATAGTTCTTAGTGTCAGCATATATTGTTATTGTTGGTTGTTTAACCACCTCTGTTTTTTGTGAACCATCATGTTTTAGTTAGCTTTTCTTTTCTCCCATGTGAAATCTGTATTTCCATTTGAACTACTTTTTATTGCTCCCATGTGAAATCTATAAACCATGTGAACTGGACTAAAGTAGTGAGGAATTGGAAATAGCTGAATGTTGTGCTTAGGCAGTTAGCATATAAACTTGGGTGCCTACCTTATTTTCTAGAATTTTAGCTTCCATCCATTTTCATTAATTAATGTTGATGCACTTAGATTGATTTGCTAAGTTCCAACAATTTGTTGTCTATGGCAGATGGATAGAAGATGGATTAGACAAGGAGTTAGAAAGTTTTCGAAAGAACATATGAAAGGAGTTGATGATTTCATGGCATTTGTTCGGGCAAATTTTGCCAACGATGCTCACATTCTTTGCCCATGTTGTGAATGCCTCAACCGTCCAAGAATGGCTCAAGGAAGAGAGGAAGATCATCTGCTTCTTAATGGGATGTCCAGCACATATGATAGATGGATATATCATGGAGAACCTTTAGACAGACAACCTCAACATTTTGAAGCTGATACAGAGGCCCCTCATATGATGGGTGGTGGTGATGCTGGCATTGATTTCATGGAAAAGGTTTTGCGAGATAATGCTGTTTTGGAGGAAGAGGATGGGCATGAAGATGATAGGATTCCTGACCTATTGAAGGATTTGTACGATGCTGAAGATCGTGCTGATGGACAGAAATCGTTGTTTGCTGAGGTGTTAGAGGAGGCGAAGCGCGCAGCTCATGAAGGGGGTAAATTTTCAAGATTTACCTTCACCGTGAAGTTACTCCACATCAAGTCTTTCTACCAGATTAGCAATGCCGCATTCAACGCAATACTCCGTCTTTTGAGCTTGCAATTCCCTGATAGTTGTGTTCCCGGATCTTATGATGAAGCATTGAGCATAATCCGCAGGCTGGGGTTAGGTTATGTGTCAATACATGTGTGCCCAAATAACTGTGTCTTGTTTCGGAAGGATTTAGCAAAGCATGACAACTGTCCAAAATGCAATGCATCTAGGTGGAAAGATGCTGATGGGAAGAAGTCAATACTGGAGAAGGTACTGAGGCACTTTCCCTTGATACCAAGGCTGCAGCGGATGTTTATCTCGAAGAAATCATCGCGTGAAGTACAGTGGCACAAGCTGAAGCGGCAACCTGTGGACAATGAGGTGAGCCATCCAGTGGATGGAGAGGCATGGAAAGAGTTTGACGATATACATTTAGATTTTGCTGTAGATCCAAGGAACATAAAACTTGGCATTGCCACAGATGGGTTTAATCCGTTTGGGAACATGAGCACGTCTTATAGCATGTGGCCAGTTTTTGTGGTGCCGTACAACCTGCCACCATGGGCATGCATGGATCAGTCCAACTTCATGATGCCATTGCTTATCCCGGGTCCAGATTCTCCAGGAAAGGATTTTGATGTCTTTATGGAGCCCCTTGTAGAAGAACTGCTCCAGCTCTGGACTGGTATACCTACATACGATGCCTTGAGTCCGGAAGAAAAGTTCAATCTACGTGCTGCGATCATATGGTCCATCCATGATTTCCCGGCTCTGCACACTCTGTCTGGGAGGATCACAGCAGGTTATCAGGCTTGTGTCCATTGTGACAAAGACCCTTGCTCAAAGAGAATAAGGAACAAGATCTGCTATATTGGGCACCGCCGCTTTCTTCCCCGAAACCATCGCTGGCGAAGAAGCAAAGATTTTAATGGTGAGAATGAAACCCGTGACAAGCCAGCTGAATTCACTAAAGAAGAGCTGGAGCAGCAACTTGAAAAGGTGAAAGATGTGAGACCAGGAAAGCTGGCGAAGAAAGGAAAGCGTGAGGAAGGTCAATGTTGGGACCGGAGATCTTGTTTGTGGGACCTGCCATACTGGGCTGATCTGCAATTAAGGCATAATCTCGATGTAATGCACATTGAGAAAAACATATGCGAGAATCTGCTAGGGACGTTTCTGAACATTGAAGGGAAGACAAAGGACACAGCTAGTTCTAGGCTTGATTTGGAGGACATGGCATAAGAGAAGATTTGCATCTACATCACAATGAAGATGAAGATTCATTTCAAATTCCACGAGCATGGTATACAATGAATAAAGAACAAAAGCTTGCATTCTGTGAATTCCTAAGAGCGCTGAAATTTCCAGATGGTTATGCTGCTAACCTAGCAAAGTGTGTTACTTCTGATGGATTCAAGCTTTCAGTACTGAAAACCCATGATTGTCACATCCTCCTCCAAAGGATTTTATCGGCGGGCCTTCGAGGAATCATGGACAAGGATATATATGAAGCGGTTACTGAGCTACGAAATTTCTTTAGAGAACTGTGCTGCAAAACCCTCAAGTTAACTGTCCTGGAAAGACATGAAAAAGAAATCCCAATTATTCTTTGCAAGCTCGAGAAGATTTTCCCTCCAGCTTTCTTCACCGTGATGGTCCATTTGGCGGTGCACTTACCCAAAGAGGCAATGCTTAGAGGCCCTGTGCAATACGGTTGGATGTACCCAATCGAACGAAGGCTGCTTACTTGTAAGCGTTATGTGCGAAACATGGCAAGACCTGAAGGTTCTATTGCTAAAGCATATGTCGTTGATGAGTGCTTGAATTTTTGCTCTAGATACTTTGGTGATGTGGAAACAAGATGGAACCGGTCGGGCTGAAATAGAGAGTGGTCTGATTCGCAAAGTGGTTATGTCTCTGTTTTCAACCATGGTGTGAACTTTCTTGGAGCCTCACAATACTTGGAGGCTGGTGATGAGTATGACAAGATGGTTTTGTTTGTGCTCAGCAATTGCGCCGAGGTTCTACCATATATCGAGTACATTATATCTTGTGCACTCATTAATTTTTTTTTTGCTTGGGTTGGCACCAGCCTAATGTTTTAATTCACATGTTTTGTTGGCATTGCAGGAAATGCAAGGAAGAGTTAAACCAGGAAGAAAGCAATATCAATGTTGATAAAAGGGTTGCCAAGGTGTTTGCTAAGTGGTTTAAGAATCATGTGAGATCTTTAGCCACATGTTTTATGTTTTCTGTGTTATTCACCCATTGTTAAATACCATTGTTGGCTAAATGGTTTATTTGTGCAGATTGGAAAGTTGCATGAGGAGAAGAAGGTCAGTGATGATCTATTTGCTTTGGCATGCTTACCGGATAAGCGAGTGAGAGTGTATTCAGCATGCATTGCTGACGGTGTCCGGTACCACACCGTTGACCGCGAGGAAAAAAGGAATACACAGAATAGTGGAATCGTCACTGAGGGGTCACATGATGGTGAGATCATTGACTTCTATGGTCAGTTGAGAAGCATCATAGAGTTGCAGTACAACTCTAGTGGAGGCATCCATCGCTCGGTTGTCTTATTTCGCTGTGACTGGTTTGAGCTTGGTAGCAAGAAGAGGAGAGACTGTTTTGTCAAATATGATGGCCACTTCAAAAGCATCAACACTGCAAGGTGCTGGTATAAGAGTGATCCCTTTATTCTAACAACACAAGCAACAATGGTGTTTTATCTGCCAGACACTCTTTTGCACGGAAAATGGCGAGTTGTGCAAAACTTTCAGCACAGACACTTGTGGAGTGTGACTGAAACTGAAGTGGAAAAGGGCCCCAGTGATGGTCGACTAACATACCAAGATGATGACTCTATGGAAGTTCCGTTGCAAGCTGATGATGACTCTATGGAAGTTCCGGTGCAAAGTAGAGTGCGAAGGGACCGGGAACGTGTGATCGTTGGTGCTGCAACACTTGAAGGCATCAAGAAAAGAAGAAAGTTGGTAGAGGATGGACATGAAAGCGAGGATGAGGAAAACCGGACTGATCATACTATGCTGCAATATTGTAGTGATGATGAGGAAAACAGGAGTGGGCATAGAGTTCCTTGTTTTCGTAACGACGACGATGAGTGGCGAATGGACTGGCAAAGGTAAATACTATTACTTAATGTTCTTTGTTTTGGTATCTATGGGACTGGTGACCTGATGTGATCAATCTTCTCTCCAGGTAGAAAAATCCTTGAAGATTCTAGGAGCAAAATGATGATCCTGATGGTTGTAGCAAGATGATGATGCTGATGGTTGTAGCAAAATGATGATCCTGATGGTTGTGGCAGTAGTGATGTAGTTATCCTGATTCACAGTGCTTTAAGATTCCAGCAGCAAAATTGAGATGTTATGCTTGCTGTTTTGACCTGAATTGAGATGTTTTTGTAGCTGTTATGCTTGCTGTGAAAATGTTGTCTTGTAATGCAAAAGATTGCAAAATGATGATACAGAAGATTTTTTGAACATCTTTAGTTCAAGTTTTGGTCAGAATGTTGTCTTGTAGTTGTTGTGATCA
Organism: Secale cereale; assembly: GCA_902687465.1. NCBI lineage: Eukaryota > Viridiplantae > Streptophyta > Magnoliopsida > Poales > Poaceae > Secale > Secale cereale. Next base: position 267,438,558 of record LR738712.1, on the reverse strand, counting down.
TCTTGTAGTTGTTTTGGTCAGAATGTTGTCTTGTAGATGCTATTTTAACTGAATTTTGGTCAGAACTGAAGATGCTATTTTAACTGAATTTTGGTCAGGACTGAAGATGTTATTTTAACTGAATTTTGGTCAGAACTGAAGGTGAGCAAAAAAATATGCGCCAGCGGGGACTCGAACCCACGACCGTGCGCTCGTTTCACTATGTTTCTACCACTGGGCTAGGACGAGGCTATTAGTCTTACACTCTATGCCAACCTTTTTGAATATATCAAACTAGTCAAGTATGAAGCACACACCTCACTGACAAGTGGGCCACTCAACCCACTCACTGACAAGTGGGCCATTTTGCTATTGTACCCAAGCTACCAAAAATATGCGCGTGGCAAAAAAATATGCGCGTGCGGGGGCTCGAACCCACGACCGTGCGCTTATTTCAATGTGTTTCGACCACTGGGCTAGGAAGAGGCTGTTGGTTTTGTAATCTATGCCCACCCTTTTTAATATATCAAACCAGTCACGTAGCAAACACCGAACTCGCTGATAAGTGGACCCGCTCCCTCTCTTTTCCCCACTTCTCCTCACCACTCGACCCGCTCCTCCTCTCCATCGACGGCGCCGCCCACCGGTGCCGGCTCCTTCCTCTCCCACCGCCGCCGGCTCCTTCCTCTCCCACCGCCGCCGGCTCCTTCCTCTCTCTCTCGAGGTATGCATCCTTCCTCTCTCTCTCCTTCCTGGTTGGATTAGTTTTCTGCTACTGGTTAGATTAGGGTTCTTGCCGTCGCCTAGATTGGATTAGATTAGATAGGGATTGGATTAGATTAGGGTTTGATTTGGTTAGGGTTTGATTGGGACTGCATTAGATTAGATGAGGGTTGGATTATTAGGGATTGGATTATGTTTCCTCACAGATGTTCTTTAATAGATAGTTAATTAGATTAGGGTTGGATTGGGACTGCATTAGATTAGATTGGGACTGCATTAGATTAGATTAGGGTTGGATTATTAGGGATTGGATTATTAGGATTGGATTTGTACATATGAACTGTATTTGTACAGTAGTTAATTCTCTTAAGATAAGTTGTAATGCATGTTTCTCCTTGGGTGTATCTGGCATATTCTGAATATTAAGTGAAAAAGAAGCTTGTCTCTGTACACATTGTTGTTTCTTTTGCCTAGAATCATGGGTTGTGGTCTCTTTATTTTTTTTGTGGAATTCTGTATGGTTTATTTTGACGATCAAGAGATGAATGCCAAAGCATGTTGGATGCTGCTAGTTTTATCTTGAGAAACTGGAGACATCATAAAAATTCTGTATGGTTCTATTGATGATGCATGAAGTATTTCCTGCTATAATTTTCTTCAGTCACACTGTTGTTTTGCTGTGCTTGATAAACCTGAGACTTCTTTCTTGTGTAATATTGAAACGGTTGTTTTGCTGTACACTATTGGTCCATTTATAATAGATATGGTTCTGGTCAATTTATAGTAGATATGGTTCTGGTCAATTTATAGTAGATTTTAGTGTTGTTGCTGTTGGTGGTCACCTGATGATGTTGTTGTTGCTGTTGATGTTGATGTGCTTGTTTTATTGTTAGTTTACTATGCTATTGATGTTGATGTGCTTGTTTAATTTACAATGCTGCTTTTCAGATAAGTGAGATGGCTGGCTTGGAAGGTTTCGAGTTCTTCGAGATCATAATTGAGAAATCTTGCAGTAGGCAGGTATGTTTATCATCACTCATTTCTTTATCATCACTCTGCTGTCTAGTGCTTGATTGCCACAATTAACCACTGCTTGACCCTCGCTGCAGAGGCTGCCTGACAAGTTTGCGAAGATCCTCGCCGGCCTTGAGCCCCACAAAGTGAAGCTGCGGGAGGCCGGCAGCGGGCTTCACAGGCAGTGGGAAGTGTTGGTGGTGTTTGATGGTGAAGGCCACATGTACCTAGGCCCCGGCTGGGAGCATTTCGCCCGCGCCCCTGAGCTACAGCTCGGGTACTTCCTTGTCTTCCGCTACGACGGCGACGCCATGTTCACCGTGAAGATGTTCGACAACACCATGTGCCGCATGTACTACCAGCAAGATGACGATGCCAGTAAGCTCTCTGCCTCTCTTCTTCCTGTCCTTTTGTCTTCCTCTACCTGCACGACGACAACACCATGTTCACACTTTGTTGCATTTGGCCAGGCAATGGGAGCAGCAGCGGGGATGACGAGGAGCAGAGCGGGGATGACGACGAGGAGCAGAGCAGGGATGACGAGCAGAGCGGGGATGACGAGGAGCAGAGCGAGAATGACGACGAGGAGCAGAGCGGGGATGACGACGAGGAGCAGAGCGGGGATGACGAGGAGCAGCCTATTCTGGCTGACGACGAACATGCTATGGTGGTGGCTGACGATGACCCTGCTATGGTGGTGGCAGATGACGACCTTGCTATGGTGGTGGCAGACGACGACCTTGCTATGGTGGTGGCGGACGATGACCTCACGATGGTGGTGGCGGACGACGACCTCACGATGGTGGCGGCGCCTGCAATCCCACAGCTTGGCGACAGGACCATGCCAATTGTGGTAGAGGAGTACATCCACGTTGGGATTCGCCACTCTGAGCGCATCAGGTTGATGAAGGAGAAGAAGGAGGAGTGAAGATGTTAAGAAGGTGTTCAGCATGTTAGGTTTAAGCTTGTTAGTGTAATATGAACATGTCAATGTTAAGTATGTCAGGTTTAATTTTGTGCATGCTCATGGATGCTGTATGACAGTGTCATCTAAACAAGTCATGTTTCTAACAATGAATATTCAGTTTGGTAATTGATGGGAATTGAAATTTTTTATGCATGCTCATGGATGAAAGATAAAATTATGGGTTTTAGTGCATGCTCCTGTATGAAACAATATAAGTTTCATTTTTTGAATGCTAAAAAAATGACTCAAACCCTAGCCACGGACGACCGCCGTGACTAAATCCGCCGGTTTTTGAAAACACCGTAAAAAATTCAAAAAAATGGGAGACCTCCGTGTCACATCATCAAATGTGGCCTACCAACTAGCAAAATACTAAACTTGCAATACCGGCGTTTTCTTGAAAAAGTGTTCTCAAAAACGACCTACCATGAACGAAGATTCATGCCTTTCAAGCCAAACTAGCAATGATATGGCCGCATCCGTTGAATAGTTACTGATAATATGCCCAAATTGGGCACATGCCTCCGTCTTGTGATGGCAAACAATGCTGCCAAAGCGAGGTTCCAACTTGTTTAACAAAAAAAACCGTTTTTCATTTTTTGAATGCAAAAGACATGCATTTTTCGTGAAGCGGCTACAAGGAGGGGCACCCCAAACGGCGCCATTCCATGTCTATCTCAAAGTAGACCCTATTTTACGCACGGTCGCCAAAAAGCATGCATTTCCGACCCTTGTAGCTACTCCCGGCAATTCGGACCACCTTCGGCCAATTCAGCTGGAAACGGCTGGAATTTGAACTGCGGGTCCTTCATAGCTTGCCCGTTATTTTCACTAAAAATGCTTTTTAGCTTCACAGGTAGGCATTTCATCACAGAATCGACAACGGATTTGCACGGCTCAAACCCTAGCCACGGACGGCCGCCGCGACGAAATCGGCCGGTTTTTGAAAACACCGTAAAAAATTCAAAAAAATTCAAAAAAATGGGAGACCTCTGCGTCACATCATCAAATGTGGCCTACCAACTAGAAAAAAATACCAAACTAGCAATACCGGCGTTTTCTTGAAAAAGTGTTCTCAAAAACGACCTACCATGAACGAAGATTCATGTGTTTCAAGCCAAACTAGCAATGATATGGCCGCATCCGTTGAATAGTCTCTGATAATATGCCCAAATTGGGTGCATGCCTCCGTCTTGTGATGGCAAACAATGCTGCCAAAGCGAGGTTCCAACTTGTTTAACAAAAAAAACCGTTTTTCATTTTTTGAATGCAAAAGACATGCGTTTTTCGTGAAGCGGCTACAAGGAGGGGCACCCCAAACGGCGCCATTCCATGTCTATCTCAAAGTAGACCCTATTTTACGGACGGTCGCCAAAAAGCATGCAATTCCGACCCTCATAGCTACTCCCGACAATTCGGACCACCTTCGGTCGATTCAGCTGGAACCGGCTGGAATCTGAACTGCGGGTCCTCCATAGCTTGCCCGTTATTTTCACTTAAAATGCTTTTTAGCTTCACAGGTAGGCATTTCATCACAGACTGGACAACAGATTTGCACGGCTCAAACCCTAGCCACGGACGGCCGCCGCGACGAAATCGGCCGGTTTTTGAAAACACCGTAAAAAAATCAAAAAAATGGGAGACCTCCGCGTCACATCATCAAATGTGGCCTACCAACTAGCAAAAATACCAAACTTGCAATACCGGTGTTTTCTTGAGCTACTCGGTACGATTTTAACCATGATTTCTACAAAGTTTACAAAAAAACCCTATTTTTTTCTACACCCAAACCCAAAAGGATTTCCCTCCCACACCAAAATTTTCCCACCACCAAAATTTCCCTCTCCCAAAATTTCCATCCACTCCCTCCACTCCCTCTCCCACTACCAGGCGGGACCCACCACTCCCTCTCCCACTAACACGCGGGATACCCTCCCCTCCCCTCCCAAAATTTCCCCATTCCCCTCCCCTGTCCCCGACAAACCCTATCTTCTCCCCATTCCCCTCCCCTCTC
>LR738712.1:267219475-267433847 GCA_902687465.1 Secale cereale | reverse complement strand
GAGCCGCCCCGCCGACGACCACTCCCTCCCTTGCTCCGTGCCGCCCACCACGCCGCACCGCAGTGCGCCGCCCGCCCCGACGACGAATCCACCCTTCTCCCCATTCCCCTCCCCTCTCCCCTCGACGACTACGAATTCACCGCGGTTGCTACATCGACGGCTACATCAACACCAGTGAGTACATCGGCGACGGTGGCTACATCATCCACATCATCAACGATCGACGACGGCGGCAGGTACCCCTCTCCTCTCCCCTCTCCCCCTAGGGTTCGGTAGATCCCCCTCCTGGTCGACCTAGGGTTAGGATTCGGTTGTTCATGTTCATTGAGCTCCTGGTTCTTGTTCTTGTTCATGTCGATCTAGGGCTAGGATTCGTTTTCTTGTCGATCTAGGGTTAGGATTCGCGCGTCGGCTCCTCCCTCCCTGCTCGAACCCTACTGATCCAGAACGTGCTCGCCAGATTCACTCATGGTGCTTGGCTTGGGTCACAGTTGGTTATGTTGCATGCGTGTCCTTGTGCACTTGTAGTGTTTGATCCCCCTCATGGTTTAGGGTTCATGTTGATGGAGAGGAAGTGCATGATTTTAGGGGATGGGGATGGATGAGGAGGTGGATGAGGTTTGAGGAAGACCTCCCTCTGGTTCATGGTTCATGTTGCTTGTGTATGATTTAATAACTTGGCTTGTATCAGTAGCACTTGGAGAAGGTGCCCCTCAGGGCCTCTCATGCTACCCATTCCTGTTGTTTTGAGGTTATGGGTGGGTTTGCTATGCGTTTGGTTCATGGCGTGTTTACCGCTCTTGTGAGTGGGGCGCTGTGTCACTGATGTTTCTGAACCTGGTGTTTATGTCGTATCTCTCTGATGAGATGTATGGCCAAGTGAATGTTGTCATCATCACGATTCACCCCTACGAAACCAGTAGTTTATTTCCCTTTGATTTCATCGAAAATGATGCGTTGTGCTGGCCCAAGATGTTGTAATATCGTTCTATGGCTGCCCATGATCTGTCCTTTTTTTGCGGGTATGGCGTTCTTTCTGTACTCAAACACAAAAGCAATTTGTGTTAAGTAGAAGGTGTTGTGTTCAGTCACCAAGCTATAGTAGAATTACATGATTCAGATGAGCATTTCTTTATCAGCATAGAGGCCGTCCCGTGTGGCCCTCTCGCCTTTTTTTGTTGTTGTTGTTGTTGCAAAGATCGGGAACTTTATTGAGCAGTTGAGAGTATTTTTTTCATCTGCTTTTGTACTTCTGCAAGTACTGTTGTTTCATGCTTTACTAGTGGAAACATCTAGTTGTTTTGAAGTTCCTCATGATATACTCGTCTAGCTTGCTGTCAGACTGTCTAAGCATGTGTACATGACACTAATTCACTAGTTCATGTTGCTTGCTTGCTAACATACATGTTGCTTGCAAGCATACATGCTTAATTAGGGTTTCCATTAGCAGTACTTGCTTGTATCAGTAGCACATGGAGAAGAATCTACTTGCTTTCTTATTAATTAGGGTTTGTATCAATAGTATTTGCTTGCTTCTTTTCAGTTTCCTTCAATGCTTGCTTGTTTCTATTAGTAGCACTTTGCTTGCTTGCTTGTTTCGTGTACATATATTTCCACTGTACATGCATGCTTGTTTAGTGCACTTACATGTTTGCTTAATTAATAACAGTACATCACTGTATGTGCATGATGGTCCAAATGCTTTCCTTTATTGATACAAGTGCATCATTTTACTTTATCCCTGTTGTATCTGATTGTTGTTTATTCTATTTTGCAAGAACCACCTCAAGATCATGCATGGCAAGGATGACAAGGTCAAGCATGAGGCCAACCGTTGGTATGCAACTTGCTCCTTGTGGTTATACTGTCAATTTCATAAAATCTGTGTCTTAATATGCTAAGTGAAATGTATTGCTGCAATCTGAATAAGCTGGCTTAATTGTGCCTGTGTGCTGTTAGTCTTCCTTACCTGAATAACTAGGATTAAATGATAATAAAATTTCATAAGATATGTTTGGCTGCCTGTCCATGCATTCCAAACATTCACCTAATAGTTACGTTTCCTTTATCATGCAAAGAAGAGCCTCTCACCGAGTACGAGAAGGTTAGGGCTAGAAATATCATGAGGAACAATCGGATGTTCCAGTCCCTTGGCATTGGTGCAATAGCGTCGATGATTAGGAAAACAAATGGTGTACAAGAAGGTAGAAGTGATGAGGTTCAAGAGGGTAGTGGAGTTATCAATGATGACCCAGAGTACAATCCTAAGGAGGATGAAGTTATTGATGGAGAGGAAGTGGATGATGTTGTAGTAAACAAGATTGTTAAGGTGCAAACTCTGTCTTGCTTGGAGGTTTGGGGTTCTGTTATTCTATGTTATTCGTTGTGCTCACATATTTCTCTTGTGATCTAATGCTTTTTTCCATGTTGTTCATACGAGGCACTGAAGGAATCTAGGACGAAGAGGCCTGGTGTTAAGATGACAGTCAGCAAGAAGAACAAGAGCTTAGAAACATCTGCTGCAATGCCTCCACGAAGGGTGATGGCCCCAGCTCCAGGACAAAAAAGAGGATCCTGGAACCTGATGAACCTGCCCTTGATAGAGTCACAAGGCAGAAAGCAATGATGGCGACTGCGACGGACCATCAGGAAAGTATGCTGCGCATGGACTCTCAGACCTCGGTGCAAACGGGTGATGAGTTGCCTCCCATGGATGAAGGAACCACTCTCAGCATGGATGGAAGTGGCACTGTCTGCCAACTTGAAGCAGGAACCATCTGCATTGATGAAGCAGGCACTGTCCACACGGACCTCAGCCCTGTTGCACCTTCTATTGATAGGAACGCTGTCATCAATGAAGAAGAACAGCTGCTTGTGCTTCAATCAGGCAAGTTGACCTTTGCAATGCTATCTTTTACTAGTGCATTTTCCAAATGGAATGATCATGTATGCTTTTGTCGATTCCTGCATTTGTCGATTTCTATTCTAATTTATGAGTTCAGATTCATTTTCAGATGCAATGAATCCCAAGACTAGACTTAGAAAGGGCAAAGGGCTAGAGAGGATCACCAAGACGCTTGGTAGCAATGTGCCTATCCAAATTGCCGAAGGGATGATTCGTCCAGAGAAGCCTCTGCAGGCAGCAAAGCTTGCTTCTGAGGGTGGACTCATTGCAAAAAGCCATCTTCCGATTCTTCCTCACTTCAAGCTATACAAAAAAATGCTAGTCTATTGGAGAACTACATTGGGAAAGTCGTTGTAAGCTACTTGTTTCATAGTTAATGTGCTATCTATTTTCTGTTACACCTATGCATGATCACTAATATTGTACCTACCTTGTTTGCTATCTTGGTAGGCAAATTTTGAGATGAACACGGAGTCGGAGACCATCAAGACCTCGTGCAAAGATATTCTGCAGAAATATTCAAAGAACAGACGCCATCGGATCAAGAAGAAGTATTTTGATATCGTATCCGCAAATAAAGTCTGCATTAAGTCTCCGGTGCTTGATCTAACGGATGGTGAATGGCAAGCTCTGGTGAAGATGTGGTCTACCCCAAGACACAAGGTTTGTCTCAGCTTTTTTTGATGCTTTATGTTCTGCACATGATATGCGAGTGCTAGATCATGCTGACAGTGTGCTTTTTTGTAGGAAACCTGTGTGTCGAACAAGATGAATCGAGAAAAAGTCATGTACAATCACAGAACTGGTTCCAGGCACTACACAGCACACATTTTTGCCACTGTGAGAACTCTTCTCTAGAGACCTTACCGTTTGATCCTCATTGAATAACATTTCTGATTCTTGTTGAATAACATTTTATTTTTGTTGAAAAACATTTCAGAAAGAAGAGCGTAAGGGTGAGGAGCTGTCTGCGATTGACTTGTTTAAGGCCACCCACAACAGCAAGAAGCACGGGTTTTCGGAGCCAGTCAAGACTGCTATAGTAAGTCACTCCATGCTTTGCCCTGTTTGATTCACAGCCAACTTTGATGCTTTGATGATTTGATGTTGTTTGATTCGGAGCCAGTTAAGAACACACGCTATGTTCCATGCTTTGATGTTGTTTGATAGCTCAACAAATATATTAGAACTTGCTGTAGCTATTTGATGCATTTTTTATGATATGATGAAATTTGATCTGAATGTTAGTTTGATGATCGGCTCACTCGGGAAGCCATCTTATATAGAACCACCATTCTAGGCTTAATGAAGTGATCATATTGTTCCAATTGCATGTCCCCAGGTCACTAGTCATCATCTTCTTGTATAGATTTTGTGTGCTGGTTTGGTTATTTCAAATAATCCATTTGTGTGCTGGTGTGGTTTCTCTTGCTTGGTTTTGGTTTGCAAAATGTGAAATAGATCTCCCACTAATGCCTATCATTTTCCTCTATATGCTAGCTTGAGATGGAAAAAATGAAGGACGCGCCGGTACCAGAAGGTGAAGAGCCAAAGTCTGCTGTTGAAATTGTCGAACAAGTCCTCAAGACCGAAGTCAAGCAAAGCACATTCCTTGGGAATGTTGGGCTCCAGTCATCTAGGAACAACTCCGACAAAGCAACAACTGAAGTTGCTGCTCATGTTCGTGACCTTGAGCAGAAGCTGGAGAGGTCTGAGCTTCAAGCTGAAGTGATGCAAGAAGAATTGGCGGCAATGAAGATGAAGGCGGAAGAATGTGAAGCTGCACGCGACAAGGAACTTGAGCTGCTGCGCAAGAAGTCTCAAGAGCAGGAAGAGCAGTTAGCCCACTTGATGGCTCTCTTTGGAGCTAAGGTAGTTTGATGGCTGTGCTGTGAACCTCTTTGTCTTTGAGCTGGGAGCTGAGCTGAGAGCTGTTGCATTTTGTTGAGAGCTGTTGCATTTTGTTGAGAGCTAAGGTAGTCTCAAGGGCATTTTGAAGCTGTGAACCTGGGAGCTGAGCTGAGAGCTGTTGCATTTTGTTGCATTTTGCATTTTGTTGCATCTTTCTGTGAAGTTATGTGATCACTTGTGAACCTGGGCCTTTCTGTGAAGTTATGTGATCTTGTGAACCTGGATGACTTGTGGATCATTTTGTTTATTTTCTGTGAAGTTATGTGGATCACTAGTGCACCTGGGCTTGTGGATCACTTGTGTACCTGGGCCTTTCTATCTATAGTTATGCAAAATGAGAACCTGGGCTCTAAAAAGGCCAAGGCCCAAATAAGAATTAGTCCAAAAAGGCTTGGGCCTAAAAAAAGAAATGACTGTAAGAAAAAAATTATAAAAGGCTGCATAACAGAAAATAAAAAGGCCAAGGCCCAAATTCGAACTAGACTAAAAAGGCTGTGCCCCAAAACAATAGTGGAATATAAAAAAAATTCATCAGAAAAGGCTCCATTCCCAGAAATTAAAAGGCCAAATTATTGGGCCAGGCCCATGCAGATAAGCAAAATAAAGAGAAAAAATTTAAAATTAAATGGGATGAATTATTGGGCTTGGCCCATCAAGACGGCTGAAATGGACCGGGCTGATTCTATTTTACGACCTTTTCATTTGGTCGTAAGTCTGCCACGTCAGCTTGCCACGGTGGATCTGACGTGGTGTGGTCAGATTGCTAGTGACCAAAACAGTTGGTCGTTAAATATACGACCTTTTTTTGGTCGTAAACGTTTGCGACCATTCCAGAAGAAAGGTCGCTATAGTCAGTTTATGACGGCCAGCTTTTGACCTTATGTTTTTGGTCACAAAAAGGTCACAAATGGAAATTTGTGACCATTCAGTGACCAATAGTGGTCGTCACAAGTTGACATATTTCTTGTAGTGGGCCCGCGCCCTTCCCCGAGGCTCTACTGCGCCCCCCTCGCCGGCGACGAGCCGCCGCAACCGTTACCTCGTCCGATCCGTTCAGGATTGAAGACGTGCGTCTCGCCTCCGCGTGGGCCCCTCCCATGGCCCAGCAGTGACCCCGAGCCGGCCCATTTCAGCTCTGCCCAGATCCACCCGACCTCTTTTTCTTTCACTTGGTAAATTTCTGCTAAGTCCCTAAAGTCCTCCTTCATGTTGGCATATTGTGTTGCTTGTATCTCAGTGCATATTTGTCCTATGGTAGTGTATAATATATCAAAATGTTTGTTGTGATATGCTCTTCATTTTTTTCCATTGTGGCATGCTTGTTTGAGTTCATATTGATGCTCTAATCATCGCTGCAAGAGTGCTATATGTTTAAAACTGTTGGTATCTGTAATTTTGTTAGCATGTTTGAGATGTGATAACTTTGTGCATGTTGGTCCAAATGGAGTGTGTGATATGTGAAAATGTTCATTGTGAAGTGCTCTACATGTCGGTTGCTATAGCATTCATGTTAGGTGCCTTCTTGCCATGTTAATCTCTGTTGCAGAAGTGCATTTGGCTGTTAAGTGCTGAAACTTGTTATGAGATGATGATTTGACTTGCTCATTGCTATTGATGTGGTTGTCTTTCATGCCACATGTCAATATGTTTTAGAAGGACAATCATATGTACTTTGCTGTGGTGCAATCCACTTTCCATGATATGCCCTGAGGTGACTTAAACAAGCTTATAAACATGCCATGCCAATGTTGTTGTTTTATACTTAGTGAAAATACCGCCAAGTCTGAAACTATTAAACCTGATGCTATGTTTGCTTGATGCCCCACTCAAATCCATGCTTGTTTTAGTATGTCCATCGATCATGTCTTGTTGTCCATGTTATTGTCTATATATCCATGCCCTTACTTGCACATATGGCCTGTTGTAGCTTATTTATATCTTGCTCTCAAGTTGCTATAAATTTACCTGTCAGATTTTTATCAGCATGATCAATTTGGTGAAGCTTGTTGTTATTGATCCATGCCTCCAATGGAGTTGCTCCAACGGAGTTGTTTGATGTATGCTATGTATATTACATGTCCATGCTCTTTATATACTTAGTAGAGTTGATATGCTTGTTGTTTTGTGCCTCTGAAGGCAGCATCGTGATGATGTTTTGGCCTTCCCAGATTTTGACTAAGTCTGGATAAATTTATTGCAACTTGCCATGCTTGGTTAATTGTGTTCCAGCAAGTTTCTGGGAGTGTTTTGAGTTCATGCTTGTTAAGTATCATGTCTATTTCACATTCATGCCTCTTTTTATCATGTTTGGGTGTTGTAGCATATCTATACCTTGCTCCAAAGTTGCTATATTGCTGTTTTTGACAGTTTGTTGTTATATATTGTTTCGTGTGTATGTGTTGAACCGTTGCTCCATTTTGAGTGTATCCTATATGAAACTTTTGTGATTTTGCATGTAGAAGCATAATATCATGTTGTTTACATGTTTGGAGTGTGTTTGCTTGATGTTTGGATGCATTTCGCATCAATTCCATGCTTGTCTTGTTTTGCTCATATCTTCTAGGCCGTAGCTCCGAATGAAACAAACTTTATATGAAACTTGACTAGAATTTCGAGTAGATCATCTTGGTGCATGTTAACTTGCTGTTTAACAACTTGAACTTAAGGTTCGTTCAGATCTGGACCAATTTCTAAATGTGCATATGAGGACTTACCGGAATTGCTATATGTTGATTCCGGCCTCATTTAAACTTGTTGGTTTGTGTTGCTCTTGTGTGCTTCATCCCTTGCCATGTATTGCATTGTATAGACTTGTCTTGCATCATACTTGGTTGAGCATCTTGTCATGTTCTTGAGTGGCGTGTTTACCTTGTTGTGTGCATTCTTCTCGCTAGTTCTTTTCCGTCGCGATCGTGAGGATTCGTTCGGCTACACCTGGTTCGTCTTCAAGGCTTCTTCTTCATATTCTTCATGTACTCATTTATTCTTCCTTGCGGGATCTCAGGCAAGATCACCATCACCTTGGATACCTTTACTATCATAGCCATGCTAGATGTCTCGATGCTATCGTTACATGTCGCGCTACCCATTATTTATTGTCAGCCCCTCTCATTGTTGCTATGAAACCTCTAACCTTTGACACCTTCCCAGCAAACCGTTATTTGGCTATGTTACCCGCTTGCTCAGCCCCTCTTATAGCATTGTTAGTTGCAGATGAAGATGAAGATCGTTCCATGTTGGAACTTGTTGTTGGAATATCACAATATCTACTATTATTATTAATACACATATATACTTGGCAATGTGTGGAAGGCTTGGCCTTTTGCTCGGTGTTTTGTTCCACTCATTCCACCTCAGGAGCCGATAAACTGGCGTTATGTTCCTTGATTTTGCGTTCCTTACACGGTTGGGTATATGGGGACCCCTTGACAGTTCTTCTTTGAATAAAACTCCTCCATCAAGGCCCAACATTTGTTTTAATTTGCAACATAATAAAAACTTTAATTAATTAATTGCATAGGGAGTTAGCGCTACCTGAGGATTCTTTCTACATACAGGGGGCCAGTGCTGATGGTGTTGGTCCCAAACGGGGAGACTGCGGGGCCACCGCGGGGAAACTCGAGGATTGGCTCCCGTTGGCTCGCCCATCGGTCGTGGCCTGAGACAAGATACGCGCGGCTACTATCAGGGTGTCGACACACCAGGAGGTCTTGTTGGACTTGCTTTACCATTGTCAAAATGTCTTGTGCACCGGGATTCCGAGCCTGATCGGATTGTCCCTAAGAGAAGGGGTAATATTATTATTATCTCTGCTGATCGTGAGAGCTTGTGATGGGCTAAGTTGGGACACCCCTGCAGGGTTATGATCTTTCGAAAGCCGTGCCCGCGGTTATGTGGCAGATTGGAATTTTTTAATGTTCGGTTGAAGAAAACTTGACAGAGGATCCGAAGTAAAACACACCACCGCGTGAGTAACCGTGACCGTCTCTTTTCACTCTGAGAAAAGAACACGGTGGGGTTATGTTTGACTCGTAGGTAGTTCAGGATCTTTAGCGATCACTATTAGATTGCGACCATTTGTGTAGATGCTCATCTTATTCTTGTACTCGTAAGTTAGCCGCCATACATTGCCAATTCGCTGCTGCAACCTCACCACTTAACCTCTCCATACCCTTTAAGCTTTGCTAGTCTTGTTACCCATGGTTATGGGATTGCTGAGTCCTTGTGGCTCACACATACTACAACAACGATTGCAGGTGCAGGTTTCCGATGACTTGACTTGAGAGCGATGTTAAATGTGTTGGAGTTCTTTCTTCTTCTTCTTCGTCAGTCTTGGGCTAGGTTCCTGGTCGGCAGCCTGGGATAGCAGACGGATGTCGTTGTGCTTTTCATGTTTGCATCCGTAGTCGGATGCCTTGTATTGTATTCATGTGTCTTGTATGAGTTGTTGTATCCCCCATGTATGTAATGGTATGATGTAATGATATCCATCTTGTTGAGCGCTCGAAATGTGGTTGTGCCCCAATCACGTAAGTGTCACGTGATCAGGATAGAATCACATCTTGGGCCTGACATCCCCCCTCGGGTATGAGGGATAAGGCACAAGTATTTCCTCCACAGGTCAAAATGGGCCTCGCGACTCAGGAAAATCTCGCATGGCACCACAAACTCGGAAATATGCAATATGAATCCTGTGGTAAGATGGTGGAGCTGGATTCTGTAGAACTCAAGCAAACCCCGTAGGAAAGAATGTATAGGAAAGCCAAGGTCTCATAGAAGGTAGGGCATGAAACATACCATCTCTTCCTTGCTTGGAGAAGGGGAGCTCTCGGTGAAGGCTTGGCCGTCCGCACAAATTAATCCGGCACAAACGGAGATGAGAGCCGCTGCGGGAAGATAGCCATGCCTCTGTAGATCGCTCAACCGAAGACGTCAAACGGAGCAGCTCGCCCAGTCGCCTGGAAGAGAGTAATGAGGTCATGAGGACGAGCTGGGGGTGTCGGCCATGGTGTCTGAAGTCGCTTTAGCATTAGCTTATGTGGAGAGATGGGTTGATCGTCGCCCGCGCCTTTGGATCTATAAATAGGTGTATCGTCCTATATTGAATGGACGGGGCTGCAAAAAAGGGGATCTGATGGTTCGCCTGCTGAAAAGGCGCACGACAGTCGAGATTTTCCATTGCCCTGAGGAAAAACATTAATGTATGAGGGCCCCACCCTGTTTTGACCGGGGTCCTCGGATGCCGGATTATTCGAATACTGGCGGGGTCCAAATACCGTACTGACTTGGATCAACCCGGATGGTTAGCCTTCAACGTTAATCTGGGTTTTTGAACACAATCCGGTCCAGGGAAAATACTCCGAACAATACAAGAACAAGATGAAGAACTTGCCTCGCAATCTGAAGAACATTGGATGTGCGGATGCCGGATACAAGCTCCGGCGTTGGAGGCTAGTTTGAGGGCTTCTGAGGGAGTCCTGGATTAAGGGGTCCTCGGGCTGTTGGCCATTATTTATGGCCCAGAATAATGGGCTGCTATAGAGCCCGGCTATAGCACGGACCCGTGGCTGGATAGAAGATCTTTGGAGTCGTGGTGTGCCCTCCAAGTCAGGATCAGGCGTGACCTTTCTTTCATTTTAACCGACTTTGTGTAAACCTAACCCTATCGGTGTCTATATAAACCAAAAGGTTTTAGTCTTTAGGGCTAGAACTACATCCAACACCTCATCAACATAGGCTTTAGCTCGCGTGATCTCGAGGTAGATCTACTCTGTAACCATACCTTACACATCAAATACAATCAAGCAGGACATAGGGTTTTACCTCCTAGAGATGGCCCGAACCTGTCTAAACATTGTATCCTTCGTCCCTTGTTCCCCATCGATTCTAGATCCACAGCTCGGCACCCCTACCCGAGATCCGATGGTTTTGACACTGACAGTGATCTTCCCCTTTGGTTGGCTCCTTCCTGGGTTAATCCCATGGAACGTGCTGGTCTTCTCAAGCTCCCCGTCAAGAATCTACAATCTCTCAATTACCTCACGGTAAACACCACAACTCGCACTTTCGTGACCTGGAGGTTGCGTATTGTTGGTGAGACCAACAACGACAAGCACCCGACCACAGTGGTCCGATCAGGGTGGTCCTTGCCATCGAAAAAGATAGGTGTGTGTGATCACTTTAGGGGTTTCTGAGCATCTATTGCCAGTTTCGCCGCATTGACATCATGTGCCTAATGCTTGAGTTGGTTGGGAGAGGAATGCAAGGATGCACCCCCGTCAATGCACATGGCCTCTGTTGCCTTCTGGAACTCATGCTCGGTGGACTCATCGTCGTCCTCTTCTCCACTCTCATAATCTTCCTCTTTCTTCTCCCCCTTGGAAGCTTTCTCTTTTTACTCATATGGCTTGCCACGACAACCTCCTCAGACACCATGGCCCTTCTTACCGGACCCACTACCACCAGCCTAGCCATTCTCCTTCTCATGCTTCTCATACTCAGTTTATGTTTCTCAACTAACTGTTCAACCTATCAACATTCCTGGAGGTCTTGACCTCTGGTGTGGTGAATCTTACAGTATGGCCCGTCAGATTTGTCGGCTTTCTTGCCTGCCACAGCCACTTGACGATTCACGCATGCGGTAGTCTCCTTGTCGGAGCTGCGTGTCTTCGCTTTCTTGGCGAAACTGGAGTTCCCGGATCCTTCCACAGCCATAACTTTCTTGCCCTTGTGCTTCTAGCCTTTCTTCTTTGGGGAAGTGACATCCTCGTCCTCAGAATCGATTTCAACGCACGCATCTTCCCGGTGGAGTCTCCTTCCCTCCTTAGCACGTGCGCACTTATCCACCAACGTGTAGAGCTCATTGATAGTCTTCCGAAGTCGCATGTTCATCTTCTCCCGCATCTTGTAATTCCGCTCATTCATGTGAAATGCGGCAATCACATCTGCAGGGTGTACATCCGGTATGCTATGGTGCATGCTGCTGAATCTCCGGTTATACTTGTGCAAATCTCCCCATCCCTCTGAGGGATCACTTGCAAATCACTGGGCTACCCGGGGCCCTCTTGTCCTCCGGTGAAGGCACCAACAAACTCATTGCCAAGATCTAAACATGAGGAGATGGAGTTCTCTCGCAAGTTCATCAGGCAAGACCTCACATTGGGTTTGAGTACCAATGGAAAGTAGTTGGCGAGTACTTTTTTATCTCTTCCCCCAGCAGCATGCACAACAATCGTATAAATGCTCAAAAACTCTACTGGGTTTAGCTTCCATCGTATTTCTCTAGCACTTCTGGTTTGAACGCCCAGACATATGGCCAACGGACTTGCCACAACTCTCGCATGAAAGCAGGGCACCCAACCTCATAAGGTAGGTACCAACCAACAGCGGGCGCATGCTCATCGATGATCGGACAGTTGCCCTCATCGGATTTACGGTGCACTTCTCGGCGTTGTTTAATCGTGGTGCGAGCATCTTCCACGCATCATCTTGAAACACTTGCCACTGGTCCTAAGGCATCTGCCGGCCCGAAGAAGGCATCCGCGCTTCATTAGGCCTTGCACTCCACTGGGAACACATAGGCTGCTGATGTTGTTGCTGGAGTTGTTACCGTGGGGGTGACTACACTGTTGGTGCACCACCCGCAACATGGCCATCACTTCGAGTTGTTGGTGTTTCCTGCGGGTGCCAGGATGGCTCCACCAGTTGGGACTTGTTCGCCTCCGTGAATCCGGTCGAACTTTGGATGGTGGCTCTCCATTCCTCCATCTTGTCTGGTACTGGAGGGAAGTTCAACAACATTTGGGCCCCGCGCCATCGCCTATGTTGCCGTCGAAGGCATATTGGAATGGGAAGATCTTGATGTCGCTCGACTCCTAGCGGAGCCAGTAGGAGCGTTGTTGCATTCTTGCCATTGCACTATGGTCGCAATGACGGGTTGGCATGGCGGAAGCTGTGCCGGAGGGTCTTGAGCTTGGTCAACGGGTGTTTTGTTGTGCGGATGCTGTTGTGCATGATCAACAACGCCGCTAGGGGTCATGTCTCGCACAATTTGTGATGGACGCGGCATGTGCCCTGATGTCGTCTCTCGTGCCACTACTGCGGCAGGAGGATCTCGGCTCGCACTTGACCGCGTGGTGTTGCTTCGGTGGCCGCGTTCACCCTCGCGCTGAGGGGGCGGAAGTTGGGAGCCCGTGCCGCCAGCGCCATTGTTGCTGTTTTGACCGGAGGGACATGGAAGATGACCGCCTCCAGCACCTCCATCGTCCACTCCTTCTACAATGGTTACAATGGCTGTGCCGCCTGCACTTGTCATGCTTACCGTAGCGTTCGTGCTGTCCAGGATTGTGGCGCCACCCGCGCCACCCACAAACACGGGTGAAGGAATCTTGGACGTGGAAGGCTTCGTTATCATGGAGCCCTTTTTCTTGGGTACCATGAATGATGAAGATAGTGATGAAGCTTGACAAAACCGCACGCCGTTCGCTAATCTGTTTTCACGCTGGTGAAGCCTCGTGCCTGGCAAGCCAAAAGTGTTGGCGTGGGTCGATGATCTATGGGGCCGATGAGCCCCTTTGCTTGTTCGGCAAGGGGTGGAACTCAATGCAAAGAGCGGGAATGACGAAGGACGCGAGGATCTTTACCCAGGTTCGAGCCACCGTTGAGGTGTAAAACCCTACTCTTACTTTGGTGTATTGGGTTATTGTAAACACAGGTACACAGAACGCTCTCCCCTGGCAAGGCGCAAGGAGAGGGCTGCTACATAGGTACGTATACGTGGGGTTTGAATGGGTTGAAATTTTGTTAAGGTTGCTATGGTCCTCCTTTAATAGCTTAAGAAGTTACTACAGTGGTAAAACAGTCTTTATCTAGTAATTATATAGCAAACAGTGCTAGCATACCTAACTCTGCTAGTTAAGACAAAGTGCATTAACTGCACCACTAGGTGTCACGAGAAGAAGGAGTCCCGGAAAGGCTGTTGCACCGCTTGCCAAACTACCTCTCTATAGTCGTGACACACCACCCAAACGGGTGTTGATAAAGGTGAAAATCATACTGATTTGCCGCCACATGTCCGGGAAGCTTCACCTAACTACCTGTGGGCTTGATACCTCACGGATTAGTGACTAGTTGCTCGGTGAGATGGAGCATGTGGAAGTTGGCCAGGGAGAGGCTTGCTGGCTACGAAGCTTGTTGGGTTTTGGCCCTGCCGGGTCTGCGCCCCTGACAAGGGAGCCAATTCCAGTGCTTCATTTTGTAGCTTGTCTTGGTCTTCTAATGTGCTCCTTGATCTCACAAAGAGCGGCTTCTCTGAGCTTGGATCATTTGAATTGAAATCTTAGTTTTGCGAGGGAGCTTCTACTCTTTTGTTCATAAGTCAGGGTACTAGATACAGTGTTTAATACACTAGCACCCATGGGCTTCTTTGTGGACTTGTCTACCATCTGCAGGGTTATGCCTATGGGTATACATTCAGATAAATTTAACTTGTGATAAAGAGTTAGAGGCATCGCACTTACCGCTGCTCGTACATCACAAAGAACATTATTTATATCAAGATTACCAATAGAAAAAGATATGGTGAGTATACCTGGGTCTCCCAGTTTTTTTGGTATCTTGTTATCAAACGGATACTCCATTATCATGGCAACCTATTCCTTCAGATGCATACTCCTTTTGTTATTCACAACTTCACACATGAACTTAGCAAAAGTAGGAATTTGTAACATATCTATCACATGCATTGCCATTTTAAGATCATCTATAGCTTGTATAAGAGAACTGTATAATGCATAATTTGAAGGTGGTCTTACAACCTTGGGATAAGGAAGAGTCCTTTTATATTAACCTTTATCTGTCCCTTTCTTTTGCGATGCTTGGCCACTAACCTTATTGGTTGGATCAGGTGGTTGTGTATTTCTTTCCACCCTAGATTCTGCTTCTTCGTCTGCTTCTGGAGTTTCTTCTTTGTTGTTATTGTCATTAGTGGTTTCTGCGTCCGAGTCAACTTCTTTTTCAACTTCTGCTTCACCTCCCTCAGTATCTTGATGGACCTGTTCTTTAGGTTCTTCTTCACCGAAGAGCAACTCTCTATTCTCTTGAGTTTGGCGTTTTGGCTCTCTATTATTCTTGGTTCCTCCTCTCCTTCATACCATTCCAGACCCTTGAGATCATGCGTTCTCTTACCACTTCAAGTAGATATTTCATTTGTAGAAACAAGATTATCTAACTAAGCAAGAACCAAAGCTTGAGTTTCAAATATTAGAATGCATTGAGTCTCTATCATACTAGAGTATTTATCCAGATTGTTTACCGCATTTCATAACCCATCTACCTCTCGTGAGAGATATGCCATTACGTCTTCATTATGATAGATACATCTTCGGCAGTCTCTGTTGAAGTTATCTTGATGTAATTTAAACTTGTTCATCGTATCTTGAAACTCAACTTCCTGACGGTAAATACTGAATATATCCATTTTTTGTTGATAACTTGTTCAACAGGCTTACCTTTCTCTTCAATTACCCTCTTGAATTCTTCCATGCCTTCAATATTGTAACGCACAATATGCGATTCTATCCCAATCAAGTGATGAATTCATGATTGGGGCACAACCACATTTCAAGCGCATAACAAGGTGTATATCACTAAAACATACCATGTACTGAGTAGATGAGAATACCAGATAATGGCTTACACTCGCCACAAGCTGCAACATGAATACATACATACATCAAAATATATCAATCATCATACACAAGGGAAGGATCTGACTATAGATGAAATCAAAAGAAAAAGAAGAATGACATCCACTATGCTAATCCCAGGCTCCCGACCCGGAACCTATCCCTTGACCGAGGAAAAAGCTGAAGAACTCTATAGCAAAACATGCATTGCTCTCACGTCAGATCATCACATTACCTATACATGCAACTCTTGTTGTAGTAATCTATGAGCCACGAGGACTCATTAATCCCGTTACCATGGGTATCAAGACTAACAAAGCTTAATGGGTATGGAATGGATAAGTGGTGAGGCTGCAGCAATCACTAAGCATTGTATGATGGCTAAGTTACGAGTACATGAGTAAGAAGAGTAACTACGCATGACGGTCACAACTAGTAATGAACAAGAAGTGATCTTGAACTACTTACGAGTCAAACATAACCTCGCTGTGTTCACTTCCCGGAATCCCTCGAAAATAGACGATCAAGGTTACACACTCGGTTGGTGTATTTTATTTCGGGTTAGGTGCCAACTTGGAGATTTATAATATCCGGGTGTGGAGAACTTGACACTAAACAACAACAACAACAACAACAACAACAACAACAACAAAGCCTTTAGTCCCAAACAAGTTGGGGTAGGCTAGATGTGAAACCCGTAAGATCTCGTGACCAACTCATGGCTCCGGCACATGGATAGCAAGCTTCCACGCACCCCTGTCCATAGCTAGTTCTCTGGTGATACTCCAATCCTTCAGGACTCTCTTAACAGACTCCTCCCATGTCAAATTCGGTCTACCACGACCTCTCTTGACATGCGTCCTCACGTTTTAGCCGTCCGCTATGCACTGGAGCTTCTGGAGGTCTCCGTTGAATATGCTCAAACCATCTCAGACGAAGTTGGACAAGCTTCTCTTCAATTGGTGCTACCCCAACTCTATCTCATATATCATCATTCCAGACTCGATCCTGCCTCGTGTGGCCACACATCCATCTCAACATACGCATCTCCGCCACACCAAACTGTAGAACATGTCGCCTTTTAGTCGGCCACACTCGGCGCCATACAACATTGCGGGTCGACTGTCATCCTGTAGAACTTGACTTTTAGCTTTTGTGGCACTCTCTAGTCACAGAGAACACAGATTCCAAAAAGATTTAACCCTGCAGGGGTGCTCCAACTTAATCCATCACAAACTATCACACGCATCCGATGGAACATCCTCACACGATGAAGAACATGATGCTTACGATAAGGAACCCCGGTGGACCTGCCTGGCCTAAAAGCTAAACACTAAACCAGCAAGACCTCCCGACGTGTCGCAGATCCTGATAGGAGTCGTGTATCTCGTTCTCTGGACACGGCGTATAAGCGACGCGTACAGGTGCCAAATACCCCAAGTTGCTAAGGGGCGGCCCCGCAAAGTGCTCTAGTTTGTACAAACACTCATGAGGAGCACTGGCCCGAGGTTGTTGATTAATTATCCTCGGGGTATGGAAAATCCATGTGCAAGTTTTAGTTGTTATTACGCAAATGGTAAAACCAAAGTTGGGCCTTGCTGGAAGAGTTTTTTCCTAAGCTATTGGTCAGGGGGTCCCCATATAACCACATGTGTTAGGAGCGCTCATCAAGGAGCATAACACCGGTATGACGGAAATAAGGGCGGCAAGAGTGGAACAAAATACCAACAAAAGGCCGAGCCTTCCACCCTTTACCAAGTATATGGATGCATTAATTAAATAAGAGATATTGTGATATCCCAAGATATCCATGACCCAACATGGAACAACCTGCAGCTACAGCTGCAACTAGCAACACTATAAGAGGGGCTGAGCAAAGCGGTAACATAGCCAAACAATGGTGTGCTGGGATGACGGAAAGGTTAGAGGTTGTTTCATGACATATTGGAAGGCCTGACAAACAAGTGGTAGGTAGCTCTACATAGCGATAGCATCGAGACAACTAGCAAAGCAAAGATAGTAGTGATGTACAAGGTTATGGTCATCTTCCCTGAAATACAGCTATGAAGAGGACCAGGTCCATGAAGTAGTTGAAAAATCGTAGTCGAACGAATCCTCACAATCCGCATCGTTTCGGAACTCTAGCGAGGAGAAGAAAAACTAGAAACAAACAAATGGCACGATAAACAACACAACATATTCATGATATGATGCGCAAAAAAATATGATTATTGTCAATTTTAATGAGGCATGGCATGGGAAAGAGCAACAAACAATACTACAAATTAAGTGGAGCTCAATATGCAATGAGTTGAATATTGACAAAACACCACATTCCAATATTTAATTCGCTCCCATTTATAGTAGTCATCACTATTAAATGTTGTTAAACATTGCAAGAGGTGAAGCATAAGTAAACTAACTATTTTGGCAAATTTAAATGAGTTCGGAAACAACAAACAACAATTTAAACCATTTTAAATGTTGTTATCATGGTGCGAATGGCATATTCAAGTTTTAATGCAATTATATGAAAATGTTGACACCTAATATGATAGGGAGCATTTGTTGCCATGGAAAAAACAAAGGGGTGCCACGACGACATATCCGAAAATGATGCCGCGACAACATTTCAGTTTCGATAACTCGAATGAGATGTTGGTGCAAAGGCACAAGTATGAGATGTGCAGAGTGCGCAAGAGTGACAAGGAGTGATCCCGGTAACGAGTGTCCCATGTGTCGGTGGCATGGAAATGAGGAACGCGCAAGCGACAATTTGAACATGGTGCAAATGTGTGCATCTCATACAAAACATGCATTTGACGGTCATTTTGTCATTATACCTTCAAAGCGGGCTTTTTCGGAGCAGTTCGAGTCATAGTGGAAATAGTGGTTCTCGAGATGGTAGTGAAAGTAGTGGTACACGATTGTCGCGGGACTTGATGAATCCGAGAGGTACTTGGCGGTCTCGGTCTTGGCGACAGTATTGGAAATTAGCGTAGATGAACTTGGCATTTCTACTACCCGGGTCTTCGGCCATGGTAGTTGTGCACGTTCCAGCATCAAACTTGGAGGGACACCGACGTCGTGGTACTTGGTGAATCCCGGAGATGGTCATTGATGATCCAGGTACTGGCCTTGGCGGTCCTGACGAATCCAAGTGGCACCATGCACACGTCCACGGTAGTCTTCTGACTTGGGGTTTCATGTATAGGACTTGACAGGTTTAGGGGTCTCGGTGGTGGACATGGTCTCCATGATGACGTCGTGGTAGTCTAGCGGCATCAGCAAGGTCGTCGGGGAGGTGATAGTTGTGGCGTGGAGGCATCTGGCAAGGGGAGCAACAGGCCAAGGGGGCGGCCGATTTGCAGCAGCAACAAAGGGAGGTTTCGGGGCTCATGGGCGCAGAGGAGTCAATGTTTGAGGAAGGAGAGATCGAACACGCATTCATTCATAGGGTTCGGTTGAACTTATACAGGTAGGGCGAGCCCATGATCAACATCGTGGCAAGGCCAGGTCGAGGAGTGGAGGACGTGCGTGTTGACGAGGAAAACCACACGCACGTACAGACGCACTCGTACAATACTCAGTACAATACACAACAATATTCTAACACCCCCCCGGCAGTCTTGGCGTCGTGGTGGGAGACGCAAAGGCTGGAGCGGAAAACACCAAAGACAGAGCTTGATAGCCCCTTGGTCATCACGTCGGCGAGTTTCTATGAGGTTTGGACGTGCATGACGTGGAAGTCACCGAGAGCCACTAGTTCACGGACGAAGAGGATGTCGAGCTCGATGTGACGGACGGGATTGCTCGAAAGGTAGACGGCGGAGATGTTGTCGCACTAGATGACAATCACCGCGCGCACCGTGCACCGTAGTTCGCCGAGGAGTTGCCGGAGCCAGATGCATTCCGCAATGGCGTTTGCAACGCCGCGGTATTCCGCCTTAGCGTTGGAGCGGGAGACGGTGCCTTGCCGCTTGGACGACCAGGAAACAAGCGCGCCACTGAGGAAGACGCAAAAGCCGGAGGTCGATCGCCTGGAGTCGGGGCAGCCGGCCCAGTCGGTGTCGGTGTAGGCGCGGAGATCCGGTGAATCGGACGCCCGAAGATGAATGCCAAGCGAGAGTGTCCCACGCATGTAGCGCAGGACGTGCTTGAGCATGGCATTGCGGCACTCGCGTGGATCATGCATGTGGAGGCAGACTTGTTGGACGTCGTAGGAGAGCTCCGGCCTGGTGATGGTCAGGTACTGCAGAGCACTAGCCAGGCTACAATACTGAGTGGGATCGTCGACACGAGGCCCGTCAGCGGAGGGGAGCATGGCCTTGGTGTACACCGGGGTGGGAGAGGGCTTCCAATTGTCCATGCCAGCCCGCTCCAAGATGTCCTCCGCGTACTGAGACTGGGACAGGAAGAAGCCAGAGCGCGTCCTCGTGACATGGATGCCGAGGAAGTAGTGCAAGGCACTCAGGTCCTTCACGGTGAATTCGCTAGTGAGGCGCTCGATCACTTGCTGGAGAAGCTCTTCAGAGGAGGCGGTGAGGACAATAACGTCGACGTATAGTAGTAGATACGCCGCGTCGGAGCCGCGCACGTAAGTGAATAGAGAACTGTCCAAGCGGGTTGCCGTGAACCCGATGGTGGCGAGGAAGGTGGTGAACCGTAGAAACCAAGCCCGCAGGGCCTGCTTGAGCCCATACAAGGACTTGCACAGGCCGCAGACATGATGAGCCTTGTTAGCGGCGACGAAGCCGGCTGGTTGCATGCAGTAGACCTCCTCCTTGAGTATGCCATGCAAGAACGCGTTCTTGAGGTCGAGCTGGCGCACGGACCACTAGCGCGATGTGGCGAGCGTGAGGACGGTGTGCATGGTGGCAGTCTTGACGAATGGGGAGAAGGTTTCGTCGCATTCCACGCCCACGCGCTGGTGAAAGCCGCGGACGACCTAGCGCGCCTTGTACCATTCGAGGGAGCCATCGGCGCGCGTCTTGTGACAGAAAATCCATTTTTCAGTGATCACATTCGCTCGAGCGGGGCGTGGAACCAGATCCCATGTGCAGTTGCTGACTAGAGCGGCATATTCCTCCTACATGACAGTGACCTAGTTGGGATCGCGAAGAGCCCCGCGAACAAAGTACGGGAGCGGCGAGATGTCCGACGAGGGGTTGACTGCAGTGGTGGCGACGCAGACGTAATCAGTGTTGTACTTGCGATTGCGCTTGACCACCCCAGCGCGCGCCCGTGTAACAATGGACAAGCGCGAGGGGGAGGAAGGCACCACAGTTGGTGGAGATGATGGTGGCGCACCCGCAATAGAGCCCAGAGCGTGCTCGCTGGACAGAGAGGCAGACGTGCTATTGGATGTGAATCCAACGGAGGTGTTTAAATGCTTGGAGCCCCCGCCAGATGTCGGCGAAGGGGGCCCCTCGTTGAAGATCCAACGGCGGAGCTTGAACCAGTGGAAGAAGCGCACGAAGCAGGCGTGATCAAGGCCCGCGTGTCGTCAGTGCGAGGGGTTGAGAGAGTGGTTGGACAGGGACTGGAATAAATCAAGGGGGAGGAGTTGTGGGAGGAGCGACGGGCGCGACATAGGCGGCGAAAGGAAATATGTGCTCGTCAAACCGAACGTGGCGTGAGGTGAGGACGCGACGAGTTGCATGGTTGTAGCATCGATAGCTGCCGTGATCGAGAGGGTAACCAAGAAAAACGCAGGGCAGTGAGCGAGGCTCAAGTTTGTGAAGCATCGTGGAGGTTGTGTTGGGATAGCACAGGCACCCAAACACCCTGAGAATAGAGTACTCGGGAGCGACGCCGAGCAGCAGTTCATGCGGTGACCGCGGCGACGTGCCAGAGCAGGGTTTATAGTTAAGGAGCAGGGTGGCTGTGGCAAGGGCTTCAGCCCAGAAATACGCTGGCATCGCGGCGTGGAGAATCAGCGACCGAACGCTGTCGTTGAGGGTGCGAAGAATACACTCTGCTTTGCCGTTCTATTGCCTTGTATAAGGGCATGAAAGGCATAAGACTGTGCCGTGTTGTGTAAGCATAGAGCGAAGGGGAAGATTATTGAATTCACGACCATTGTCAGTCTATATGGCGAGAATGGGGCGCTTGAATTGTGTCTGAACTTATGCATAAAAAGCAGAAAGAACTCCCTTGACTTCAGACTTGTTGCGAATTGGAAATGTCCAGACATAATGAGTACAACTATCAAGCACCACGATATAATACTGAAACCCTAAAACACTATTGACATGCGATGTCCAAAGATCTAAATGCAGAATTTGAAAAGGAAAATACCAACGGTGTGGTGAGTCGGAGAACGGCAGGCGTGCGTGCTTGCCCAGACGACAAGTACGATAGCCGTGGCTCAACGAGGGACGATGGGTGAACGGAGTGTGAGTAGCGCTCGCCGAAGCGCCTCTTCTCCAGGGTGCCCAAGCCGCTGGTGCCAGAGCTCAACGGTTGCGACGCCAGCGAAAGGAGGAGCGGTGCTGGAAGACGAGCTAGAGGTCACGCGGTAGAGATCACCCGTAGAATCACATCGCAGAATCGCCTGGCGGGTGCGGATGTCCTTGACAGAAAAGCCAAATTCTTTAAACTCAACTGTAACTGGGTTTTTGCGAGTGAGCTTACCAACAGATATTAAGTTTTTGAGAATGGAAGGGGAAAGGAGAACATTGCGGAGACGGAGAGGACTGGTGGTGGTGATGAGAGAACCGTGGCCTACGTGGGTGACCGGGATGCAGCCACCACTGCCCACAACGATCTGAAGAGAATTAGGATGCACGGAGTGGAGGTTTCTCGAGTTCGAGGTTATGTGCACCGTCGCACCTCTATCCATGTACCAGTCCGAGGTGCTCCCAGACAGCGGAGAGGACATGGAGAGCAGTCTACAGCGTCCCCATTTTCCACGACTATGGCGGCGGAGGCTGGGGCCCGGTGGTGGAGCGCGCACCGGGGTCGCCGTAGGAGTAGCCTGGAGCACCGTAGGGGAAGTAGCCATACAGGTTGGGCAGCGATGGCGCGAGGCCGGCGAGGTACGCCTTCTGGTGTGGAATCAGGGCGAGGGCCGAGGACGCCATCGTCCGGAGCATGCCATAGCATGGCCACGCCTGGACCATGCCCGTCCAGGAGTTGGCGTCGGGCGCGGCACCAGGGAGGGCCGTTGGTGGTGCTGGTGGCCTGTGGGGGTTAGCCCCCCACCCCCCCAGAACCCCGGCCCTAGCGACGACCACGCCCAGAGTCTGCATGTGGGGAAGGGGGGAGCTGGCGCAGCTGGACACGGCACGGGCGTCAGAGTCGGCGCGCGCGCTGCAAGGAGAGCGTGTATGGACTGCTGGCGCGTGGACTGCTCTACACGATGTTCTTCAAGGAGGAGGAAGGAACGGGCCTGCAGAAACGTCGACAGCGGGACACGGGAGGTGAGGTGGGCAATGGCATGGTGGTACCGTGCATTGAGCCCGCACAACATGTTGAAGAGCTGCTGTGTGTTGGTGATTTTCTGCCCGAGGTCGTGGAGTTGGTCGGTGAAGGATTTGAGGTGGACGCGATACTGCATGATGGTGAGGTCACCTTGGACGACGGCGTGGTACTCGGCATCGACGTAGACCGCACGCGACAGCTGGTTGTCGTGGAAGATGCTCTCGATCGTAGACCGGAGCGTGGACGCCATGTCCTCCGGCTACATCACGGCGTCGACGAGCAATGGCGAGATGGTGGCATACAACCAGTGCACGATGCAATGATCGACCATGTCCCACTCCGGGGCATGGGGCCGGCGAGGAGGAGCGGCCGCGGCGAGAATGTGCTCACGCATGCCAAACATGCCGACGACGGTGTTGAAGAACCGGCGCCACTGGGTATAGTTGCCGCCGTGGAGGTCCAGAATGACGGGCACGTGATGGCGGATGTCAATCGTTTTAAAGACCAACGAGGGGAAGGCACGTAGGGCAAGCGGCACCGGGGCGACGGCTGTGGCGGCGGAAACTGCCGCGGCATCCGGGAGGATGGCATCGCGCAAGACACCGTCGCCAGGAGCATCGCCAGCGGCGTCACGAAGAACGCCGTCAGCGTCGTGCGAGGAACGATTAGACAAGACGGGCTTGGTGTCCATGGCAGCGGAAGGTGGAATATCTCATACCATGTTTGAGGAAGGAGAGATCGAACACGCCCCACGATCACCATCGTGGCAAGGCCATGTCAAGGAGTGGAGGACGTGTGTGTTGACGGGGAAAACCACATGCACGCACAGACGCACTCGTACAATACTCAGTACAATACACATAATTATTCTAACAGTCCAGACCATGGCGCAGAACACCAGCGGCTCAGGCAGCGCGATGCAGAGGACTGGCGCGCGAGGTCCAAGTAGCGGTGGTGGAGCTTGCTGGCAGCTTGCGATGTAGAAGCAGCAAAGGCTGCCAGCGCGCAAGGCGCAGGCAAGGAGAAGTAGGGCCAACGGGAAGGTGCAAGGGCGAGGTGCGGGTGTAGCAGAGGAGGTAAGATGGCCGTGGACGGCGGGGGTTGCGAGGAGGCAGAGGCCGGCCAGCCGTGATAAATGGCGAAAAGCATCTAAGCCATGGAGAAGGTGGATGGCGGGCGTCGGAGCTCAAGCAGGAGGCAGAGCAGCTGCAGAAGATGGCCGAACGATGGCGGAGGAGGTGGCCGGGGCCAGGCACTACAAGGGGCGAAGGCCATGGGGATCGGGCGCGGGTGCTCCTCCTGGCGCTGGCTGTGTGTGTGGTGGCGTGAGGGAGAGACCAGAGGGAGAGATCGAGAGAAGAGAGGGTATCGCAGTAGAGGAGAGTTTAGGTGGGCTGTGGGAACAGGCCGGTCTGGTTGGTTAGTCCCGAGAGGCCGGGGTGCAGGCTGCCTCTCTCTCCACTCTCAACTCTATTTCATTTACCGAAAAAGTAAAGAAAGAAAAGGATAGTAAGAAAGGTGTGGAGAAAGAATTTGCGCATGAAGTTGATTTTCTTGGACTCACAATTGTGAGTTCGATCCAGAAAAATTGCAAAGAGACATGTTGAAGGGTTTGAAAAACGAACTCATTTGAATTAAAAACAAATGGATTAAACTAGGAAGTGGGAGTTTGGAACGTCCAACAAATATTGAGATTTTTGGTGAAGCTTGGCTGTGAGACCAAAGAATTATTAGCAAAGTTTGGGGACCAAACTTGAAGTAGAAAATGCATGGGAATAATGTTGCGAGTGTGTTCAAGGTAATTCCACATCAATGGAATATTTAATTGCTCCCTAAATATTGGGATGATATGTTATAAATAGAAATCACCATGTGTGTTTCCCTCGATTTAAATGGATGGAAGATCCATGCAATTTATTTATTTGAGTTTCAAGAATTTGATGGCATGATGACATGATGAAATGCAAAATAAACAATTAATGCGGCGATCTCAAAAAACATGGAACCCATCTGGAGTGGCGGTCTCAGATTGTCACACATATGGTACACCTTACGAGTTGGTTTGATAGGTTTTTCAACTATTCGATTGCTCATGCGCGGATACAATCTTCTCTATATGTTTTTCTCTTCTTCTGGGGTTAATGATGTAAATTCTCCATCCTCACTTAGATCGAGAATGGATTTTGGTTCATCATTATTTGCATGAATGAACATATGTAGTATAACATATTTAGCATAACCATAGTTAGGACATAAGGTAACAAATTGGAGTATCTCTCACAAGCTTTATATAGTGTTTCACGTTCTTCGTGGACAAATGAAGTGATGTTTCTTCTCAATTTAGTGATCTTAGAGATTGGAAGGAATTTAGCAATAAACTATTCAACACACATAATCCTGTTGGTTATACTGTCTTGAGGCAATCGATTATACCACTTATCAACATCATATTTTAGAGAAAACCTGAAGAGTCTCAATAACACAAATTCTTGTGAAACAACTTTCGACTTAAATGCCCCACATAAGCTGTCAACCATCATCAAATGCGCTTGAGGGTCTTCGCCTTTAGTTCCTGCAAAAGCATGGTTTCTCGCCTCTATTATAAGATCACAATCAATCAAATACTCTTGAGCATAGTTAGTAGGATAAACTATATGAGATCTAGAGACAAGTACTGGAGCATTGTGATCTATAATAGTTTTCTTGGTCTTTTGAGTAATTTTCATTCCTACGAACAAAGTGTTAAGCTCAATTGTCTCGCTACTTTTGAAAATTTTCTATTAATGAAGCTTGCTGCTCCTACGGAAAACGACTAATGTAATCTGGTAAATACGTCCTCCTTGCACAATTAGATCCCCTGTGTGTTAGAGGTAGCAACTACAATAAGAATACCTGCAAAACGCAATTATGAAACAAATACTCTGTGCTTAGCTCCCCGGCAAAGGTGCTAGAAGATGCCTTGGCACCTGCAGACTAAACAGGATAGTGTAGCACTTTCGCAGAAGTATCCCAATGTGTAATCGTCCCAACAAAGAGTGAGGAGAGTATTTATCGAGGCATTTCTGTCACACACACACAAGGTGTCACTGTTCTTGTGTGAAGTACTACTAGAGCTTCTACAAATAATATTACTTTCCTGGGTAAACGATAAGCTAAAATATGTTAGTGAAAAGAAGGTCTAAAAGTGTCTACTAAAATTACTAATAAAAGTAAATGACAAGATCTTAAAATGTGAATGGTGTTTCCTACAATAAGGATATTAGGTTTCGAGAGATTTCAGTTCATTGTAAGAATATATGAATTTTGCCAGTGCAATGGTAATACGGGTTACCTTGTATAGTCCTCATAGTATTTGATATAAACTTTTTGTAGGCTGTTCTCCTAGAGTCATGTAACTCCTTCTCTAGGGGTTACATTTCATTCTATGGTCCCACTTCTCCGTTACAGAGTGGTAGTTTCCACAATTAAGGTCATAAGATCAGAGCCAAGCATTAGGTTCAATGGACAAACCGTTATCTCATATTGTCTTCGGTTCTCATAGATATCTCGACCAGTCACCTGAGAGGTCACAAAGTCCTACAAAATACGTGTTACCTGTGTAGTTCTTGAGATCATGTTGCCTAGGCCCTTAAATTGGACAACACATAGAGTTCAACACAGTATAACAACATGCTAAATAGATCATACTACTACAAATTCAAATGATGACATATAGGAGAGGCACGTATCAATGTTTGCACTCACCTACATCGCCCACGCATAGGGGAATTACTCACAGATCATAAGAATGGAATCAATGAGAACTGAGAGAAAAAACGTGAAAACCATATTGATAATATTGAGGGGATCCACAATGAGATGAAATGGTGCTCAAATAGTCTTCATCTCAGATGAGATGGAGTAGTGATTATAGGTTCCAATCCCTCTTACAATAGCGAAGGAGGTGATGTTGATTATGGATATGAAAGAACCAAAAACTACGATGATCTTCTTGAGTTCTTCAGGTCCTCTTTTCTCTTATTCTGGATGGTGTGGCAGCAGCTAGGGTTCTCTTCCTCTCATGGTACCTTCAAGGAAGTTGCTTGTATAGACAAGGAGGGGCTCTGGGAACTCCAAACGATCGCTCAAATGGCCGTGTGCGGTCACATCGAATGACATACTTTACTCTTGTGCACGTTTTGCCAATGCTCTCTTCAGGAAAGTTGCTCCAATTAGCTTGATTCTCAAGAATCACCTTTGGTTTCCTTCAAAATATGATATTTCCTACCATCCAAAGGACAAAGTGTATTTTCCTCTCTTTTGTTGAATTAGCATTAGAAATATCTGAAGAATAACAAAAATCCAATGAACCGAAATGAAAATCACTATGAAAAACATCACAAGTTCTCGAGCCATCAAGAACCAAGAAAGATGATGCCAAGGATGCAATGGTTTGAGCTCTCTATGAATGATATGATCAAGCTACTTACTTGAGAGCTCCCATTGATAGAATGGAAATCGATCATATAACCCGGTCTCCCAACTACGACCATGAGACCGGTAAAATAGAAAACCTATCAAGGGAAAAGCTTTTCCTTGCACATAGTCCACATGAGCTAGATGATGACGATCTTGACCTCCTCAAGTTGAACCAAATCTCTTGATTGCGTTGTCTCGATAAAGTCTAGTAGATTAGTCCCCCATACTCCACTATGGGTGAGCCATTCTTCGATACATCTTCACAAGTCTATTGTCACCATAATGGACGACAAGCTTCAAGTATGATCTCTTCGTGATACTCCACTTGAACTTGCACTCCGCAATCTTTACTTGATGTCATCCTCCATGGGTTGTATGAGATCTTCCTCTTGACGCAAGCCCATGGAAACATACCTAACCCACAAAGAGCTCTCACGTAGACTATGGTTTAGTACACAAAGCGTAATGGACAATGCTTAGCACACCATGTGATAACTTGATGCCTCTTGGTACATCTTGTACACTTTTGTGTTGATAAACTTGATTCACTCTTTGACTTAGTCATGATCAACCTTGTATAAAGTTTTCTCTATGACCAATCTTTGGATAATTCCTTGAATAACACCTTGGTCATCACATAATCTGCTTGAGTCAACAAATGGACTTCAAGAAATACATATGGACAAATCCTTCAAATATAACTCAAGGAAACCATTAGCCCATAGAGAATGTCATCAATTACCAAAACCACACGTGGGCGCACCATGCTCTTTCAATCTCCCTCATTTTGGTAATTGATGACAATCACTTTCTAGAGAGTTTATATAAGGAATTAAACACAACCATGCAAAGCAATAACCAATAATGCATGAGCGTGAGATGCAAAATGCTTTAGAACAAATCCAAAGTAAGAAACCAAAACCCTCTAAACTCTCCAAACTAAACTCTCTAAACTTCTCCCCCATTGGCATAGATTGCCAAAATCGGCGGAAAACTTAGAGAGCCAATATAATAGGTGTTCCTCCATCAAATGTGTATTTCTCAAAATATGAGTGCAATGAGGTACACACATCGAAAGATAAACAGTTTGTGCAAGAAAAAATATATTGATGATCCAAAGATTGCAAAAGGATGATATGGTAGAAAGACGTACCAAAGAGTGAAGCAAGCAATCAAAAGGTACCAAACGAAACAAGCAATCAAATAATCCTACGAGCCACATGAATAAAAGATATTATGATACGGGGAAAGGAGTGTTCTAAATAAACTAGAGAAGCCCCCATGATTTTTGCACTATTCGGGAATTTGGTATATGAATACAAAGTGGACAAAATAGGATCATCACTCCCCCCAAAATCAATATAAACTCACAACAAGTGGAAGTGGGGAAAGATAAGAAAATAAGCCGAGCACTAGCATCCAGCATGCAAAAATAGGCAACTTAGGAATAGGATCAACCAAAATAATGTGTGTGAGTCATGCAAAAGAACTTGAGAATTACTAATATAAGGATGAGAATTAAGCATCGATATAGTCTTAAATGGATCAGATACAAGGTGCAAGGCATGCCCCCCCCCCCACACATACTAGAAAATGGGTTCACCAGCTTACAAATAAGCAAATTAAAACCCTATCTTGTAACGACCTATGGTGAAGAGGATGATAGCCTCATCAAGAGGAGGGATACCAATCTAAATGGCAAAAGCCTCGCCAAGACAAGCATGAGGAAAACAATCTTCACCACACAACAGTGCATCAGATAAAGATATAAGTCCCGTACTCAAGATAAATCCTTTCATTGAACCTCCAAGGAAAAAAAATAAATGGTGGATGTGAAAGAATAGGGATATCAACTAGAGATGTCACTTATCTCACGTGTACATGTTTCTAGGTAGATGACAATCATGATGATATATATCTCATACGTCTCCAATGTATCTATAATTTTTTATTGTTCCATGCTATTATATTATCTGTTTTGGATGTTTAATGGGCTTTATTATGCACTTTTATATTATTTTTGGTACTAACCTACTAACCCAATGCCCAGTGCAAATTGTTGTTTTTTGCCTATTTTAGTGTTTCACAGAAAAGGAATATCAAACGGAGTCCAAATGAAATGAAACCTTCGTGAGGATCGTTTTTGGAACAAACGCAACCCATAAGACTTGGAGTACACGTCAGGGAAGCCACGAGGTGGCCACGAGGCAGGAGGACGCGCCTAGGGGGGTAGGTGCGCCCCCCATACTCGTTGGACCCTCGTAGCTCCACTGACGTACCTCTTCCTCCTATATATACTCATATACCCTGAAAACATCTGAGAGCACCACGAAACCCTATTTCCACCGCCGCAACCTTCTGTACCCGTGAGATCCCATCTTGGGGCCTTTTCCGGAGCTCCATCGGAGGGGGAATCGATCATAAAGGGCTTCTAAATCAACACCATAGCCTCTCCGATGAGTTATGAGTAGTTTACCACAGACCTTCGGGTCCATAGTTATTAGCTAGATGGCTTATTCTCTCTCTTTGGATCTCGACACAAAGTTGTCCTCAATCTTCTTGGAGATCTATTTGATGTAACACTTTTTGCGGTGTGTTTGTCGAGATCCGATGAATTGTGGGTTTATGATCAAGATTATGTATGAACAATATTTGGTTCTTCTCTGAGTTCTTATATGTATGATTGAATATCTTTGCAAGTCTCTTCGAATTATCAGTTTGGTTTGGCCTACTAGATTGATCTTTCTTGCAATGGGAGAAGTGCTTAGCTTTGGGTTCAATCTTGTGGTGTCCTTTCCCAATGACAGCAGGGGCAGCAAGGCATGTATTGTATTGTTGCCATCGAGGATAAAAAGATGGGATTTATATCATATTGCATGAGTTTATCCCTCTACATCATGTCATCTTGCTTAAGGCGTTACTCTGTTCTTATGAACTTAATACTCTAGATGCATGCTGCAGCGGTCGATGTGTGGAGTAATAGTAGTAGATGAAGAATCGTTTCGGTCTACTTGTTACGGACGTGATGCCTATATACATGATCATGCCTAGATATTCTCATAACTATGCGCTTTTCTATCAATTGCTCGATAGTAATTTGTTCATCCATTGTAGAATCGGTTATCTTGAGAGAAGCCACTAGTGAAACCTATGGCCCCTGTGTCTATCTTCCATCATATTAATCTTCCATCAACTAGTTATCTTTACAGTTCTTTTATTTTGCAATCTTTACTTTTCAATCTATACAAAAAATACAAAAATATTTATCTTATTATCTCTATCAGATATCACTTTTGCAAGTGGTCGAGAATAGATTGACAACCCCTTTATTTTGTTGGTTGCAAGGTTCTTATTTGTTTGTGCAGGTACGAGGGATTTGCGTGTACTCTCCTACTGGATTGATAACTTGGTTCTCAAAAACTGAGGGAAATACTTACACTACTTTGCTGCATCACCCTTTCCTCTTCGAGGGAAAAACAACTCATGCTCAAGAGGAAGCAATATCCACAAATAAGGATGTACACATGAAATAGTTACAAAAGGAAAAACTAAGATATCCACAAGGAAGTCATAAAATATACCAATAAGATATTTGCTTGAAAAGTATAGCACATGGCTAAATATTATCTCATTGTATATTAATGAAATCCAAACACACAAACATTAAAGAAATCACATCTAGAAACGAGAGATCATTGTTGGGTTGCTTTGAGAAAGGAAACAAGTACCACAAGAACGAATCAAGAAATTCATGACATGAAGCAAGCTACACAAGGTTGAATGCAAGAAATGTATGCACGAAGTAGATACTTATTACCGAGATAGCACTAGAATGATGAAGTAGATAATGGTTCATTGATCATCCTAGCTTGACTCCAATAAGCAGATGGTGACAACACCTTCCTTGTGAGTGAGCCGAGTATCCTATGCATCTCCAATTGTTCCTAGAACAACAATACAAACAAAATGGTACCCAAACACATTGGGACCAAAGAGTTAGAGAACCAACAACACATAGGACAAACTCAACATAAATATGTGCATGTAGATATGAAATTGAATTTCATGCTCATCTTAGCCAATATGTGACATGGCGGTGTTTCCCCTATATACTGGGTCAAAGAAATACAATGTGCCTAACAAAGTACATATAGTTAATATACATGCTCAAGACTTTTTGGAGACAAAACAACACATGATTGATAGGACACTAATCGAGAAGATACCATGTGGAAAAAACCCCGAAGAAATGATCACTTGAAGGATACCAATTAGAGGATACATCAAGGAATGAGATATCCATTGATACACACTAATTTAAAGAAATAAAACTCCCAAAAGAGTGGAAAGTTCCAAACAAACCAAACCTTCTACAAAGTTTCATGATGGCACAAAGGACCAAAAAGAAAAGGCTTACATTCCACCAATACACACTTTATAAGGATCATAAGATGAGTGTTCTAAAGAAAATAGGATAGCTCCCCCAAGCGTTGTTATAGAAAATTTACATTTGAATACAAAATTCACAATATGGGATCAAAACTTTCACTATATCTAGAAAAACACTAGACAAGACCAAGAGATTAACAAGATCCACAAGTGGCATGGAAGACAAGGGGAGTTGACAAATTCATTGGTAAGAGATCAGGCAAATAAAACAAAAACCAACGTAAAGATGATAAAAAAATTACCACATAAATGAGTACCAATTGTCAAGAGACAAGAAGTACTTGGAAATAACTCCCGGTGGTAGATAGAAAAGATATCCAACATCATATTCACACCAAACACATAGATAAATGACTCTTGTGGAGACAACATGCTACCTACGAACAAGATAATTTACAATATCAACACTGAGTGGCAATACCTCAAATGTACACATTTTCCAGCACCCGTACAATGAACTACTATAAAAATGGTTTTAACCCCTTTCTGCGATAGCATTTAAACCATCACCTAGTGAGCATGGTCGTTAGGGGGGGTCCTTCCCACACGGCCCTGAAACTGTCGGTGATAGGCCCTCCGGTCACACATGCTGCGCAAAATGAGCGCGTGAGCGATCGGGCTTGCCATCACATACAAATATATAGGCCCAATCATCTCCGTTCATAAGTACATCCCACAAAGTGAATCCTGGAGAAACATTTCCCTTCGTATGTACAACCCACACAACCAAACCATGAAATATGCTTTCGTTTGTATGTACATCCCACAAAGTCAATCCAAGAAGAACGTTTCCGTTCCTATGTACATCCCACATGATGAATCCCAGACAAACATTTCTGTTTGCACGTACATCACACACAAATTTCCCCATCAAATCGTCTATGATTGTGTTGCCATTGCAGACGATATTAACAGTTTTATCGTTTGCATTATTGAATGCATCAAGAATGGTGCGTAGACGAAACTGTGTGCATATGCTGTCCATCACACACACTTTGTATGTGGATTTTTTTTTGCAAGGTGGCCTAACGCAAACAGTTTTCAAGAGGAAGTCGTGTATGATTGTTCATTGATCCAACACCTTTTCTTCCTAGAAACTTTGTGTGTTCTCTGAGGTCATCGCCCACGGTGTTTTCTACATAACTGATTGCAATAGCAAAACCTAATTAGCAGGCTAATTGGCATATTATCAATAATACATTTATTAATCAAATTGACATTTCATATTAAGCACAAAAAATATTTCATTTTCATATTACGGAACCAAGATTTCGTAATTGAAATAAGTAAGAGTACAACATCATATAGCTTCAATACTCAGTTACACCATATAGGAAGATTGCAAGCTACCCCATTACACAGCTGCATCAGCACCAAGTTTCACATGCAACATCTATAATCTTTTGAAATTAGCATCATAGACGGTAGACAGACAGATGAATCTCATCTGGAAAACTGCTGAAGCATAAGGCGAATATTGAGCCTTCGTTGATGTCGATGGTCTTTGCAACTTCCGGCCAGTGCCTATGGATGATTGACCATCCATCCTTCGTCATCTTCAGGAATACTACAATATTGTACCGTGGGTGTGTTGTATGAATACCTTCCTCGCCTCCTGACCATACATGTGGTTTGAGAGGTAATCATTAATGAACTCCTTTGGAAAGGCCAGAAAACAAGGATATGCATAAATATCTTCTGTAGATTTGAAATGGCACAAAGGAATAAAAAGGCAAGGTATAATAGTTAGTACCATCCTGTAGTGTACTGATGTCTTCTTCATTGTGCAGACAAATATCTTGTTGTTTGTTGTCACTTGTTTCTTTACCTAATAATCTTTCTGAGTTTCTTGAGTTTACTAATATTAGAATAGTGGGTTAAAACCTCTCACAACAGGGCCAACATGAGCAAGAACAAATTGTTAAAAACCTAAATATTAGAATGGTTCTGATGTCTGCTAGAACTATGTCGGTATTTCCCAAAGAGGAAGGGATGATGCAGTATAGCAGCGGTAGGTATTTCCCTCAGTGATGAGACCAAGGTTATCGAACCGGTAGGATAACCTAGCAACACAACGTAAACAACACCTACACACAAATAACAAATACTCGCAACCCGACGTGTAAAAGGGGTTGTGAATCCCTTTCGGGTAACAGACGTGATAGAGTTGATAATATTGATAGATTGATTGATAAATAAGATAAATTGCAACAAGGTATCTTTGGGTTTTTGGTTTAGTAGATCTGAAAATAAAAGCAAAGGGAAATAAAGAGTAGAGGCACATAATATGAGATTGAGACCCGGGGGGGGCATAGATTTCACTAGTGGCCTCTCTCGAAAAAATAAAAAACGATGGGAAAACAATTACTGTTGGGCAATTGATAGAACTTCAGATAATCATGAGAATATCCAGGCAATGTTTATTATATAGGAATCACGTCCAAGATTAGTAGACTGACTCCTGGGTGCATCTACTACTATTACTCCACACATCGACCGCTATCCAGCATGCATCTAGTGTATTAAGTTCATGGAGAAACAGAGTAATGAAATAAGAACAATGCCATGATGTAGACAAGATCTATTTATGTAGAAATAGACCCCATCGTTTTATCCTTAGTAGAAAAGATACATATGTGTCGGTTCCCTTTCTGTCACTGGGATCAAGCATCATAACATCGAACCCACTACAAAGCACCTCCTCCCATTTCAAGATAAATAGATCAAGTTGGCCAAACAAAACCCAATATCAGAGAAGAAATACGAGTCTATAAGAAATCATGCATATAAGAGATCAAAGAATACTCAAATAACTTTCATGGATATAAAAAGATACACCTGATCATAAACTCAAAGTTTACTGGATCCCAACAAACAGACCGCAAAAGAGTTACTCATATGGATCTCCAAGAGACCATTGTATTGATAACCAAAAGTGAGAGACATGAAGCCATCTAGCTACTGACTACGGACCCGTAGGTCTACATGGAACTACTCACACATCATCGAAGAGGCACCAATGGAGGTGGTGAACCCCTCTGTGATGGTGTCTAGATTGGATCTGGTGATTCTGGACTTTGCGGCGGCTGGAATAGAATTTCGTCGACTCCTCTAGGGTTTCTAGAATATGTGAATATTTATAGAGCGAAGAGGTGGTATGGGAGGCCACCGAGGTGGGCACAACCCACCTGGGCGCTCCAGGGGGCCTGACATGCCATGGTGGGTTGTGTCCCCCCTCGGGGCACCCCTAGGTGCTGCTCTGGCCCATTGGGTGTCTTCTGTCCCATAAAAATTCTCCAAAAAGTTTCGCGGTGTTTGGGCTCCGTTTGATATTGATTTCCTGCAATGTAAAAACCATCCAGAAAACAACAACTGGCACTTGGTACTATGTCAATAGGTTAGTACCAATGATATAAAATGACCATAAAGTGATTGTAAAACGTCCAAGAATGATAATATAACAGCATGGAACAATCAAAAATTATAGATATGTTGGAGACGTATCATCATCCCCAATCTTAATTCCTGCTCGTCCTCGAGTAGGTAAATTATAAAAACGGAATTTTTTATGTGGAATGCTGCCTGTCATGTCATAACATATTATTTTCTTTATAGCATGGACATTTGGACTTTTATATGGTTCAAGGCAATAGTCTAGTTTTGACATGGGACTTAAATACTCAAGCATATCAGCAAGC
This sequence comes from Secale cereale, assembly GCA_902687465.1. Taxonomy (NCBI): domain Eukaryota; kingdom Viridiplantae; phylum Streptophyta; class Magnoliopsida; order Poales; family Poaceae; genus Secale; species Secale cereale. The sequence continues at coordinate 267,398,316 of LR738712.1, read as the reverse complement.
AATCATATCTTTCAGAATATCAAATGTTATTCCTACAAAATCATATATTCTTGTCATGCTCTGTATTCCCAGCTCAAACTATAAATCATGTACTACCCCAGTGTCAGCCAGGCAATTGGTTCGTACCTTTTATGCACTTCAACATTTTCAACTCTCACGCAATACATGAGCGCAAGCCATGGATATAGCAATATAGGTGGAACAGAATGCAGTGGTAGTAGACAAAAGAAGGGAAGAAAGTCTCCCATCAACTAGGCAAACTAATGGACTATGGAGTTTTCCATCAATCGATATCAATGTGAGGAGTAGGGATTGCCATGCAATGGATGCACTAAGAGCTATAAGTGTAGGAAAGCTCAATATGAAACTAAGTGGGTATGCCTCAAACTCTACTATAGAAAATTCCCACTAGTATATGAAGGTGACAACATAGGAGACTCTCTATATGAAAAACATGGTGCTACTTTGAAGCATAAGTGTAGTATTTGCATGCCCCATCTCTTTTTCTTTTCTTTCATTCATCATTTTTTTCTCTTTTTCTTTTATTTTTCTTTTCTTTTTTTTCCTTTTTTTCTAGTGCGGAGTCTCATGCCGACTTGTGGGGGAATCATGGTCCCCATCATTCTATCATCATTGGGAATGCTCTAATAATGGATAATGATGATCATCACACTTCTATTTACTTATAACTCAAAAGAAATAAAAATTACAACTCGATACCTATAACATAGTATGACTCTATATGATGAAAAATGAATGCTCAAGTCAACTATATGATGGAAGTGCATGGCAATATATCTCGGAAGGGCTATGTAAATGACATAATAGGTAGGTACGGTGGTTGTTTTGAGGAAGGTTTAATAAAGTTTATGCACCATAGAAAGTTGCGCGGTACAAGAGAGGCTAGCAATTATGAAAGGGTGAGAGTGTGTATAATTAATGGACTCACATTAGTCATAAAGAACTCACATACTTATTGCAAAAGTTTATTAGCCCTTGAAGCAAAGTAATACTACGCATGCTCCTAGGGGGAGGTTGGTAGGAGTTAACCATCACACGCCCCCAACCTTGATACAAAGATAGACAATAAAGGATAAAATGTGCTCCAACTTCCAGGCATAATGAAAGACTATATGTGCATGCTTCGGGAATCACAAACCTTAACACCAATATTCTTACTAAAGCATAATTACTCATTACCATGACTCACATATCATATCATCATGTCTCAAAACTGTTACAAAGAATCAAGTTTATTTTGTCCAATGATCTTCATGAGAGTTTTTATTATATCCTTCTTGGATATCTATCACTTTGGAACTAATTTTCATGTGTTGCTTTTGATAAGCTCAAACAAATATAAGTGAAGATCAAGAGCATAAATTTTTATTTCTCTCAAAATAATTTAAGTGAAGCAAGAGAGAATTTCTTAAAAAATACTAAAGCACACCGTGCTCAAAAAGATATAAGTGAAGCACTAGAGCAAATCCATAGCTCATAAAAGTTTAAGTGAAGCATAGAGAGCTATTCTAACAAGTCATGGTATAATTTTTGCTCTCTCTAATAGGTGTGTACAGCAAGGATTGATAACTTAAAGAGAAAAACAAAACAAGCGAAGACTCATATCATACAAGATCCTCCAAGCAAAATACATATCATGTGACGAATAAAAAGATAGTTTTGAGTGAAATACCGATGGTCGTTAGAAGAAAGAGGGGATGCCACTCGGGGGCATCCCCAAGCTTAGTTGCCTGCTTCTCTTTGGATAATAGCTTGGGATGCCGAGGCATCCCCAAGCTTAGGTTCTTCTTACTCCTTATTTCTTCATCCATCATTAGATAACCCAAAACTTGAAAACATCAATCACATAAAACTCAACAAAACTTTCGTGAGATCCATTAGTATAAGAAAACAAATCACTACCATAAGTACTATAGAAAACCAATTCATATTTTGTTTTTGTATTATATCTACTGTATTCCAACTTTTCCATGGCAAAAACTCATCAAAGAAAACCATAGAATCATCAAAACAAGCACATAACACAATAAAAATAGCATCTAACAAAATAGAATAGTCTGTAGTAATCTGGAAATTTTGAATACTTCCGCAACTCTAAAAATTATGAAAAAACATAGGGCCACGTGGGAAATTTGTATATTAATCTTCTAAAAAAAGAATAAACCAAAAGGCATTCTTCTATTAAAAGTGAGAATTTTTCTCGTGAGCGTGAAAGTTTTTGTTTTTCAGCAAGATCAAATCTACTAACACCCAACGTGTTCCTATGGCTTTGCTTGGTACAAACCTTTATTCAAACCTCAAAAACACATCTCAACAGAGATATTAAAGGGCATTTTTATTAAAAACGGCAAGGAAATCAAAAAGCAAAAAGATACAAGTTGGGTTGCCTCCCAACAAGCGCTATCATTTCACGCCCTTAGCTCGGCATGATACCAAGATTTCAAGTGTTGTCATCCTTGTTGGATATCCCATAAGTTGCTATCATTATGGATTCATAAGGCAATTTTATCTTGGTTCTAGGGAAGTGTTCCATACCCTTTCTGTCACACCCTGCAGTTTGTAACATGGCTATTGCATTAATAAAGTATGAAAAATTGGACAAACAAAAACTTTTTGCATCATTTGGCTTTTTACTTGGAGTTGGTTTTTCCCTCTGTGATTTCAAGTGCTCTTTAAGGTCAACATAGCCTTACCTTCTATACTTCATCTCCTTGCTCCAAACTTATGCCCAAGGATCATACCATGTGTATAGAACAGTATACTATTTTCTAACCAAAATAATTTGTCCAAATAGTATTTTCTAAAATTAGTTTTCCAAAAACCCCTGAATTGAGATTTGCACTGCAAGTACTTGATTAGGGGTGTGAAAAATCTTTCAAAAGGTTTATTTGAATCGTATTAGGTATAGGACTCCCATAAGCCACGAAAATATAATTTTAAAAGTTATGTTCCTATTTTATTTAAATGATTTTTCTTTAGGCAAGAAATGGTATTTAATAGGTTAAAATTATTTAACCGTTTGAAAAATATTTGAGAAACTTTAGGGAAATTCATAGGACATATATTGTCGATATATAAGAGTTTGAACACATGGTAATGTTCAAAATATTGGTCAAATCATTTAAAAACCCTTTCTGGATATTTCGAGCTTTTGAAATATTTACAAAGGAATTATTCTCTAAAAATTCCAGGAAAATTCTAGCAAAACACATATACATAATATGATGACCTTGGAAAGTTTCAACTCAATCCAAATAGTTTTGGTTCACAAAAGTGCCCCAAAACCATCTCTGTCCAGATCCAAGTTTGAACAACTCTACATTGCCAACTTTCTTCTTTTGCTCTCAAACTCTGTGGACATGATCTAACCTCTAAATGATGACACCACACCAAGTGGTGCACCAAGGAGAAGAGTTTAGCTTAGCTAGATCTAAGCAAGTCCATTTCTGTTGATTTCTAGGGTTTACAAAAGTTGCATTGGCCACTTTCTCCATTTGAACTAAAAGTTTGTGGGCACTACTAATTTGTGATGCCACTCACTCCTGTTAAGTCTTAAATCAAGTTATGCAAACTATCTAGCCCAAACCACCATCAAACACCTTCTAGCAGAATTTCAAAATGCATGTTTCAACCCCTTCCACTAATTTGCTTGACCTGATTTTTTTACCACGACCTCTCCTAGTTCCCCTCTAACCACTGCAAGCTTCTATGCCCGAGGAGCAATGATGAAGAGGGGAAGAACCCCATTTTTCTTCTCTGGACAGTGGATTCCTCCCTCTTTCTCAGCCTCCTTCTCTCCCCTCAGCTTTCCAGAGCATCCATGGCTCTTCTCAGCTTTTTCCCCTGCCCCCTTCAACTGCCAGACACTAGTGGGCACGCGAAGACGCAGAAAAGCCGTGGATGCCGGCCATAGTCGCGCTCTAGAGCACCTGGCAGGGCGCTCGACTGTTAAAACCGCGTCCCCGACCACCTCGAGCCTCCCCCATGCGCTAGTCGATTCCCCTCGACGTCCACTTCATGCTAGCAGGCCGCCCATTTGCTCTTGCGCCCTTCTCTCTCTCCTACAGCTCGCGCCAGTGCGCTGCCCCGTTTGGCCAATGCTTGCGCCACTCATGTGCCCGTCTGCAGCTCGTCCCGCTCCTCCTCTCTCTCCCTAGAACCCTAGACCACTCCCACGAACACCACTGAGCCCTCCATTCCCTCTCTAATGGCCACCCGAGCCGATCCTGCGGGCACACGTAGGCCACGTCTACGGTGGACCTCGGCCATCCCATATAAGGCATCCCCGAGCCTCCTTTTTACTCCCTGTCGCTCCCCCACATTCTAAATCAACATCCCGCACCACCATCCATCTCTAGGAGCCCTTGGGCTCGAGATCCAGCTCAGGCACCACCGCGTCGGGTCGCCGCCGTTCGTGTGGTACATGCCACGTTCGGCCCTCTTCTCTCTTCCATCTGCCCTGCCTCGACACTCTGACCCATTCCCCTCTCTTTCCCATGCCTTTTGCAGCTCAACGCAAGCGGATCGACCTCGGTCCGAAACCTCACCGCACGGGTCCATCACCATCGTCGTTCCCGTCGTCTCCGATGACCACCTCCACAACGCATCAATGTACGGCTCGACGCTGAGCACGCCGGTGTCCTCCGCTCTCCTCGCCATGCCTCCTACCACCGCTGGTGATCCCTGCTGTTCTCTGGCTAGAGGTTGACGACAACCCTAACAAGGGGCCCGCTCGTCAGCCCCACAGCTTCCTCCCGCGCCTCTCTCTCTCTCTGGCTCTAGGGCCCCACCTGTCAGGTTTAAACCTAGCGGGTGTGCGCGCCTCGGCTTGCCCAGGCCAGCTCGGCTGCAGGCCGGCCCAGCTACGGGCAGAGCTGGCCTGGCCAGTCTGCTCCCTCTTTTTTTTCCTTTATCCTTTTATGTTGATCTTCAGAAAATTCCAAAGATCAAAATAATTATCCAAATGAAATAACTCCAACTCCACAGATCTTGTAATATTCTCACCTATTTAATGGTATATCTGTGATGCACATCCATGAAAATTTTCTGTACTGTTCAAATTTAAATTCAAATTTGAGCAATAAAAACCCTGTTTGAAATTCCACTACTCTGTCCCTCTGACCCCAAATCCAAAACTAACAATTTTCCCCTTCTTAGTTTTCCTCCTAGTATTTTACAAAAATAAGTTGACATTTTTTAGCACTTTGACTTATCTGTCTCTATTATTGCCTTATTTTTCCGTTATTTTCTTGCGACGATTAGATCCCATATTTGATGAAGTTGCTGGAGAAGAAGAAGGGGAAGGGTTTGATGACTTTGAAGACCAAGCCAACCAAGGCAAGCAACCCTTTGACCATGATAGCCCTCTCTTGTTCATTGGAAATCCTCTCTATGCATGATGATGATGTTGATGATAACCTGTCACGACCATTGCATATGCTACCTACACTTTGATACTTGAATGTTCATACTCTACCTTGTGCTTAGATATACGATAAACACTTGATGATGAAGCATGATGATGCATCTATGATATGAGCATCACTTGATTAAAATCTTTCGAGAGACCCATCGGGTGCCCCTAATGCCCATGGGTGATGTTGAACTAAGGTCACCACTTGAGGAAGAAGTGGTGTACCGAAGGAAGCTTTTGGTGTGTGTGTGTGTGTGTGTAAAATGATGGATTAGATTTATGTGTGATTACCGCCCCAACCAAACATGTGCAACAAGTCTACCCCTTATAGTACGGGGCATTATTGATTACTTAGATTGATACTAGCACGGTGCCCACATTACTAGTGATGGGGGTGGCTTCAGGTCACTCTCGGGACGGGGTCGTGCTTGGATAGGCAGCCATGACTGTTTTTACAAGGCCCCAAACAAACCATTGGTCCCTTCGTGTGTGTGTGATAGTGTGAAAGGGGAGAGTCCCACGATCTTTTTCTTATACACGAGGGCTATGTACCAATGAGTGGTCCCTGTGTTAGTGTCGTCTAGGGAAAGGTAGTGACCGGGTGCTTCCCCGAGTACTTGAGGTACTGCGGGATCGTGGATGACACGAAAGCTTCCGGATCTTGTGGGTAAAGTGCGCAACCTCTGCAGAGTGTCAAACTATTCGAATAGCCATGTCCACAGTCATGGACAGTTGGGAGGTGCTACTTATACTATGTCCATAAATTTTACAAATTTAGTACATATGTGTGTGGAAGAGAACTATTTGTGTCAAGGTGGTGACTTGACATGTTGAATGAGATAGCATTGGTCCAAACTCCATTTATGTTGATATCTGTAACATGTTCTCATGGTTACCCAAGTTTATTGATGCATACCTTACAAGTTCATAAAACATCCCAACTAGCTTGAAGCTAGGTTGCTTACTTGTTGTTCCAACTTGCATTGTTACTTTGAACCAAATCATGGGTTGCTTGCGAGTACATTCAAAGTACCCATTGGCTTGCCACTAGTTATTTAATTGTCCAAGCATGAAAAAGTAGGAATTTGAGGAAGAGTTCTTTGGAGGCGAACATGCAAACTAGGATGCTTTCCCAGTCGGAATACATGTAGAGTTAAGGCAGATGGCATGGGTTCTACATATCTAATAAGACTTCCGCTACTCGAGTTTATTTGATGTTCAGCCCATGAGGCTTTATCTATGTAAGACTTGACCATAATGGTCATAATTTGTGTAAGACTGTATGTATGGATGTAAGACTCTTGTTATTCAGCTTTTGTGTGTTCAATGAGCATTGATCTCTGGGATCGTTGTACACGTGCATTCAGTGATCTCGACCTATGAGTCAGGGTCCCCACAGAGCTAGTATTAGAGCCATCCTGACTATGGGTAGCCTTAGTTAGCATGGAAATTAGTTAGAGCGAGACTATTTACAAAATTACCTATATACCTACTTTTTCTAAAAATATCCCAAACATGGGTCACATTTCCTATATTGACCCTTCCACTTCCACTTTTGTAGATGGCCGTTGTGCCCGAGGACTTCTTGACCACCGGATTTCCCGTGCTTCGTGAGGACAGCCTCAAGAAGTGCAAGTTCACTCAAGCCCCCACCTTCTCCTATCACGAGCACTGGATCAACATCACCAAGAAGGAGTACCACGTGGATGTAGTCGTAAGGGCAAACGACTCCCCGACAAGCTGGTTCTTTGAAGGACCCCAGATGGCAACCATGCTCATTACCGTTGAGACTGCGACACTCAAGGCGCTGACTTGCCTTTGGGATCTTCTGTCAGAGATGTCAAGCGAGCTAGCCACCCATTACTTGCCTTACCGGAAGGAGGCTGATGACGAGAGCAGCGCACCAGCCCCACCCATGGACGAGGGACTTCCCCTCCGTTTCCAAATCTACTTCAGGTTGTGTGCTGACACCCTGGCTGTGACGCCCGAAGACCGACGTCCCAGAAGATTCTAGAAGATTCCAGATGTTCCGGGTTGCCCGTGTGTTTCATTGGTGCTTGTGTTATTTATTTTTTGCATTGCATCATGTCATCATGCCATCATGTCATTTTTCTTTGCATCTCAACCTAATAAATTGTGTGGACCTTCGGTCCATTTAAATCGAGGGAAGGATGACTTCTCTTTATAACATATAAAGCCTCTCAATATTTAGGGAGCTATATTAAAAATATTCCATTTGTTTGGAATTAACCAACACACGTGCATAATTTTCCCCATGCTTTCCTACTTCGAGTTTCTCCTTCAAAAATCGTGCCAATAATTCTTTTCCATTGTTTCGAGGTTCCTCCGAAAATTCAAACATTTTTTGACACTTCTATGTTCAAGTCTTAGTTCAAACCCATTTGAATTAAATTCAAATATGTTTGAATTATTTTCTTATCTGGACTTTTATATTTTTCTCCGGTCGTGCTCATTTTTACGAGCCCGAGAAAATTAACATTTTGTGCTACTTTTGCCCTAACTCCTCCTTCCTTTTCTTTCTCCTTGCCGTTTTTCTGTTTCTTTTGGGAATAGCAGCAGTTAATTAAAGAGGCCCAGTCAGCCAACCGCCTCCCACTCCTGGCCCAGCCGGCCCAATTCTCCTCCCGTGGCCCGACCGCTCCTAACCCTAGCCATCTCGTCCCTCCTCTCGATCTCTCCCTCTCTGGCCGCCGCCACCCTCTCCTTCTCCCGCATCCCTCGCTCATCTCGCAGAGCCCGATTCCCTCGCCGCACTCCCCCTCGCCCGCATCTCCCTCTCGCTCGTCCCTCCCTCTCTCGCGCCTCACCTCTCTCTCCAGCCGCCCTGCGCCCGTTCCCCTTCGATTCCCCAACGCCAAGTACCTCGAGCGCCCCTTCCTTCCAGCGCCTCGCGCCAGCCGCCCCGGCCTCCCTCGCCATCGGGCATCTCCTGCGCCAGTCCCGCGCACCAGGAGCTCCCATCCTCCTCGGGCGCGAGCTGGTCGCCCCTGTGCGCCTCCTCCGTCGTCGCGTCGGCCGCCCGTCCTGCTGTCTCCTCGCCTCTAGGAGCCCGGCCGGCCAGAGCGCCCCGCCTCGTCCAGGTGGCCGCGCCGCCACACCTTGCTGCCATGTCTTCTGCGCGCCCCCGTCGGCGTCCTCCAGTGCCGGGCGCCGGCGTCCCTCCTTCCCACGAGCGCCGGTCGCCCCTCCTTCCAGGGCCGGCCAGGAGCTACTGTCTCCTCCGAGCCCCTCGTCGGCGTCCTCCAGAAACAGCACCAAGCAGCACCTTCCAGCGCCAAGTCCTCGTTCCTCTGCACCTCGCCTCGGTCGCCCTCGTCGGCCACTTTGTCCTCTCCGTGCTGCTGTCATGGCCTCGTGGCCCCTTCACGCAAGTTTTCTGCCATGCCTGTGTATTGTTGTTGTTTGTGGCTGTTGTTTTTTTCGCCAAGTGCACCGCAGGCAAGACCGGTCTCCGAATGTCATGAACCACTACTTCCTCCACTACACGACGACCCGACAAGTTCCACGACCGAGTACCCCTTCGAGTCGCCGACGACCGTCAAGTTCGACTACACGGCGATATGTCAAGTACCCCTACGACCGCGATGCGCCAAGTACCTCTTCGACGAACGTGAACGACTACCTTCGGAAGAAACGAGTACCCCTACCGATGTCAAGTTCAACTACCGTCACCCGAACGTCTACCGTCGCCCGAACGTCTACCGTCGCCGTGTACCACTACCGTCGCCGAAACCGCTAGTACATCTACGAACTCGACGCCCGAACGACTACCGTCGACCATCGAAGACCCCGTGAACAACTACTTCCACTACCGCCGACGGAACGGCTACTTCCTCTCCGAACGTGAACGCCTTCTTCCTCTACGTCTCGAACCGCCCCGAAACGATCGATTCAAAGGTATCACCCGAGACGATGACCCGTGTGATGCTTGTGTTGTATGAAATGTTTCCCTTGTGTGCTTCGTGCCCGAATCATCCTTTTGTCATGTTCCTCGGTTGCCTCGTCGCCGACTCGTGGGAACCCGGTGACGGGATCACCCCACCTTATCATCTTCCATGTCTCGCTCTCCGTTACCTTTTGCATCGGTCTCTCAACGAGTTACCGGAACCGATATGATGCCGTTGCATCATTTTCGGATCGTTGCTGTGGCACCCTTTCCTTCCACCACGGTGACAATGCTTCATATCTTCTTCATGTCAACCTTTTAATAAAAATTGCATAAAATTTGATCATGTCATCCGCATCATTTAACAACATTATATATGTTTAATTGTTGTTTGTTTATAATTACTAAACATGCTTATGGGGATTTTCCGGACTTGTTGTTGTTATTCTCCGGCCTCATTTAAATTGCCTAGTTAGTGTAGTTTCTTTATGCTTCACCTCTTGCCATGTTAACCAACTTTTAATCTTGTCTTGTAAATAATGAGAGTCAACTAAATAATTAAATGTGGTGTTTCGTAAATATGCAACTCCTTGCATATTGAGCTCCACTTAACTTGTAGTTTTGTTTGTGCACTTTGCCATGCCATGCATATTTAAACCGGACATGCATCATACTTGGATGTGCATCGTATGCCATGTTTATGCTTGTGTGTTTACCGTGTTGTTTGCTTCTTTCCGGTTGCTTCTCTTGTTAGCTTCGGTTTCGTTCCGGAGTTGTGAGGATTCGCTCGTCTGTGTTGCTCCGTCTACTTCGAGGATCCGTTCTTCTCCCTTGTGGAATCCCAGGCAAGATGACCGAACCCGGATACCATTACTATCTTTGCCTATTGCTAGAGTATCGCTCTTTAGTATTTTGCCTCGATGCCCATGTTTTCCTGTCAGCCTCCTATTGTAACCATGAACCTGCTTAACCACCCTACCTATGCAAACCGTTGCTTGGCTAAGTACGCTTCGCTCAGCCCTTCTTATAGCATTGCTAGTTGCAGGTGAAGATTGAAGATGCTTGCTTCATGATGAAGTTTGGTTGGGTTATATCACACTATATAAATGCTTAAATGAAATCATCTATATATTGGCAAGGGTGGAAGGCTAAGCCTTTTGCTTGGTGTTTTGTTCCACTCATGCCGTTAGGAACCGTATAAACCGGTGTTATGTTCCTTGATTATGCGTTCCTAACACGGTTGGGGTGTATGGGACCCCCTTGATAAACCGCTAAGTGCTAAGTCTTTTCCAGCAAGTCCAAACATTGGTACTATTTGCCTAATAACTAATAAAATTTGCATATGGGACTAGCTATCCCTTTTATTTTAATTCTACAACCCCGGGCCAGTGCTCCACATGAGTGTTGGTCCGAAACGGGGGTTACGCGGGGCCACCTCAAGGAAACTCAAGGTTTGGTAAAAACCAGTGGGATCACCCATCCGGTCGTGTCCTGAGACTTAGATACGTGTGGCTACTATCAGGGTGTCGACACGCCGGGAGGATTTGCTGGATTAGCCTTACCTTAGTTCGGAGTATCTTGAGCACGGGATTCCGAGAATACTCGGGTCTTCCCACCTATGGAGTTGCGACTCCGCGGATCGTGGGCTTGTAATGGGTCAAGTTGGAACACCCCTGCAGGGTTTGAACTTTCGAAAGCCGTGCCCGCGGTTATGTGGCAGATGGGAGCTTGTTAATATCCGGTTGTAGATAACTTGACGCAATGTTCCAATACACTACCAGCGTGTGTACCGTGACTGTCAATTTCCGAATAGGGATTCGGGAGTTGAACACGGTGGGGTTATGTTTGACCGGCTCTAGTTAGGATCACTTCGTGATCATCCCTCGATCGAGGCACTTCTCTTCTCGCTCTCTTTTACGTAAGTTAGTGCTAGTTGCCGCTGCAGACTCTTGTTGTTCCTTCACCTCTCGTTCTTTCTTCAGCCTTATCCACACCCAAGGCTTAAATAGTCGTGTTACCCGGGAACGGGATTGCTGAGTCCTCTATGGCTCACAGTTACTTCACCACACCAGATGCAGGCCCAGCCGAGTTAGATGCAGGAGATGGATTAGTACTTCACCAGGAGCTCGATGAAGAGTTTGGACGTATGCTTGTGACGTTTCGACGATCAGTAGTGGTTTCTACTAGGATTCGATCCTGACCTGTGGCTTTATGTTGTTTTGGTATCTTTCTTTGGATCTTCGCCCGTAGTCGGGTTGTGATGTTTTGGATGATGTATTGCTTATGTATTGTATTGTGTGAAGTGGCGAGTGTAAGCCAACTATCTCCTTTTGCAATTTAATCCCTCTTTTACATGAGTCGTGCAAAGATACCAAACTTGAGATCATTCTAGGATGGGCTTATACCTTTAAGTCGTGCCTCGACACGTAGGAGGTATAGTCCCATCCTGGGCATTACACTGGCACATCACCTAGCCTTGGAGTCGATGCAGCTCCGGAAGGAACTCCACGATACTAAGGAACTCCTTCGCCTAGCTCAGGCAAAGGCGGACAGGATCAAGAAGGATGGTGCACCCCCTGGACAGCCTGTTGTTTCCTATCGAGGCGGGCGACCCCCACAGGTTACGCATGCCAAAGGATCATCTCAGCCACGCCGTATGACGGCAAAAGACAATCGCAACCTCTTCATAGTGCCACCAGCGAAACAACGCCGTGTTCATCTCCTCCACTCCCACACTCCCTCAAGTGACAAAGAAACTACGACGGATGAAGATGAGAAGGAAGACCCAGAGGAGCCAGAATACATGACCGAGCCTTCCACCACTTAGAAACCATTCAGGACTAGGATAGGTCAGTCCATAACCCTTAAGGTAGGATAGGTCATGTACCCCTTATATGAAGTCAAGTCCTTGTAATGGTTCATATAAAACCATCTAGTGTTGTGTTTGCTTTTGATGTGTTTCAGTCTAAGTCGTACTTTCCCTTCGGGAACATGTAAACGACTACATCACCTATTTTTATGTTAATGAATGTGTTTGGCCTTTTGGCCCTTGCATGAAAACCATTAGTGTCATACCCACCCCCTTATTAGGCATCTATCTTGATTTATTTCCCTCATATTTCCCAATCATAAGACCTTGACCGCTCCAACCGGATGCCTGTTGTAACTCGTACTGGTACCTCTACCCTGCAGGACGAAGCTGGAGCATCCGCCCAAGCAGAGGCCAGCCAGGACCAAACCCACGATCAAGCTGCACCACCACCACCTCCCCCAAACATGAACATGGCTCAGCTTCTCCAAGCCTTCCGAGAGGAAAGCCAAGCCAACACTGCAGAACTTCAGATGATTGCTCAAGCAATCACCAACAACCGCCAGCCGGCGGGGAACAGCAATGGACGTTCCATGTTGGCAGAGTTCAAGAAGCACGCACCGCCAACCTTCATCGAGACTACTGAACCCCTGGATGCAGACGACTGGGTCCGCACCATTGAGGATTTGCTGGAACTAGTAGGCTGCACTGAAGACTGCGAGAAGGTGGCTTATGCCACCCACTGTCTCAGGGGAACTGCTAGAGCTTGGTGGAATTGATTTAAGCTCATGCATGCTAGGCAAGCCATCACTTGGAATGACTTCAAGGCAGAATTCCGCAAGGCCCATATTCCTTCCGGAATCATGGCTATCAAGAAGCATGAGTTCCGAGCTCTCAAGCAAGGGAGTGGCACCGTCAAGGAGTACATGCAGAAGTTCAGTGATCTGTCAAGGTATGCCACTGAAGATGTGAGCACTGATGCTGCAAGAAGGGAGCACTTCATGGAAGGCCTCAACCAGACTCTGTAGTACTCGCTTGTCGTGTGTGACGGCCCAACCTTTCCTGATATGGTGAACAAAGCACTCATGCTTGAAGACAAGTGGCGTGCTCTGGAAGACACTCACAAGCGCAAGATGATTAGCAAGGGAAGCTCCAGTAACCAGAAGCCTCGCCCGTGGTAGCCAGCCCTAGTCAGGCCAACCTATCAACAGCCAAGAGCTCCCACACCTCGCACCAACTATCAGCCCCAACAGAATGCCAACCCCATGCTAGCTCTCAACAACCCCAATAACAGTCGTGGCAACAAGATCAACAACCCAAACCAAGTCACTTGCTTTGGATGTGGTCAATCGTGACACATCTCAAGGTTGTGCCCCAACAAGAAGCCCGATGCCCCGTGCCCCAATGCATAGAACCCAGGACAAGGCCGCGGACTGCCGCCAAGGAATCAGGCTCCTCACAAACCGTCCAATAATAGCAAGGGGCGTGTGAATCACGTCACTGCAAAAAGAGCTCGGGAAGACCCGTACATCGTGTTGGGTACGTTCATTGTCAACTCAGCACATACAATTGTCTTGCTTGATTCTGTAGCCACGCATTCATGTGTCACCCAAAAGTTTGCATTAAAAAGTGGCATGACCCCTACACCCCTGAATAACCCTATGGTGGTACAAACCCCTAGAGCAGAGATGAGAGCCAAGATAGATTGTAAGGGAGTCAGGATCATCATGAACGGGGTAGACTTCCTAGCAGACCTTGTCTTCCTAAGATCACAAAGCTTGGATGTGATCTTAGACATGAATTGTCTCATCAAGCACCAAGACTTGTTAGATTGTGCCAACCGGACTGTCACTGTATCCAATGACCAAGGTGTCGAAGTTAAATTTGCCTCCAACTCCTCTTCTGCTCAAGCCGCTCAAGTCAACTGTTTGTCCGAGTTGTATTGGAGCAAGTGCTAGTAGTATGAGAGTACCCCGATGTCTTTCCTGATGAACTACCGGGGATGCCCCCTGACCTTGACATTGAGTTTGTCATCGAGCTCATGCCCAGAGCAGGACCTATCTATAAGAAGCCTTATAGAATGGGGATAGAAGAATTAGCAGAGTTCAAGAAGCAATTGGAAGAGCAGTTGAGAAAATGATTTATCCGCCCTAGTGCCTCCCCTTGGGGATCACATGTTCGGTTTGTGGCAAAGAGGGACTGTACCATCCGCTTATGCATTGATTATTTTTCCCTCAATGAAGTTACAATCAAGAACAGGTATCCACTTCCCAAGATTTAAGATCTGTTTGATCAACTCAATGGAGCAAGGGTGTTCCCCAAGATCGACCTCAGATTTGGGTACTACTAGCTGAAGATCAGACCCCAAGATATTCCGAAAACGGCATTTGTAACCAGATATGGCATGTATGAGTGCACGGTCATGTCCTTTAAATTGACCAATGCCCCAGCTTACTTCATGTATCTCATGAATAAGGTCTTCATGGAATACTTGGACAAGTTTGTTGTCGTCTTCATTGATGACATTCTTGTCTTCTCGAAGAGAGAAGAAGAGCATGAGCAACACTTGAGGATGGTCCTAGACAAGCTTCGAGAACACCAACTATATGCCAAATTCAGCCAGTGTGAGTTTTGGCTACATAAAGTTGGATTATTGGGTCATGTCTTCACCGAGGAAGGATTGTCGGTGGATCCTGCGAAGTTTGAAGCTATGACCCAATGGCAATCCCCAACTACCGTCAAGGAAGTTAGAAGCTTCCTCGGACTTGCAGGCTATTATCGTAAATACATGGAGGGATTCTTTGGCATTGCCCGGCCGATGACTCAGCTCTTTAAGAAGGACAAGAAGTTTGAATGGACACCAAAGTGCGAAGAAAGCTTCCAAGATCTCAAGAAAAGATTGACCACCGCCCTAGTTCTGGCAACACCTGACATTCTCAAGGAGTCTGTGATATATTGCGATGCCTCTTGAACCGGACTGGGAAGCCTTCTGGTGCAAGAAGGCCGAGTCATAGCTTACCTTTAAAGGAAGCTACGACCTCATGAAGAGAACTACGCTACTTATGATCTTGAGTTAGCAGCAGTGGTTCATGCTTTGAAAACATGGCGACATTACCTCCTAGGGAAAAAGGTGTGAGATATACACAGACCACAAAAGTCTCAAGTATATTTTCACTCAAAAGGAATTGAACATGAGGCAGCGAAGATGGGTGGAGATGATCAAGGACTATGACCTTAGCGTTCAATATCACCCCGGGAAGGCTAATGTGGTAGCAGGCGCCTTAAGCAGAAAGGCTTGCTCCCTGAATGACATGGTTAAAGGAAGGCAACCAACCCTATTTGAAGAGCTGGAACAATTTGGCTTGGAATTGGTTACCTATGGATATCTGGCCAACCTGGAAGTCACGCCGACCCTGATGGATAAAATCAAGGAAGTGAAAATTGGACACGTAAGCATCAAAGGCATCAAGAAGAAGAAGAAGAAGCTAGGCAAGGCCCCAGGATTCTCCGAAGACGATCACGGGATTGTTTGGTACAAAGGTCGTATCTGCGTACCAAACAAGGAGCTGAAGGATTTCATCCTACAAGAAGCCCATGACATTCCGTATTCCATCCACCCTGGAGGAATCAAGATGTATATATCAAGACTTGAAGGAAAGATTTTGGTGGCACTGGATGAAAAGGGAGGTTGTCACCTATGTTGCAAAATGTGATGTATGCCAAAGGGTCAAGGTTGAATATCAACGACCTGCTGGATTGCTCCAACCACTCAAGGTTCCCGCGTAGAAATGGTATAAAGTTGGAATGGATTTCATCACTAGACTACGTAGGACAAATAAAGGACATGAATCCATCTGGGTCATAGTCGACCATTTGACCAAAGTGGCCCATTTCATTCCTGTCAAGACTACCTATGATGGCTACCAGCTGGCAACTCTTTACATCAACAGAACCGTAAGCCTTCAAGGTGTTCCTAAGGAGATCGTGTCAGATCGAGGAACAGAGTTTACCTCGAGGTTCTGAAGAAGTTCCAAGAGGCCTTGTGAACCAAGTTTTCTTCCAGCACTGCCTTCCACCCGCAAATCGGAGGTCAGACGAGCGAGTGAAGCAGATACTTGAAGACATGCTCCGAGCCTGTGTCTTGGCATATGGAGCCAAATGGGAAGATTGTCTACCTTTTGCCGAGTTCTCCTACAACAACAGTTATCAGTCAAGCCTCCAGATGGCACCATTTGAGGTGTTGTACGGACGCAAGTGTTGCACACCCATCAATTGGTCAAAGACCGGAGAAGGGCTAGTCTTCGGACTAGATGTTCTCCGTGAAGCAGAAGAGCAAGTTCAACTAGTCAGAGAGCGTATGAAGACCGCCAAGTCAAGAGAGAAGAGCTATGACGACACTCGTCACCGACAAGTCAACATCCAAGTCGGAGACCAGGTGTATCTGAGGGTAACTCCTCTTAAGGGAATCAAGCATTTACATGTTAATGGGAAGCTCGCACCAAGGTTTATTGGCCCCTTCAAGATCACTGCACGACAAGGAGAAGTGGCCTACGAGTTGGAACTACCACCTGAACTATCCGATGTGCACAATGTATTCCATGTGTCACAACTCAGAAAGTGTCTCCAAGTTCCAGACAAGCCAAATCTATACAAGGATGTTGATCACCAAGCCATTGACCTTCAGCCTGACTTGACCTACCGTGAGAGGCACATCTGCATTTTGGATGAAGCAGAATGTCGTATGCGAAGCCACACCATCAAGTACTTCAAGGTCCAGTGGAGCAACCACACTCAAGCAGAAGCAACCTGGGAACATGAAGACTACCTTAGATCCGAGTTTCCTGATCTCTTTTAAAGCCTAGTTTAGGAATCTCGGGGACGATGTTCTTGTAAGGGGGGTAGGTCTGCCACACCCTGCATTTTGTAACATGGCTATTGCATTAATAAATTATGAAAATTTGGACCAACAATAACTTTTTGCATCATTTTGCTTTTTTACTTGGAGTTGGTTTTTCCCTCTGTGATTTCAAGTGCTCTTTAAGGTCAACATAGCCTCACCTTCTATACTTCATCTCCTTGCTCCAAACTTATGCCCAATGATCATACCATGTGTATAGAACAATATAGAATTTTCTTACAAAAATAATTTGGCCAAATAGTATTTTCAAGAATTAGTTTTCCAAAAACACCTAAATTGAGATTTGCACTTCAAGTACTTGATTTGGGGTGTGAAAAATCTTTCAAAAGGTTTATTTGAATCCTATTAGGTATAGGACTCCCATAAGACACAAAAATATAATTTCAAAAGTTATTTTCCTATTTTACTTAAATGCTTTTTCTTAAGGCCAGAAATGGTCTTTAATAGGTTAAAATTATTTAATTATTTCAAAAATATTTGAGAAAATTGAGGGAAATTCATAGGACATATATTTTCCATATATAAGAGTTTCAACACATGGTCATGTTCAAAATATTGGTCCAATCCCTTAAAAACCCTTTCTGGATATTTCAAGCTGTTGAAATATTTACAAAGGAATTATTCTCCACAAATTCTAGGAAAATTCTAGCAAGTCAAATATGCATAATATGATGACCTTGCAAAGTTTCAAATCAATCCAAATAGTTTTAGTTCACAAAAGTGCCCCAAAACCATCTCTGTCTAGATCCATGTTTGAACAACTCTACATTGCCAACTTTCTTCCTTTCCTCTCAAACTCTGTGGACAAGCTCTAACCTCTAAATGACGACACTACACCAAGTGGTGCACCAAGGAGAAGAGTTTAGCTGAGCTAGATCTAAGCAAGTCCATTTCTGTTGATTTCTAGGGTTTACAAAAGTTTCATTGGCCACTTTCTCCATTTTTCTAAAAAATTGTGGGCACTACTAATTTGTGATGCCACTCACTCCTGTTAGTTTCAAAGCAAGTTGTGCAAACTAGCTAGCCCAAACCACCATGCAACACCTTTTGGCAGAATTTCAAAATGCATGTTTCAACCCCTTCCACTAATTTCCTTGACCTGAATTTTTTACCACGACCTCTCCTAGTTCCCCTCTAACCCTTGCAAGCTTCTCTGCATAAGGAGCAATGATGAAGAGGGGAAGAACCCCATTTTATTCTCTGGACAATGGATTCCTCCCTCTCTCTCAGCCTCCTTCTCTCCCCCTCAGCTTTCCAAAGTATCCATGGCTCTCCTCAGCTTTTGCCCATGCCCCGTTCAGCTGCCAGACACAGGTGGGCGCGCGAAAGCACAGGAAAGTCGTGGATGCCGGCAAAAGTCACGTTCTGGAGCGCCTGGCAGGGCGCCCGACCATTGACACCGCATCCCCCGACCACCTCGAGCCTCCCCCGCGCACCAGTCGATGCCCCTCGACGTCCGCTCCATGGCAGCAGGCCGCCCACTTGCTGCCGCACCATCCTCTCTCTTCTGTAGCTTGCGCCAAAGCGCCAGCCCGTTCGGCTAATGCTTGCACCACTATTGTGCCTGCCTGCAGCTCGTCCATCTCCACCTCTCTCTCCCTGGCACCCTAGACCACTCCCACGAACACTCCCGAGCCCTCCTTTCCCTCTCTAACAGCCATCAGAGCCGATCCCGCGTGCACCCGTAGGCCACGCCTATGGTGGACCTCGGCCAACCCATATAAGGTAGCCCCAAGCCTCCTTCTCACTACTTGTTGATCCCCCACACTCTCAATCACCCTCCCGCCCCACCATCCATATCAAGGAGCCCCTAAGCTCGAGATCGAGCTCGATCGCCGCCGTGTCGGGTCGCCGCCGTTCGCGTGGTACATGCCATGACCAGCCCTCTTATCTCTTCAATCCGCCCTACCTCGAAGCTCTGACCCATTCCCCTCTATTTCCCGTGCCTTTTGTAGCTTAGGGCAAGCGGATCGACTTCGGTCAGAAACCTCGCTGCATGGGTCCATCGCCGTCGGCGTTCCCGTCGTCTCCGGCGGCCGCCTCCACCACCCACCGACGTACATCTCGATGCGGAGCATGCCGGTGTCCTCCGCTACCCTCGCCGTGCCTCCTACCACCACCGGTGAGCCACGTTGTTCTCTGGCTAGAGGTTGACGATGATCCTGACAAGGGGGCTCGCTCGTCAGCCCCGTAGCTCCCTCCCGTGCCTCTCTCTGGTACTCGGGACCCGCGCGTCCTATTTAAACCTAGCGGGCGCATGCGCTTTGGATTGCCGAGGCCGGCTCGACTGCAGGTCGGCCCAGTTACGGGCAGAGCTGGCCTGGCCAGTTTGCTGCCTCTATTTTTTTACTTTTTCCTTTTTTGTTGATCTTCCAAAAATTCCACAGATCAAAATAATTATCGAAATGAAATAACACCAACTCCACAGATCATATAATATTCTCACCAATTTAATTGTATATCTTTCATGCACATCCATGTAACTTTTCTCTACTATTGAAATTCAAATTCAAATTTGAGCAATAGAAACCCTGTTTGAAATTCCACTACTCTGTCCCTCTGACCGCAAATCCCAAACTAAGAATTTTCCCCTTCTTAGTTTTCCTCCTAGTATTTTACGAAAATAAGTTGACATTTTTCTGAGCACTTTGACTTTTTTGTCTCTATTATTGCCTTATTTTTCCGTTATTTTCTTGCGACGATTAGATCCCATATTTGACAAAGTTTCTGGAGAAAAAGAAGGGGAATGATTTGAAGACTTTGAAGACCAAGCCAACCAAGGCAAGCAACCCTTTGACCATGATACCCCCTCTTGTTCATCGGGAACCCTCCGTATGCATGATGATGATGTTGATGATAAATTGTCACGACCATTACATATGCTACCTACACTTTGATACTTGCATGTTCGTACTCTACCTTGTGCTTAGAGATACGTTAAACACTTGACAATGAAGCATGATGATGCATCTATGATATGATCATCACTTGATTAAAATCTTTCGAGAACCCCATTGGGTGCCCCTAATGCCCATGGGTCATGTTGAACTAAGGTCACCACTTGAGGAAGAAGTGGTGTACCAAAGGAAGCTTTTGGTGTGTGTGTGTGCGTAAAATGATGGACTAGATTTATGTGTGATTACCTCCACAACCAAACATGTGCAGCCTTTATACCCCTTATGGGATGGGTCATTATTTATTGCTTAGATTGTTACTAGCATGGTGCCCACATTACAAGTGACGGGGGTAACTTGAGGCCACTCCCGGGATGGGGTCGTGCTTGGATAGACGGTCATGACTGTTTTTACAGGGCACCGGACACACCATTGGTCCGTTCATGTGTGTGTGATAGTGTGAAAGGGGAGAGTCCCACGATCTTTTGCTTATACACGAGGGTCGTGTACCAACGAGTGGACCCTGTGTTAGTGTTGTCTAGGGGAAGGTAGTGATCTGGTGCTTCCCCCGAGTACTTGAGGTACTGCGGGATCATGGATGACATGAAAGCTTCCCGGATCTTGTGGGTAAAGTGCGCATCCTCTGCAGAGTATCAAACTATTCGAATAACCGTGTCCACGGTCATGGACAGTTGGGAGGTGCTACTTAAACTATGTCCAGAAATTTTACAAACTTAGTACATATGTGTGTGGAAGAGAACTATTTGTGTCAAGGTGGTGACTTGACATGTTGAATGAGATAGCATTGATCCAAACTCCATTTATGTTGATATCTGTAACCTGTTCTCATGGTTACCCAAGTTCATTCATACATACCTTACAAGTTGATAGAACATCCCTACTAGCTTGATACTAGGTTGCTTACTTGTTGTTACAACTTGCATTGTTACATTGAACCAAATTATGGGTTGCTTGAGAGTACATTCAAAGTACTCATTGGCTTGTCATTGGTTATTAAATTGGCCAGGCATGGAAGAGTCGGAATTTGAAGAAGAGTTCTTTGGAGACGAACATGTGAACTAGGACACTTTCCCAGTCAGAATGCTTGTAGGGTTAAGGTAGATGGCATGGGTTATACTTATCTACTACTACTTCCGCTACTTAATTTTATTTGATGTTCATCCCATGAGGCTTTTTCTATGTAAGACTTGAACATAAGGTCATAATTTGTGTAAGACGGTATGTATGGATGTAAGACTCTTGTTATTCAGCTTCTGTGTGTTTAGTGAGCATTGATATCTGGGATCACTGTACACGTGCATTCGGTGATCTTGAATTATGAGTCGAGGTCCCCACACTTTCTCAAGGGAAATTGGAATTTAATATTCCCTTCTTTCATGCCAATCACCGCGCCAACTGTGCGCTAAAACGGTATACCAAGTATAATAGGGCAAGACGTATTGCAATCGATGTGAAGAACAATAAAGTCTACGGGTACATAGTTCCTATTCGCAAGAATAAGAACATCATTGATCCTTCACAAAGGCTTTTTAATTGTGGAATCTGCCAAATGCAAATTAAGAGAGTAATCTTCAATATTGGTAAGACCAAGAACATCCCGAAGAGATTTCGGAATTGTGGAAACAGTAGCACCCAAATCACACAAAGCAAAACACTCATAAAATTTAATTTTGATTTTGATAGTAGGTTCCCATTCATCACGCAACTTTCTAGGAGTTGATACTTCTAATTCCAACTTATCAT
Source organism: Secale cereale (assembly GCA_902687465.1). Classification (NCBI taxonomy): domain Eukaryota; kingdom Viridiplantae; phylum Streptophyta; class Magnoliopsida; order Poales; family Poaceae; genus Secale; species Secale cereale. The sequence goes on along the minus strand of LR738712.1, from coordinate 267,376,590 downwards.
CCAAAGCTTTCATCATAGCATCAACAATATGTTTAGTAAAATCTTTATTTTGTTCATAGGCATGGGGTGAATTAATCATGGATTGTAACAAATAACTCAATCAATCAAAGAACAACTATCATAATTAAAGCTTTGTGATCCAAGATAGTGGGCACATCACTAGTTAAAGTCTTGACCTCTCCAAACCCACTTTTATCAATTTTCTCAACAAGATTTTCACCATCCAAAATATTGGGATGCCTTCCACCTAAAGTCGACTATTCTCCAATCCCTTTATCATCAAGTTGAACTTTACTAAACAAAGACTCAATAGAAGAAACACCAATCATTTTATGTCTTCATCATTTTTATGAAAGCACTCATTAGAAAACGCCTTTTCTAAAAATTCTCGTTTAGCTCTAAGCATGGCGGTTCTTTTCTTAATTTCACCCATAGAAACATAAAGAGCTTTAATTGATTCTTCTACTTTAGGCAAAATAAATAAACTTGAGATTCTCTACATCATGAGAAATTCTATCAATACTCATAGAAATATAATCAATCTTATTCAATTTTTCTTCTATGGAAGCATTGAAAACTTTTTGAGTATTAATAAATTCCTTAATATTATTCTCTAGATCAGAAGTGTTCCTATTATTATTGTAAGAATGATTTCCATAGGAATTACCATAATTATTATACAATTACTAGGAAAAGGCCTATGATTAAAATTACCTCTATAAGCATTGTTGTTAAAATTATTTCTAGAGATAAAGTTCACATCTATAGCATCACTAGTTTGCTCAGTCAAAGTAGAAAGGAATGCCATTAAGATTAATAGGAGCACTTTTACTAGCAACCATTTTCATAAGAGCATCAACTTTTTCACTCAAAGAATCAATCTCAAACGAATTATCTTTTTTGCTAGTTGACGCCCGTTTGGTATGCCATTGCGAATAATTCCCCATAATATTATCAAGTATTTGGTGGCTTCACCCAAAGTAATTTCCATAAAAGTACCACCCATGGCAGAATCCAGAAGGTTTCGAGAAACAAAATTCAACCCCGCATAAATTTTTTGTATGATCATCCAAAGATTTAACACATGAGTTGGGCAATTCCTTAGCATCTTTTTCATCCTTTCCCAAGACTGTGCAACATGCTCATCCTCAAGTTGCTTGAAATTCATGATCTGGGTTCTAAGGGATATAATTTCCGTGGGCAGAAAATATTTAGTGATAAAAGCGTCTTAGCATTTGTTCCAAGAATTGATACTATTAGGAGGTAAAGAAGAAAACTAAAAATTTCCATGATCTCGCAAAGAAAACGGGAATAATTCCAATTTCACAATATCATTGTCCACATCTCTTTTCTTTTGTGTAATGCCCAGGATGGGACTATACCTCCTACGTGTCGAGGCACGACTTAATGGTATAAGCCCATTCTGGAATGATCTCAAGTTTGGTATCTTTGCACGACTCATGTAAAAGAGGGGTGAAATTGCAAAAGAGATAGTTGGCTTACACTCGCCACGTCACACAATACATTACATAAGAAAATCATCATCCATAACATCACAACGCGACTACGGGCGAAGATCCAAAAGAAAGATACCAAAACATAAAGCCACAGGTCCGAATCGCCCCTAGTAGAAACCACTACTGATCGTCGAAAACGTCACAAGCATACGGCCCCTCTCTTCATGGAACTCCCTGAAGTACTTGAACCAGCTCCTGCATCATTCTTGGCTGAACCTGCATCTGGTGTTGTAGTATCTGTGAGCCACGAGGACTCAGCAATCCCATAACCATGGGTATCAAGACTAGCAAAGCTTTATGGGTAGGAAGAGGTAAAGTCGTGAGGTTGCAGCAGCGGCTAAGCAATATGGTGGCTAACTTACGAGTACAAGAATAAGATGAGCATCTACGCAAACGGTCGCAAACTAGTAGTGATCGCTAAAGATCCTGAACTACCTACGAGTCAAACATAACCCCACCGTGTTCTCTTCTCAAAGTGAAAAGAGACAGTCACGGTTACTCACACAGTTGTGTGTTTTACTTCGGATCCTCTGTCAAGTTTTCTACAACCGGACATTAACAAATTCCAATCTGCCACATAACCGCGGGCACGGCTTTCGAAAGATCATAACCCTGCAGGGGTGTCCCAACTTAGCCTATCACAAGCTCTCACGATTAGCTGAAGTGATAAATATAATATCATCACCCCTTATCTTAGGGAAATCCGATCAGGCTCGGCATCCCGGTGCACAAGACATTTCGACAATGGTAAAACAAGTCCAGCAAGACCTCCCGGCGTGCCAACACCCTGATAGTAGCCGCGCGTATCTCGTCTCAGGCCACGACCGGATGGGTGATGCTACAGGTAAAACCAATCCTCGAGTTTCCCCGTGGTGGCCCCGCAGGCTCCCCGTTTGGGACCAACACCATCAGCACTGCCCCCCCTGCTATGTAGAAAGAATACCCGGAGACGGGACCCCCTTTGCAATTTTAATTAATTAATTAAGTTGTTATTATGAGGCAAATTAAAACCAATGTTGGGCCTTGCTGGAGGAGTTTTATTCAAAGTCGAAGTGTCAAGGGGTCCCCATATACCCATCGTGTAAGGAACGCAAAATCAAGGAACATAATGCCGGTTTATCGGCGCCGAAGGTGGCATGAGTGGAACAAAACACCGAGCAAAAGGCCCAGCCTTCCACCCATGCCCAATATATAGGTGTGTTAATAATAATAATAGATATTGTGATATACCAACAACAAGTTCCCTTCTGGAACGAACTTCATCTTCACCTGCAACTAACAACGCTATAATAGGGGTTGAGCAAGCGGGTAACATAGCCAAACAGTGGTTTTGCTAGGAAGGTATCAAAAGGTTAGAGGTTTCATGGCAACAAGGAGAGGCTGACATAAAAATGGGTAGCGCGACACGTAACGATAGCATCGAGATGACTAAGCATGGCAATGGTAGTAAAGGTATCCAAGGGTATGATCATCTTGCCTGGGATTCCGCAAGGGAGAAAAACGGGTCCATGAAGTAGTCGAACGGATCCTCACAACTGCGGAACGGAACCGAAGCTAACGAGGGAAGCAAACCGGAAAGAAACAAGCAACACGGTAAACACACCACACGAGACATGACAATATGCTCAATCAAGTATGATGCAACACAAGTCTACATAGGATGCACCACAAGTCCATACAGGAAGCACAACATGGCAAGGTAGGAAGCACAGAAAACATCACAGTAAACATGGCAATGTGCTTAAGCAAGTATGATGCAAACAAAACTACACTATTTAGGCATTTTAAATGAGGCCGGAAATAACAACAACAATTCCGGAAAATCCCCATGTGCATGTTTAGCAATTTTAAGCAACAACAAAACACACATACAAAGGTTGTTATCATGATGCGGATGACATGATCAAGTTTTATGCAATTTTTGTTAAGCGTTAACATGAAGAGATATGAAGTATTGTCACCGTGGTGGAAGGAAAGGGTGCCACGGCAACGATCCGAAAATGATGCAAAGGCAACATCTCGGTTCCGGTAACTCGTTGAGAGACCGGTGCAAAAGAAAAGGTGGCGTGAGCGAGTCGAACAAGATGAAAGGTGGGGTGATCCCATCACTGGGTTCCCACGGGTCGGCGACGAGGCAACCGAGGAGCATGACAAAAGGCGAAACGGGCACGGTGCACACAAGGGAAACATCTCATACAACACATGCATTCCACGGGTCATCGTCTCGGGGTTATACCTTCGAAGCGTTCGTTCTCGGAGGGGTTCGAGTCGTCGAGGGACGTAGTGGAAGTAGTCGTTCTCGCGAGTCGTGGTACACGTTCGTAGAGGGAAGTAGGCGTTCACGTTCGGAGAGGTACACGTAGTCTTCGGCGACGATAGTTCTACTCGTTCGTAGATGTACACATTCCGTAGATGTTCGTGTCGCAAGAAGAGGTACTTGGCGCATCCGGTAGTCGTGGTACTTGTCGAGTCGTAGCGGCACTCGAGGGGCTTCGACGTCGTGGTACTTGCGGTTCCCGTGTGTAGCCGTACTTGAGTGTCGTGGAAGTAGTTGTACTTGTGGTCTCCGGCGACGGTAGTCATACGCGCATCGACGAGGTGCTTGGTCTTGTGAAGAGGTACTTGGCGTTCCGGTCTGTAGTCGTACACAATTTGGAGGGGTACTTGTGGTTCTAGGCTTCGGCGTCGAGGTACTTGTCGTCTTGGCGATTCCCCGATGGCGGTAGACGAACTTGGAGGGGTAACGGTAGTCGTTCACGATCGTCTTGTCATTTGGCGCCATCTTGGTCTTGGCGACGGTAGTGGTACACGGCGTCGGTAGTAGTCGTTCACGGTGCTTGTGACCCACGGTTCCTCGTACGCGCCCGTAGATGTACAAGTCGTCGTAGCCGTTCGTAGACAACGTGGTTGAACTTGACGAACCCGAAGGTGTACTCGGCGGTCTTGGGGTCCCTCGTTCGATGAACTTGGCGTCATGGCAGCAAGTGGTTGGATGAAGGCAAGGTCGACGGGGCATGGAAGCAAGCAAAAGAGGCGCAGGCATCATGGCAGCACCATGACCGGCGGGAGCAGCAGCAACCCCGGTGGTGGCGCTGACCTGGGAGCGCGGGGTCGTGGAGGCGCTGGAGGAAGTCGGAGGCAGTGAGGAGGAGGTCGGGCGCAGGGCCGCTCCTTCCTCTGCCAAGGCTGCTCCTCCCTCTGCCTCTCGGCGGAGGAGAAGGGGCTCGGGCAGCAGACGAACTTGGAGCATGGCAGCTCTGGTGATGCGGCGGGGCGGCGCTGGAGGAAGTCGGAGGGTGGCCGGCGCGAAGGAGATGCGGCTCCAGCCCCATCCATGGCGGCTGGAGGGCGCCGAAGGGGCGGGTTGAGGCCATGGCGAGGAGGCAGGGGCGGGCCGGCTGCTAATACGTCTCAAACGTATCTCCTTTTCCAAACACTTTTGATATTGTTTTGGCCTCATTCTTGCATGATTTGGACTAAACTAACCCGGACTGACGCTGTTTTCAGTAGAGCTGCCTGTATGGTTTATTTGTGTGCAGGAAAACGGATTTTTAGGTATCTCAGAAAAATCCACGAAAAATCACAGAAAATCCACGCACCCGAAGGAACCAGGAGCCAGAAGTGGGGCCAGAGGGGGGCCAGGGGGTGTCCACGTGCCCTGTGGGCGCCCCCCCCCCCCCTGGGCCGCGCCGGGGGCCGCCTGGGTGGGTCCCACACCCCCTGGTGCCCTACTTTGCCTCGTATTTTTACTCCCGACGCAGAAACCCCAGATCAAAAGTTCTTTCGCAGTTTTCCGTCGCGGAGCCGCCGCCACCCTCTGTTCTTCCTCGGGAGGGCTAATCTGGAGGCTGAATTGGCCTCCGGAGAGGGGAGATCGTCACCATCGTCATCATCATCACCACTCCATCATCCCTCCATGACTTCCCCTTTCATGTGTGAGTAATTCCCCTGCTGTAGGCGAAGGGGATGGTAGGGATTGGATGAGTTAGATCATATAATAGTTTATCAGATCGTTGGGGGCATGTTGCCTATCATCTACTATGGTGTTTATCATCTTTGCTACAACTTGTTATTCTTAATGCTTGACACTTAGGGCCCGAGTGCCATGATTTCAGATCTGAACCATATGTGTTTGCATGAATATATTTGTGTTCGTGATCCTATCTATGAGTTGTTTGCACCTGTTACGGTCCGGAACCGGCGATCCCAAAAGTGACAGCTTGGGACACCAAAGGGGATGGTCCGTAGTTTGAGGATTACATGTATCCATTGAGTTCATTGCTTTGTTCCGGTGCTCTTTGACAGGAGCACCTTAATATCCATAAGTTCCTTTTGGCCCCGTTTGTAGTGGGATGGTAGGACAAAAGATGTTGTGCAAGTTCTTATTGCAAGCACGCACAACTACCTACGGGATACATGCCTAATGTTTGATATTTGCCTAGATGATCATTACTTTTCCGTGTGCCGTGCCCCAAGTTAGAATCTATCTCATCCATGCAGCGCCCAACCATCCATCTCCCTAGCCTACAGTGTTTTAAACCCTGCTTGTCACTAGTTGCTACTTTTGCCATTTACTACTGCTATTTACTTTTGCTGTTTACTTTTACTATTACTATCATCACTATCATATCACTGTTACCACTTATCTTTTGTTGCAAGTAAGTATATTTCAGGTGCGGTTGAATTGACAACTCAACTGTCAAAGCTTATAAATACTCTTTGGCTCCCCGTGTGTCGAATCAATAAATTGGGTTATTCTTACCCGCGAAGACTATCTCGATCCCTTACGGTTGAGGGTTATCAAGTACCGTTTTCTGGTGCCGTTGCCGGGGAGCATAGCAATATTTACAAGTCTACTTGAGGTATCCTACCTGCTGCACTTCATCCACTATGGGTAAGAAAGGAGACCCCAAGGTTCCGATCTTACTATCCACTACAAGAAGAGGTACTGCTCTGAGCACTAGTGCTACACTTGATTCACCTTCTGTTATGAGTAAGTTTGCCTCACCACCACCACATGATGCTCCTACTGAATCTGTTACTATGTCTGATACTTTTGATGATGCTTCTACTACTTTTGATGATATTAGTTCGCTTGGTTATGCTCTTGAGAAACAAATTGCTGCTGCAAAAAAAATCTGGAATTGAACTCCCTGTTACTCGCTACCCTATTTGTGAAACTTATGATTATCCTGATTTGAGTAAACTCAAGGAGAGTCTCCTTGATGATGATTACTATATACTAGATGAAGATTTATGCAGGGAACTGACAGAGTTTTCCGGCTCTGACCCTGAAGCTATTAAGAAACTGTTTGAAAAACACTCTGTGAAGAACAAAACCGTTCCTAATCCTGAATTTGCTACATCTCCTATATGCATTGATGATCCTGATTATAATTTCTCTGTTGATCTTTCGCTTATACCTATGGTTGAAGCTGACCCCTTTTATGGCAGAGAAAATGATGATGCTATTGCACACCTGACTAAACTCGGTGAGTTGGGTAGCCTGTTTACCATGGATGAGAAGATACGATACTTTTATGTGACCAAGCTTCTTCCTTTCTCCTTGAAGGAGGGTGCTAAAGCATGGTATGATTCACTCCCATGCGGTTCCATTAAGAGTCCTCAGGACTTAGCTCACTCTTTTGTTGATAAGTACTATCCTGCTCACATGCAACATGCTGCTTTACAAAGAATTTATAACTTTAAACAGTTTTTTTTTGACTATGTACTGCAAGGCAACAGCCTCACAGTGTTTTATTACCTTAAAAACCCATATAGGGAAAGAATTACAAAAGGTCCTAAATATATACAGAGAAGAGAGGGGAGGAGACTTACATCTAGTCTACTGAAGTGAGGCTATCCAAGATAGAAGTCTATCTCTATATTTACATTTAATTCTATGAGCAAGTAAGGAAATATCATACACAAAGTTTCTTTTCCAGGATCTGAAGCTAGGTTGCTCATTCCTGAAAACTTTGCCATTCCTCTGAGTCCAGATATTCCAAGCAGCAGTGAAGACCACCTCAGTGAAGAAGGGTTGTCCAAAGTCTTGACGTGCTGCTAGAGCCATGGAGTACGTGGAGGAGTGTCCTGCAGCTGTCCAAGAGATACCAAGATAGTTCCAAACGCGCTGACTGAAATTGCAGACGAAGAATAGGTGTGCCCGGTCTTCAAGATGGGGCAGAAGACATAATGAACAATGAGCATCATCGACATGCCAGTGCCTTCCTAAAGCTTGGGGGAGGTACTGCGGTCTGATTCGGGCTAGACCAGGACATGAAATCCCTAAGAATGAATTAATCGATATATTCTATGCTGGTCTAACTGATGAATCCAGGTCCTATTTGGACAGTTGTGTTGGTTGTGTTTTCAGGAAAAGAACACCGGACGATGCGGAAGATTTGATGGGCAGGATTGCCAAAAACTATGAAGATTGGTCCGTCCCTGAACCACCTCCACCAACAAAGAAGAGGGACATGTTTGTTCTGAGCCCCGAGGATATGCGAGAAGCAAAGAAGTCTATTAAAGAGAAAGGTATTAAAGCTGAAGACGTGAAGAATCTACCCCCTAGTGAGAAGTTGTGTGAGCCTACCACTCACCCTCCTATGGTAGAGGTACACTCTCTTTTAGATTTCAACGCAAGTGACATCCCTCATGGTAAGCCTCTTGATCAATGTTTAGATGAGTTTGATAATTTTATTATGAAACAGAATCATTTTAATGAGAGGATAGAAAGTCAGTTGCATGATAATTCCCTTGCTATCAAAAGACTGCTTGATGTTTTAGATAGAACAGTTAATGATGTTCAATGTCTTGTGAAGCATTTTCATATGGTTCAAACTCAGCTTGATCAAATTTCTAATGTGCAAAGAGATTTGCTTGCTAACAATGCCAAACAAGATAATTTGCAGGCTTTTGGGATTAAGACCCGAGGAGGAATTAGCACTCAAGATCCTCTTTATCCAGAGGGGCATCCGAAGAGAATCGAGCAGGATTCTCAAATGCAGGAAGAAGAAATTGTTGGCTCTCCAAAGAAAAAGAAGAAACATAAGGAGACTGACAATTCTAATGACCCTATTGCAGATGAAGAACTAGCTATTGATCCCAACAGTGTATCTATCTCCGATGCTGAGACTGAAGACGGTGCTGAACCTGAAGGTAATAATAATGAGAAGAATGATCCGCCTGAAGTTCGAGAAGAAGAAGCACCTGACAAACGTAAGAGGTACACTAAAGAAGACTTCATCGCAAGAAAACATGGGAAGGAAAGAGAACCATGGGTACAGAAACCCATGCCCTTTCCAGGTAAGTCCATCAAATCTAAAGAAGAGCATTATAATAAGTTTTGTGAGTGGATTAAACCTCTTATTCTTCAAATCCCTTTGACTGATGCTATTAAGTTACTTCCTTATTCAAAATATATGAAAGATATTGCACTAACAAGAGAAAAGTTCCTAATGATGCAATATCTACTATGCTTGCTAACTACTCTTTCAGTGGCAAGATTCCTGAGAAGCTCGGTGATCCAGGTATACCCACCATTCCTTGCTCCATAATGAATAATTATGTCAAAACTGCTTTATGTGATCTTGGAGCAGGAGTGAGTGTTATGCCTCTCTCTCATTACGAGAGGCTTTGTTTAGAAAAACTAATTCCTACAGATATCTCCCTTCCGATGGCTGACAAGTCAACCGCTGTTCCGATAGGTATTTGTGAGGATGTTCCCGTAGAAGTTGCTAATTGTTTAATTCTTACTCATTTTGTTGTGCTTGACATGCCTGAGGATGGGAGCATGTCCGTTATTCTTGTTAGACCTTTTCTTAACACCGCAGGTGCTATTATTGATTGCAATAAAGGGAAGGTTACTTTCCATGTGAATGATAAAGAACACACGGTATATTTTCCAAAGAAGACCGATAGGAGGCATGGCCTCAACTCTATAGAGAATATCAAGACCGTGAAAATTGGAGAATGGGACTGTCCACTACATGTGCCTCACAAATATAAAACTATCATGGTGGGGACAATGTCCATCAAAGTAAAGGTTTAGTAACTACTTCGTAGGAGTTGAGACTTTTTGCTCTACATATCGCCTGTTTGTTGGTAAGACTTGATCAACCTTACTAGTGAACATGTTTTATATAGATAAAAAGTTGAGCTTGTTATGTTTTCACTTGTTTTTAGTTTTGTCCTACTTGCTGTACCAAGCATTTATGTTTTTGAAGCTTCACAATACTACTAACTGCTTCAAGTTTTCAGAGAGTTTCGCAGCTTTTTGAACTTCGAAAAAATTTCAACAGTGAAGTTTTCAGAAAAATTCCAGAAAAATTATAATAAAAATTTCCACGTCAGGAGAGACCCAGAGGGGCCTGGGGCCAGCCAGGGGGGGCCACCAGTGGCCCAGGCGGCCAGCTGGCACGGCCCAGCCCCTGGCCGCGCCCATAGGGCGCCTGGGGCCCACGGGACCCCCCTCTAGGTATGTCTTCTTCCTCCCTCTCTCTCTTTCTCCAAAAACTCAAGTTCTGCTCTTGTTCTTGTGTTCTTGCTGTTCTTGGAGGCAATTCTTCAATCTCTCTCTACAGCCCATCATTTGAGCTGAAATTTTGAGCAAATACCCCCTGGTATGTGACTCCTCCACCCCTCCAATTAGATTTTTGATTGGTGGCTTCATTGGTGAGTATTTAGTAGTTCTTGGTGCTGTATAGATGAGCTTGCATGCATATGTAGAAAGTTAGTTTTCAAGTTTTGATGCAAGTTTATGCCTTGGGCAAGTGAGTTGAGTAGTTTGCCTTAGCTCACTTTGCTTTAATCCTCGTTTTGTAAATTGTAGAAAATTTCAGAAATGAGTTTGTTAGGAAGGGCAAAAGGGTGGCTTGAGAAGAGGAGGCCCGCACACTCCGATCGAGTTACTAGAGCCGCAGCTTCACCATCGACTGCTAGGGTGAGCTATAATGAAGATCATGTGCCCCTGGAGTTGATGGAAGACACAAGTCCAGCACGTGCGATGATGTTTCCATGTGATGAATTCATGGAAGCTGCGGGAATCAAGGATGAGTTTTATAATCTTTGTGCTAATGCAGGTTTGACACGGCTGGTCACGAGCCGTGTTACTCAGTATCAAAAACTCACCTCCAGTTTCATTGACAGTTTTAGATATAATCCTGATTTAGGTGCTATTGAGCTTAAAATTTATAATGATCTTATCACCATGACTTTGGGAAATTTTTGTGAAATAATAGGTGCGCCGAACGTTGGGAGGACGGCTAGGATGGCCACTCAGCCCTCCGAGCTGAAAACCGTCATCAACTCCCTCTGCAGCATGGGTACGAGGGATATTCATCGGTCGAAGATCTCCAGCATCTTGTTTCCTCACCTCAGGTATTTTGCATATTATATTGCTAGAGGGGTGTTAGCTCGTGACAACACGAGCAACATTTCTGCTCCGGATATTGCTATCCTGGCAGTAGCCCTCTCAGGGAGGTCTGGTTATAATCTGGCTACCTTAATTGCTCGACACCTTGCTATGAACGGTAACAAGGGGGACTTATATGGTGGCGTTTACGCCACACTTATCTTAGAGCATCTTGGAGGCACCCCACACCCTGATGATACTCCTTTTACTTATTTAAGCTTTGATCTTGCTGCTATGAAAAGGCATAAGTTTGTTACCATGGGTTCTGAGCTTGATAATCTTATTTATATCTTGCGTTTCGGAACTACCGCGGAACGCGAGATCCGTCTACATGCACCTCTTTTGTTTGATTTTTCTCGCAGGAACGGATGGTCCTTTGATGTTGTTCAGTTCGATGAGTTCATGGTCCAGCATCAGTTTCATAACCCCATGGAGGGGGTTGTGCCCGACGAGGAGAGGCACAGTGAGATACCACATTTTCAGGAAGAGACCGCCACCGAGTTTGGTGAAGGGTCTTCCTCTGTTTGGCGTTCGGAACCTTCCTCGTGGGAGACTCCGAGGAGTTCGGTGTACGCGCCAGCATCCTTCTACGACCCTTGGACTCACCACCATACCCCTGGAGCAGGAGGCTCCTGGGGGCAGTAGCTGCTACCAACTTAGGCCAAAAGCCTAAGCTTGGGGAGTACGTGCCCTTCTCACTTTTCCATTGTATTATTTGTTTTATTCGCTTTGATATTTTCGAAGTTTTTGCCCGTTCTTCTTTGTTTCTCTCTTTGCAAAAACAACAAAAAGATTTTTCTTTCTTTTGCTTTTATTCAACCTTTGAAAAAACCCAAAAAGATTTCCTTTCTCTCTTTAGTTTGCTTTGTTTTCAGAGATCAGCTCGAGTCCGTGATGTCATTTTTATTATATTTCCTACGTTCGATCGTGCAAGTGACAAGCAGTGATGACGAAGATCGACTGAAAGGAAGCAACAAGGAAGACCGGTATGAACTCTTATTGTTTCTAATTTTGTACATATGCCTGTACTTATGATCTAGAGACCAGCTTGTAGCGACATAGTGCTATGTTTACAATGCTCTTCCAGTGGTTCATGCTTTCCTTGTGGCTAGTCCCGAATAACTAGAGTATATAATGTGTTATTGAAATGATCTACATGCATTGCACTGTTCATAGTCTGGTGTACTAAGGTGGTATTTCCCTTTAAGAATTTTTGGATTGACTTGGCACATGCTTACACATGCTTAAGACTAAAAAGTCTACTCTGCCTTGATGATCTTTGAGTTTCAGAATAGTTATATCACTTTCATGCCCGATTCAATGTTGCTTTGTCGCTCTGCATGATTATGACCGTTATTGCTCTCTAGTTGGTCGCTTCCCAGCCTTTTGCTAAACCTCCACCTGTACTAAGCGGACTGACTGCTTGTGCATCCAAAATCCTTCAAACCAGTTATGCCATATGAGTCCACTATACCTTCCTATACATGGTATTTACCTGCCATTCCTAACGAAGACTTTCATGTACCATCTCGAAACTAATCAAAAGCATTTCTCTTTTGTGCCTATGTTTTAGCTCATGAGGAAGTAGTAGTTAATTCATGATCTTTTTAAGTTGGACAAGTTTCACCCCCTGGATTGTATGTCTAATGTGCAAACCCCTAATACGAAAAGGAACTGGCATTGAGTGCGCCCGGCTCAAAAAGATAATATAACAAACAAACCCTCCTTCACGCTTTGTTCATGAGAAATCAGAAAACTTTGGCAGTGATAAACAAAGGAGATTAAGAGGATGTGATCGTCCTCATGCGGGAGCCGTTCCTCGAGACTTGTCCACTCAAAAAGTGATTGAGTTATCTGCTAGCATTCGTTGACGAAATATGCACTTCTCAAAACATGTTTACTTCTGTTTTTAAAACCAAGAGCTCTGGTACATGTTTAGTTTTTGTTTCCGACCACGGGTTTTCAACCTTGCCAATAAAAGCCACGGTTCGAGAGTCTCACCTTCTTTCTTCAAAGCACTGACTAAGAGAGCATAATTGTCATTCTGAGTGTAATGTGCATTGTCCCAAAGTATTACATTGTCTTCTGCATACTTGTGATATGATTTATTCTAAAATTCTTAGTTCTAATCTCCTTTAAAACTCTGGAGGAGTCTCTGCATTTATGTTTTGCTTCACTCATGGAGGCTAGCGAGATACCACCCTCATATGGTCACGCTATGTGCAATGTAATCTTGTCTTGATTTTCAGTAATATATTATTTACTTTTAAGTATTTGTGACTGGTCACTTGAAAGAAGGATTGCTCCTTGCATTGTCCTCATAAGTACTGTTTCAATACTTGCTAAACTCTTTTCGTAGTACATGCTTATATACATCTAATGAAGCAAAAGAGTTTGTCAAAGTTTTCTTTGTCGCGTCTAGTTCGTTGAACTGAATTGCTTGAGGACAAGCAATATGCTAAGCTTGGGGGAGTTGATACGTCTCAAACGTATCTACTTTTCCAAACACTTTTGATATTGTTTTGGCCTCTTTCTTGCATGATTTGGACTAAACTAACCCGGACTGACACTGTTTTCAGCAGAGCTGCCTGTATGGTTTATTTGTGTGCAGGAAAACGGATTTTTAGGTATCTCAGAAAAATCCAGGAAAAATCACAGAAAATCCACGCACCCGAAGGAACCAGGAGCCAGAAGTGGGGCCAGAGGGGGGCCAGGGGTGCCCAGGCGCCCTGTGGGCGCCCCCCCTGGGCCACGCCGGGGGGCCGCCTGGGTGGGTCCCACACCCCCTGGTGCCCTACTTTGCCTCGTATTTTTATTCCCGACGCAGAAACCCCAGATCAGAAGTTCTTTCGCAGTTTTCCGTCGCGGAGCCGCCGCCATCCTCTGTTCTTCCTCGGGAGGGCTAATCTGGAGGCTGGATTGGCCTCTAGAGAGGGGAGATCGTCGCCATCGTCATCATCATCACCACTCCATCATCCCTGCATGACTTCCCCTTTCATGTGTGAGTAATTCCCCTGCTGTAGGCGAAGGGGATGGTAGGGATTGGATGAGTTAGATCATGTAATAGGTTATCAGATCGTTGGGGGCATGTTGCCTATCATCTACTATGGTGTTTATCATCTTTGCTACAACTTGTTATTCTTAATGCTTGACACTTAGGGCCCTAGTGCCATGATTTCAGATCTGAACCATATGTGTTTGCATGAATATATTTGTGTTCGTGATCCTATCTATGAGTTGTTTGCACCTGTTACGGTCCGGAACCGGCGATCCCAAAACTGACAGCTTGGGACACCAAAGGGGATGGTCCGTAGTTTGAGGATTACATGTATCCATTGAGTTCATTGCTTTGTTCCGGTGCTCTTTGACATGAGCACCTTAATATCCATAAGTTAATTTTGGCCCTGTTCGTAGCGGGATGGTAGGACAAAAGATGTTGTGCAAGTTCTTATTGCAAGCACGCACAACTACCTACGGGATACATGCCTAATGTTTTATATTTGCCTAGATGATCATTACTTTTCCGTGTGCCGTGCCCCAAGTTAGAATCTATCTCATCCATGCAGCGCCCAACCATCCATCTCCCTAGCCTACAGTGTTTTAAACCCTGCTTGTCACTAGTTGCTACTTTTGCCATTTACTACTGCTATTTACTTTTGCTGTTTACTTTTACTATTACTATCATCACTATCATATCACTGTTACCACTTATCTTTTGTTGCAAGTAAATATATTTCAGGTGCGGTTGAATTGACAACTCAACTGTCAAAGCTTATAAATACTCTTTGGCTCCCCGTGTGTCGAATCAATAAATTCGGTTATTCTTACCCGCGAAGACTATCTCGATCCCTTACGGTTGAGGGTTATCAGCTGCTGCCTGGCCGAGGCCACTCGAGGGGAGGCGCAGGGGGAGATCGAGGGAACGGGGAAGATGGGATCAAGAGGCACTAGCGAGGGAGAGGAAGGAGGCTGGGGATCGAAGGGAGGAGGGTCGGACTCGGGGTCTCTGGCGGCGCGGAGGGAGAAGAGCGATGGGAGAGAAGGGACCGAGGGAGATGGATCGGGGAGCCTCGTAGGCCGGATAGGTCAGGCCGCACGCGGGCCTCAAACGGCTGCAGCGAGGCTGTGCGGGCTGGGGTTGGAGCCAGCTGCTGAGGGACCTTAGGGAGGCCGGCGGCTGGGCCTCTTCCTCCTCTTCTATTAATTCACTTTAACAGAAAAAAGAAGAAAGAGGGAAAAGGGAAAAGAAAAGGGAGGCTTAGGGAAAGAATTACTGAACGGGGTTAATTTTCCCGAACTCATAAAAATGAGTTTGATCCCAGGAAAATAGAAGTGGGCAAGATTGCAAGATTAAATTCAAACTCATTTGAATTAAATTCAAATAGTTTGAACTAGGACTAGGCTTCAGAAGTGTCCAAAAATGTTCGAATTTTTGGAGGAGCCTCAATAAAACGGATAAGAATTATAGGCAAGGTTGGCGGAGAAACTTGAAGTAGAAAAGGCATGGGGAATATATGCAAGTGTGTTTGGGTTAATTCCAACAAATGGAATATTTATTTATAATAGCTCCATAATATTAGGAGGATATGTTATAAAGAGAAGACACTCTTCCCTCGATTTAAATAGATCACAAGATCTATGCAATTTATTTGGTTGAGATGCAAAAGGAATATGACATGATGGCATGATGACAAGATGCAATGCAAAATAAATAACACAAGCACAAATGAAACACATGGGAGAACCCGGAACATCTGGAATCTTCTGGGACGTCGGTCTTCAGGCGTCACATTTTGCATATTGCATAATTCCACGAAGGTATTAAGATGGGACACGACATCCTCATTAGGAGTGCCGGAAAGTTGACCTTTCATGACAAGATTATGCAAAGTAGTGTTAATATCACAAGTCTCCGCACTAGTGGCGGGAGGAGCAATCGGAGTGCCAATAAAATCATTATTGTTGGTATTGAAAAAATCACACAACTTAGTGTTCTCTTGCGTCATTTTTGAGAAATTGTAAACAAGAACACAAGTGGGCGATAGATCCGACCGGAAAACGGAAAACGAAAAAGAGGGCGAATAAAAATTGAAAATGTTTGTGAAATGTGCGAGATGAAAAGGAGAGGTAAATGGCAAATAATGTAAATTGGGAGGACATGAGATTTGTGATTAGGAACCTGGTATACATTGAAGGTGCTCCCCGACAACAGCGCTAGAAATTGTTTTTGATGTCTGCTAGAACTACGTTGGTATTTCCCCAAGGAGGAGGCAGTATAGCAGTGGTAGGTATTTCCCTTAGTGATGAGACCAAGGTTATCAAACCAGTAGGAGAACCAAGTAACACAATGTAAACAACACCTGCACACAAATAACAAATACTCGCAACCCACGTGTAAAAGGGGTTGTCAATCCCTTTCGGGTAACGGATGTGATAGTGTTGTAAATATTGATAGATTGATTGATAAATAAGATAAATTGCAGCAAGGTATTTGTGAGTTTTTGGTTTAGTAGATCTGAAAATAAAAGCAAAAGAAAATAAATAGCAAAGGCAAATAATATGAGATAGAGACCCGGGGACCGTAGATTTCACTAGTGGCTTCTCTTCAGAAAATAGGAAACGGTGGGAAAACAATTACTGTTGGGCAATTGATAGAAGTTCAAATAATCATGACGTTATCCAGGCAATGATCAGTATATAGGCATCACGTCCAAGATTAGTAGACCGACTCCTTCCTACATCTACTACTATTACTCCACACATTGACCGCTATCCATCATGCATCTAGTGTATTAAGTTCATGGACCGACATCGCCTCCCATGCGATCGTTCGCCCTAGGAGGTCTGGAGGTGTGGGAAAATCAGAGGCCTCCGGAGGCTGCACCCCGGGCGGCCTCACCGTAGTGATGGAAGGGATCCTGAGGAGTGGAAGTCAGGAAAGGTCACGATACGCGAGTATCCAGGGCCCGTGGGGCGTCGCCGCGGCAATTTTGGAACTCGTTCCTCTTGCGCCATCCCCCGATGCTTGGAAGGGTGCCGCGCGACCCTTTGTGATGGGGGTGGCGGTTGCATCCATGGGCAGATTTTCCCCCGCGCTACCCGCGGGGGCTAGGACCGCTATCTCAGGAGCGCTTGGTGGCACCTGCTCTCCAGCGACTGCCTCAGGAGCGCTTGGTGGTGCCTGCCCCCCAAAGGACACTTCAGGAGCGTGCGGCGACGCCTGCTCTCCAGTGACTCCCTCAAGAGCGCCTGGTGGCGCCTGCCCTCCAACGGCCGCCTCAAGAGTTCTTGGCGGTGCACGCCCCCCTGCGACCACCTTAGGGACGCGTGCCTCTCGGTCGACAAGCACGGGAGCCACAAAGATAGGGTTATCGCGAGGTCCCTCACGGACCGCGGGGAGGATCCCCCACTCATCGAAGCGCGGCATCCTTTCGGCAAAAGCCTCACCATTCGAGCAGAAATACAAGAGGCACCACCCGGCAGGGAGCGCGGCATTCGCTGGGTCGCCTATCAGAAGCTAGAGCATGGCGCACAACGTCTTGGAAGGAAGCGAGGGCACTTGAAGCCTCATGGGGTCGTCGGGGCTGGCGAAAGCCCACATTGGGCGAGAATGGCGCTGGAGTAGAGCAATGCGCCACCGCACGAACTCCCTCACCACCGTTGACACTGTTATCCCTGCTTCCCTCAGCTTGGATAGTCTGGCTAGGACACGCCCGAGCCGCCCGTCAAAGAGTTCCACATGTCCCGAGCCAGAGCTCAGCTCCACCGGTGCCCACGGGAGGAGGACCAGGGGCTGCGCACGGTGGCGTCCGCATACACCTACTGCTTCCGGAATCCACTTGCATCCAGGTGGAGCTTGAAGTCGATGCCAAAGCCAAATGTCGCCGCCGCCGCCTAGAATGGCACGCATCCCGAGCGTTGTCTGTTACCAACCTGGTGAAGCGTGATACATCTCCAACGTATCTATAATTTTTGATTAATCCATGCTATTACATATTTTGTTTTGGATGTTTAATGGGCTTTATTATAAACTTTTATATTATTTTTGGGACTAACCTACTATCCAAGGCCGAGTGCAAATTGCTATTTCTTTGCCTATTTCAGTGTTTTCCAGAAAAGTAATATCAAACGGAGTCCAAACGGAATGAAACCTTTGGGAGAGTTATTTTTGGAATAATATCAACGCAAAAGACTTGGAGTACGTGCCATGAAGCGAAGGAGGTGGCCACAATGCCAGGGGGCGCGCCCAGGGGGGTAGGCAAGCCCCCCATGCTTGTGGGCCATCAGTTGACCCCCTGACGTGCCACTTCAGCCTATATATTCTCTCATACCCTGAAAACATCGATGCAACAGACGAAACCCTAATTCCACCGCCGCAACCTTCTGTTCACATGAGATCCCATCTTGGGGCCTGTTCTGGAGCTCTGCCCGAGGGGGCATCGAGCACGGAGGGCTTCTAAATCAACACCATAGCCTCTCCGATGAGTTGTGAGTAGTTTACCACAGACCTTTGGGTCAATAGTTATTAGCTAGATGGCTTCTTCTCTCTCTTTGGATCTCAATACAAAGTTCTCCTCGATCTTTGAGGAGATCTATTCGGTGTAATCTTTTTGCTGTGTGTTTGTCGAGATCTAATGAATTGTGGGTTTATGATCAAGATTATCTTTGGACAATATTGGATTCTTTTCTGAAATCTTTTATGTATGATTATAATATCCTTGCAGGTCTCTTCGAATTATTGGTTTGGTTGGGCGTACTAGATCTACAATTCTTGCAATGGGAGAAGTGCTTGGCTTTGGGTTCAATCTTGCGGTGTCCTTTCCTGGTGACAGCAGTGGCAGCAGGACACGTATAGTATTGTTGCCATCGAGGATAAAAAGATGGGGTTTATATCATATTGCTTGAGTTTATCGCTCTACAGCATGCTGGATAGCGGTCGATGTGTGGAGTAATAGTAGTAGAGGCTGAATCGTTTCGGTCTAATTGTCACGGACGTGATGCCTATATACAATGATCATTCCTAGATATACTCATAGCTATGCGCTTTTCTATCAATTGCTCGACAGTAGTTTGTTCACCCGCCGTAGAATTCTGCTATCATGAGAGAAGCCACTAGTGAAACCTATGGCCCCGGGGTCTATTCTCATCATATTATTTTCTGGTCAACTTGCGAATTTCTATTGCCGTTGCTTATTTTCTTTATTTACTTATCATATCATATCTATCAGATCTCACTCTCGTAAGTGACCGAGAAGGGATTGACAACCCCTTTTATCGCGTTGGTTGCGAGGTTCTTATTTGTTTGTGCAGGTGCGAGGGACTCGCGCGTGGTCTCCTACTGGATTGATACCTTGGTTCTCAAAAACTGAGGGAAATACTTATGCTACTGTGCTGCATCACCCTTTCCTCTTCGAGGGAATACAAAGCAAGCTCGAGAAGTAGCAAAGCGAGAAGAAGTGGTGGAGCAAGGCCACAGACGGGCCAATGCCCACGAGGGCCTCACACAGGATGCCGAAAGCGGAGAGGAGGATGATGGATTCAGGTTCCAGATGCAGTGCGTGGATCTGATATGTGATAGCATGACGTTGAAGAAATCAGAGAAAGGAGGGACCAGGCCGGCTAGGATGGCATGGAGATGAATGGGGATCTTGGTGGCCTCCATGTCTGCCAAAGAGCGGGAGGCAGGCCAGGACGCCGTCACCTTCCCATCATTCGAGTAGGTGGCGAGAGCCTACCGAACCTTGACCAGCCCCTCCTGGTTGACTACCCTGGACCGGTCCAGCACGGGTTCCAACCTCGACGAGGGCTCTGCGAGCGCACGAACCTTTCCCCCCTTCTTCGGCCTTGGAGCCATGGTGCTGAAAGTGGATGGGCGTAGATGCAGAATCTGAAGAAGGAAGCACAAGCTCACAGGAAATAGGAAGAGTGGAGGATGGACGCGATGGGCGACAATGGTATAGCGGGGTTTGACAGGTAGTTGTCAAGTTGGACGGTTGCCAAGGCTCCAAGGGGAAGTGGAGATGCCCACATCCCATCAAGTGCCACGCGTAGACTTGGTCCGCATGCGATTTGGTCCCGCGGTGCTTTAGCCTTGCCTCCTGGCTTCGCCTCGAAGCCAAGTCCGAGCGCGCCTTGGGCCCGGTTGTCAGGACCCCGATCCTAAGTCACACAGGTCTAGCCTGTAACACATCATATCACTTTGCGGCCTCATGCACGGTATCCCCACGGGTGCCACCTTACCTGGCCCGGGACCGTTTGCGCATTTTGGCACACATATATGATAGTGTCGCTAGCATCCATATGACAGAGAACCCGGGCCGACATGACCAGTCATAAACCAAAACTGGCACTAAATTACAGAGACATGCATACATGACCCAGCAACGAACGTGTCGGTCATCAATGTATGAACCCAAGTCGTAGCAAGCTACAAGGACTTAAAGGGACAACGCGTGACATTTCCCCTAAGGGACAGACACAGGAACGAAGAAGGACACATGCCGGCCAGCCTAAGTGTTCCGGAGCAGTAGCAAGCTACCAAGGCTCAGTGGAAGCACCAGGAGACATTTCCCTGTAAGATAGGCTACCAAAGGTAAACAACTAGGTGTCGGATCCCACACATAGCAATACACATTACACGTACGCATAACATGCAAGTATGTGTTGTACAACATGGCATCACAACATAACTCAACAACTCATATAGATAAGGCCCAGAAGAGCCATCATAGCATTATTACAATCAGAGGTCACATGACCCAACATACAGAGCATACAGGCAACGGAAGCATTACATGTCTGAGTACATACATCTACAAATGAAAAAGACTAAGAAGCCTGACTATCTACAAGACCCTCCCAAGGGCACAAGATCGTAGCTGAGGTAACAAGCTAAACGTCGAAGTCCACGCGGAACCACTCGCGAGACTGAGGTCTCTCTGCAAAAACATAAATTAAGCAAACGTGAGTACAAAGGTACTCAGCAAGACTTACATCAGAACTAGCTACATATGCATCAGTATGAACAAAGGGGTGGTGGAGTTTGACTGCAGCAAGCCAGCTTTGACTCGGTGGCTATCCTAAACTACGACTGAAAATAACTCTTTTGAGGTGGCGCACACGAGTCCACATATTCACCAATCAATACACCACTATGGATCTGCTCTCGTATCCCTACGAGAAGACCATCCATAGCACTCACGCTTATCTTGCGCATTTTAGAGTATCCACTTTCACTTGTCTATGAACTGTAATAGGCAACCCAGAAGTCCATTTCCGCGGACACGGCTATTCGAATAGATTATATCTAACCCTGCAGGGGTGTACTTCTTCACACACGCTCTCACCACTTACCGCCGTCTACACGACATGTACTCGGCAACCTTCAAGCGGAGGCCCGGCGAGCGTGTCGGCCACGACCTGACTAACCATACAAGTCTCTCGTCCAGGTTTATCGCCTATTTGGGTTCCATCCGTGGGGAGATCCGGCCGGGGTGTCGCTCACGCCCCCAAACGATGTGTACAGGGTTCCCGCATCACCAAATGGGTAGTCGGTACACCGTGCCACGTACCTGCCGTGTCACAGCCCACCCCGAGGGTCAGCGCTGTGGACGACCTCCAGTAAACTACAAACACCAGAAACTAGTTGCAACTCCTGGACAGAGATCATGTTGATTAATAAGTCGAGAGAGTCAATTAAGGATCCCAATGTGTGGTAGTAGCTGTTTCATGGACCAACCAACACAGAACTCAGTTCCTGAGGACGGCTGCAATGAGACAACCCACCATGTACTCCTACATGGCCTCTCATCGCTACCTTTACCAAATCGTGTTCACACATTTAGCTCACACACATTAGGACATGTTCATCACCACTCCAATTCATCCCCGATGAATCAGACCTGACACAACTCTAAGCAATAGCAGGCATAACCAGAAAGCATGAATGAGTAGGCACAACATGGCTCAAACAACTCCTACTCATACTAGTGGGTTTCAACTATTTACTGTGGCAATGACGGGTCATGTAGTGGAAAGGGGTTCAACTACCGCAACAGGTAACAGTTGAAGCGTTGTTGTCCTAATGTAGTAAAGAGAGCAAGAGCGAGAGAGTGGGATTGTATCAGAATGCTCAATGGGGTTTTTCTTGCCTGGCACTTCTGAAGATATCAATGAGTCTTCGTCGGTGTCATCGAACTCATCGTCGGAACGTCGTCTACTGAGAGGGGACAAAACCGACAAACAGAGAAAGAACACAATCAATGCAATGCAACAATATGATGCATGAACATGACATGGCAATATGATGTGGTTTGGCCTAATGCAACTAGCAACCATGTTAAATGAAGTTGGTTTGAACCAAGGTTCAAATTCAAACTCCATATGTGATTATTCAAATGCCATTTATTCAAATTGTCCTAAACAGTGGCTGTAAGTTATTCAAACATGCATGAAAATGCCATAAACAGATTCCTTGGATTTTTCTGATCAATTTTCATATATAAATTATTTTCATCTGAGCTATAGATTATTTTCTATGATTTTTAGAAGTTTTGGCTATTTTCTGAAATAAATAAATCATTTCTGATTTATTTAAAAACCCAGAAAACAGATTCTGCATCAGCATGACGTCACTCTGGCGTCAGCAGGTCAGCGGCTGGTCTAAGTCAAACCTGACGTGTGGGGTCCACACGTCAGTGACTCAACAGTTAAACAGGTTTAATTAAACTTAACAGAAGTTTAAACTAAACTAAATAGGCACTGGGGCCCACTGTCAGTGACTCTAGGTTAGTTAACAAAGACTGTTAGTGCTGATTTAATACTAACTAAAAGTGTCAGTGGGGAATGGGCCCACATGTCAGCGAGAGAAAGGGGTAATTAGCTGGGTAATTAGTCCCTAACGATGGTGCCACGTCAGCTCGCCGGAGTCTTGCCGGCGGCGACCTAAACGACGGTGGCTCGGCTCGGATTTGAGCTAGGGTTGGTGGTTTGGCGAGCTGAGGGCTCCGGGGAGTAGCTCTTGCTCGTCCGCATCCAAAGGACCAGACGGGAGGCAGCGGGGTGGCCGGAAGGTGACCTGCGACGAGGTTTGGCGGCGGCGGAGTTCGGACGTAGACGAAAACAACGCCGCAGAGCACGGCAGGAGCAACGGTTGGTTGCTACGGCCCCGTGGTGACGCGCTGAGTGCGATGGCGAGCTCGGATGCGAGCTATGGTGGTTGTGGCCACGGCGGCGACAGGCTCAGCGGCGGCCGGCGACGGTGAGGAAGGGGGCGACGGCTACGGTGAGCTACAGGCCACGGGGACAGGGGGAAACGGCGGAGGAGCTCATAGCGGGGTCGACGGGGGTCTCAGGAGGCTCGGGGAGGCGTTGGTTGCCGCGAATCGCCGGCGAGGTCGACGGTGGCCGAAGGTTGAAGAAGACGGTGGCGAGGGCGTTCGGGGCTTCCTGGCGTCGCATAGGTACTTAGGGGGGGCGTAGAAGATAGAGGCGGAGCTAGTGGACACTTTGCGGGGGCGTGGGGAGGGCTGTGGTCGCGGTAGTGCTCGCCGGCGGCGACGGCTACGTTCGGTCGCCGAGTGAGAGAGAGACAGAGGAGGGAGGAGAGAGTAGCGAGTGAGGAGGGGAGGTTGAGGGGGTTCCAGGGGGGCGCGTGGCATTCGTCCAGGCATCGGGGAGGGAAGCAGGCAGGGAGGAGGTGGAGGCCGCGGGCGTGCGCCGTCGCCACGCACCTGCCTGTCCTCCTGGCCGGGGGTTGAAGACGCCCTTGCCCCTGGTGGGCTGGTCCGGCCAGATGGGCCACACAGGTAAAGGCCAGGTACTTTCTCTCTCTCACTCTTTTCTGAAAATAGTTTCTGTTTTCTATTTTCTGCTTTTGTTTTAATTTCTTTTGCCACTGTTTTGAAATTTAAACAATTTCAAACAATGCCAAAAACTCCTCTGAACAATTTTATGTTGCTAGATGGACTTTTCCAAAAGCACATAAAATATTTCAAAGTTATTTGAAAATATATTCTATATATTATGAATATACTTCCAAATTCAAATACAATAATAAATTAAATTCCATGCCCAAAATATTCCACAGAAATGTGCATTATTTTTGGTTTGCTGCAAAAGCCTTGCCAAAAATATCCAACAAATATTAGGAACATTTTGGAAACATAGAATGCAATTTTTTTCTTGACTGGACCTACTTGGAATTTGAAGCGCTAGGGTTTTGAACAATCCCCATTTCAAGTTAAATGGAAATTAAACATGATGCATGATGAACAGGCAAGGACCACAGGGGTTGCTCTAGGGATGTGACAATTCACCCCCACTAAAACAAGAATCTCGTCCCGAGATTCAGGACGTGAGATAAGAAAACAGAGGGGACACTAACTAACACAATCTTCTCGATCCAGTTTCCCTCCTCAAAATTGTTGATTCATTGCATCATGTAAATCTTGGCATCCTTGATTTCGAGATCTTTGTCCAAACGGTGACGATGAGAGAAACTCTACAAAATTGATCTTCCGAAAGATCGAGCAATTCAAGATCAGCTTATGGAGTGAGACGTTGAAACATCTCTTGAGCTGAGACACAGAGTACACCTCCAGGGGGATGGAATGAATCAAACGATGAAGGTTCACCTAGTGGCAATAATTCCACACCTAAGAAGATGGTGATCGATACCACCTGACGGGGCACCTTAGAGAAGGTGACTCGTAGAGTTACTCCCTTAAGTGGCAAAAAGAATTACTTTTGATATAGAGATCATTAAAATTCCCTTTACCAGCCTAAGGCAAACACAATCGATCGTTTGACGGAGTTCGAGATAATGACATTCTCGGGCCAGAATGGATGATGTGAACTTCCTTGTTAAAGACAACACCACAGATGATTTTGCTTATCATCGGAAATGGATGGAACCTATGGTAGGACCACTTTTGAAGATAATCCTGAACAACAGTTGCTAAGAAGGGCAATCCATGGAAAATTGGCATGATGGTGGTACAAGCTGGGAACAAAATGCAAATGTTGGAAATGATTCTGGTAACTGGGGAGAATCCCAACAGTAGAGAGTAAATCTACTCTTGAGGGGTTATAGCATAACCAAGAGCTCTGGGAGCAATCCCGGTTAGTGTCGAGGATAACACCTAGTGCTTGTGCCTGCTCTCAAGAACTTGAGCATTCCCATATTCACCAAGGTTTTACCAATATCCGTGTCAAGGATCCTGGCAACACCACATACTACCATGATGAATAATGAGGGACGATGCAGATGCAAAGGAAGATAACACTTACTCATATTTCACCTTAGCGAGGCCAAGGGGACGAAATCTGAATGATCGACCGAGAGACATTTAGCACTCCGCTTCTAATGTTCTCCTTGATGTGCTAGCGCAACCCATTTATTAAAATGGTTTGGTACCTAGAACGTCAAGTAAAAGGTCGGACTTCAGGAGCACAAAAATCCATAAGGAACAACTAGGGAGTAAATCCTACGAAATCCTTATGGGGAGGTGGCCAGCTTCTTCAATCAAGATTCTACAACAATAGGTCTTCCGGCTGGGTGTGTTGGCCACGACATCCACTTTACCGGTTATCGAGAGACCAATATTATAGTTCTTGGAAAAATGCTCCAACCATCATATCTGCCTGAGATTCAGTTCTGGTTGGTGTCAGGATATTCCAGACTCATCGAGTCTAGAAGGAATGAATGTTTGCAACACAATTCGACGAGACGGCGTTGCGAGATTCTCAGGAATGAACTACGATAGCAGCTCCAAAACATGAGCTGGTTCTGCTACAAAACCTGTGAACACGTTGTCCCAGACAAACGTGACCACATAGTAGTCTTATAATAAAATACTATCGAGTTCAGATTGGGAATCATCATTGGAGATAACGAAGTCTTGTGCATGTCCATCCGGGCCCTTCGGGAATAGCATTTGAACTTCTTTTCTTTGAACAAATCAATCAGTGGCTTGGTGTGCTAGGGATACATACAGAATGAAGATGATCAGTCTATCAGACCATAGAATGCTTCGCACGTATGCATGACTGACTTGGGATGACTCCAGAGGAGGTAGAAACATGCTTTCTCGAATTCACGGCGGCAACTTGCATCAAATGCTCATGAATTAGAGGAAGTCACTTCTTTCTTCCGTACGTATGCTTCACGAATGGGTCATGAAGATAATGCTTATAAAAGTTTCCAATACTAACTGGATGTTCAACATAGATCATGGAGAAGATAACAATGTTGCTGATGGGCTCAACAACAATTCATCCAGGTTTCCATGGAGATGGAATTCCATGACAATGTGAACAAAGTGATAGCATTGGTCAGACCCAGAAGATATAACGGTGTATGCTCGAAGGATCAACCACGAGTAAGACAACGTTACGAATATCGTTGGTTCTGATTTGATTCGAGGATATCCCACACTCAAATCAAAGTTTTGGACAAGATAATAAATCCACAAATGATCACGGGGATCAATTGGAGAAGATATCATCTATCTTCAATACACGCAAACATACCCCTTGAGATGAACTAAGCTGGCAAGCTTTTATCTTCCAACTCTCCAAGTTATTGTTTTAACTTAACCAACCAGTTCAGGGTATCCAATACAGATTCTTAGAGAAGTGGTGGTTTATAAAGAAACCAACTTGATCACGATCTCAACACAGCAGTCAGGTGACATCCTGGTAATACTTCCGAGAAGATATTCGGAAAATCACGAACCACCGATGTGTTACTAAGCTCGAGAACAATCTTGCTTTTCAGGGCAAGACGATATAATCAAATGAGCAAGGAATTAACAAAATCTTAACTCATCAATCAAGGAGTGCACCAAGAAAGTGGACTAGATAGCACGATCAACCTTAGGGTGATGATTCAATAATCGATTCGCTAAGGATGAGGTTATTGTCCAATTAACTACCAAGCAACAGGGTTGTTAGGAGTATTGATTTCACACATCACAATCCACTTGTCAGCATTCCGGTTATAATAACACGGAGACCGAGAAATAAACGATGATGGCGAGAAGTATCACCTTATCAAAGGTTCATAGGAGATGGAGCAATTCCCATGACATTCTTGACATAAAGATGGTAATACTCCAGGATAGAGCAGTTTAGAAGCTGGATTAGCGTTCTTCATCTGCGAAGTACAACTTCTTTGACCCAATCCTGGATATGGATAAGGTACTGGAGTTTGTTTCTCCTAGTCATTCCAGAATAGAATGGCTTGATGGACCATAAGAGTAAAAGGCATCGATGAACACAAGTGCATGACTACTCCTGACTATCAACTGATAGACGAAGGTCATAAAACAACTGAAAAGGGACAACTCAAAGGAACATATATCTTTCTGAGTTGTGGATGCATAGGTTAGTATGTCGAACGAGTTCCACATATTTCTTCCGGATAACCCATGCAGAAAAGTAGGACTGGCAGAGTCACAATATGAATGGAGTACCACTCAGGAGCACTCTGGTTGTGATCTTTTGGTTCGGGAGAACTTCTGCCAAGATGGTTCATGGTATTGGAAGAACGATAACCACGGAGCTCGAGGACTATCACAAGGTTACTAATATCCTAAAGGAACGAGCAAATACTATCAGCATGAAGTAAGTAGGGTGAAGCTCGGGTTCAAGAACCCAGGAATAGATTACCTACCAACTAAATAGCACCACGGGATGCTTTCGAGAATGATGGCCAAAATCATCACACTGGAATATAAAACTTTGCTGGATTACTGGGTGATCTTCTAAGATACTTAGGGTCATAATAATAACTCCAACATATGTGTCGAGGTAACAAAGTACCACAACTCACCGTCTAGTGTGGTTAATCTGGCCTAAAAGGACATTAAGAACAGGTAGGAATGAGTTGCAAATGCATCAGATTGTTTAGAGACCAGGGATGACTCGGACAGCATAACGGCTGCAAATGCTCGAAAATACTTTTGAGATCCAAGCAAAAAAAAGTAGCATATTCACTTAACATCATAATGTCAAGGTTCTGAGACCAACAGTTGAACAAACAGAGGTAGAAGAAACTGAACATGAGGGTTGAATCCACAACAACGTGATCCTGATAGACATAAGAGAAAGCCTAGTTCTTAATCCCCGTAGAAAGAAGAAGGTGACTCAGATTAGAAGGTCATAAGGTATTGAGTAAAAAGAGCCTTACGTTCCCTTCCACAAACAATTCCCTTACATAACTAAAGAGTTTCTAGACACGACTTCGACCAGTTTGGCTTGCTAATCCTACAGGCAGTCAGGCTCTGATACCAAAGCTGTCAGGACCCCGATCCTAAGTCACACATGTCTAGCCTGTAACACATCATATCACTTTGCGGCCTCACGCACGGTATCCCCACGGGTGCCACCTTACCTGGCCCGGGACCGTTTGCGCATTTTGGCACACGTATATGATAGTGTCGCTAGCATCCATATGACAGAGAACCCGGGCCGACATGACCAGTCATAAACCAATAGTGGCACTAAATTACAGAGACAGGCATACATGACCCAGCAACGAACGTGTCGGTCATCAACTTATGAACCCAAGTCGTAGCAAGCTACAAGGACTTAAAGGGACAACGCGTGACATTTCCCCTAAGGGACAGACATAGGAACGAAGAAGGACACATGCCGGCCAGCCTAAGTGTTCCGGAGAAGTAGCAAGCTACCAAGGCTCAGTGGAAGCACCAGGAGACATTTCCCTGTAAGATAGGCTACCAAAGGTAAACAACTAGGTGTCGGATCCCACACATAGCAATACACATTACACGTACGCATAACATGCAAGTATGTGTTGTACAACATGGCATCACAACATAACTCAACAACTCATATAGATAAGGCCCAGAAGAGCCATCATAGCATTATTACAATCAGAGGTCACATGACCCAAGATACAGAGCATACAGGCAACGGAAGCATTACATGTC
Organism: Secale cereale; assembly: GCA_902687465.1. Lineage (NCBI taxonomy): Eukaryota > Viridiplantae > Streptophyta > Magnoliopsida > Poales > Poaceae > Secale > Secale cereale. The sequence goes on along the minus strand of LR738712.1, from coordinate 267,347,704 downwards.
TGAGTACAGACATCTACAAATGAAAAAGACTAAGAAGCCTGACTATCTACAAGACCCTCCCAAGGGCACAAGATCGTAGCTGAGGTAACAAGCTAAACGTCGAAGTCCACGCGGAACCACTAGCGAGACTGAGGTCTCTCTGCAAAAACATAAATTAAGCAAACGTGAGTACAAAGGTACTCAGCAAGACTTACATCAGAACTAGCTACATATGCATCAGTATCAACAAAGGGGTGATGGAGTTTGACTGCAGCAAGCCAGCTTTGACTCGGTGGCTATCCTAAACTACGACTGAAAATAACTCTTTTGAGGTGGCGCACACGAGTCCACATATTCACCAATCAATACACCACTATGGATCCGCTCCCGTCTCCCTACGAGAAGGCCATCCATAGCACTCACGCTTATCTTGCGCGTTTTAGAGTATCCACTTTCACTTGTCTATGAACTGTAATAGGCAACCCAGAAGTCCATTTCCGCGGACACGGCTATTCGAATAGATTATATCTAACCCTGCAGGGGTGTACTTCTTCACACACGCTCTCACCACTTACCGCCGTCTACACGACATGTACTCGGCAACCTTCAAGCGGAGGCCCAGCGAGGGTGTCGGCCACGACCTGACTAACCATACAAGTCTCTCGTCCAGGTTTATCGCCTATTTGGGTTCCACCCGTGGGGAGATCCGGCCGGGGTGTCACTCACGGCCCCAAACGATGTGTACAGGGTTCCCGCATCACCAAATGGGCAATCGGTACACCATGCCACGTACCTGCCGTGTCACAGCCCACCCCGAGGGTCAGCGCTGTGCACGACCTCCAGTAAACTACAAACACCAGAAACTAGTTGCAACTCCTGGACAGAGATCATGTTGATTAATAAGTCGAGAGAGTCAATTAAGGATCCCAATGTGTGGTAGTAGCTGTTTCATGGACCAACCAACACAGAACTCAGTTCCTGAGGACGGCTGCAATGAGACAACCCACCATGTACTCCTACATGGCCTCTCATCGCTACCTTTACCAAATCGTGTTCACACATTTAGCTCACACACATTAGGACATGTTCATCACCACTCCAATTCATCCCCGATGAATCAGACCTGACACAACTCTAAGCAATAGCAGGCATAACCAGAAAGCATGAATGAGTAGGCACAACATGGCTCAAACAACTCCTACTCATACTAGTGGGTTTCAACTATTTACTGTGGCAATGACGGGTCATGCAGTGGAAAGGGGTTCAACTACCGCAGCAGGTAACAGTTGAAGCGTTGTTGTCCTAATGCAGTAAAGAGAGCAAGAGCGAGAGAGTGGGATTGTATCGAACTGCTCAATGGGGTTTTGCTTGCCTGGCAATTCTGAAGATATCAATGAGTCTTCGTCGGTGTCATCGAACTCATCGTCGGAACGTCGTCTACTGAGAGGGGACAAAACCGACAAACAGAGAAAGAACACAATCAATGCAATGCAACAATATGATGCATGAACATGACATGGCAATATGATGTGGTTTGGCCTAATGCAACTAGCAACCATGTTAAATGAAGTTGGTTTGAACCAAGGTTCAAATTCAAACTCCATATGTGATTATTCAAATGCCATTTATTCAAATTGTCCTAAACAGTGGCTGTAAGTTATTCAAACATGCATGAAAATGCCATAAACAGATTCCTTGGATTTTTCTGATCAATTTTCATATATAAATTATTTTCATCTGAGCTATAGATTATTTTCTATGATTTTTAGAAGTTTTGGCTATTTTCTGAAATAAATAAATCATTTCTGATTTATTTAAAAACCCAGAAAACAGATTCTGCATCAGCATGACGTCACTCTGGCGTCAGCAGGTCAGCGGCTGGTCTAAGTCAAACCTGACGTGTGGGGTCCACACGTCAGTGACTCAACAGTTAAACAGGTTTAATTAAACTTAACAGAAGTTTAAACTAAACTAAATAGGCACTGGGGCCCACTGTCAGTGACTCTAGGTTAGTTAACAAAGACTGTTAGTGCTGATTTAATACTAACTAAAAGTGTCAGTGGGAATGGGCCCACATGTCAGCGAGAGAAACGGGTAATTAGCTGGGTAATTAGTCCCTAATGATGGTGCCACGTCAGCTCGCCGGAGTCTTGCCGGCGGCGACCTAAACGACGGCGGCTCGGCTCGGATTTTAGCTACGGTTGGTGGTTTGGCGAGCTGAGGGCTCCGGGGAGTAGCTCTTGCTCGTCTGCATCCAAAGGACCAGACGGGAGGCCGCGGGGTGGCCGGAAGGTGACCGGCGACGAGGTTTGGCGGCGGCGGAGTTTGGACGTAGACGAAAACAACGCCGCAGAGCACGGCAGGAGCAATGGTTGGTTGCTACGGCCCCGTGGTGACGCGCTGAGTGCGATGGCGAGCTCGGATGCGAGCTATGGTGGTTGTGGCCACGGCGGCGACAGGCTCAGCGGCGGCCGGCGACGGTGAGGAAGGGGGCGACGGCTATGGTGAGCTACAGGCCACGGGGACAGGGGGAAACGGCGGAGGAGCTCACAGCGGGGTCGACGGGGGTCTCAGGAGGCTCGGGGAGGCATTGGTTGCCGCGAATCGCCGGCGAGGTCGACGGCGGCCGAAGGTTGAAGAAGACGGTGGCGAGGGCGTTCGGGGCTTCCTGGCGTCGCATAGGTACTTAGGGGGGCGTAGAAGATAGAGGCGGAGCTAGTGGACACTTTGCGGGGGCGTGGGGAGGGCTGTGGTCGCGGTAGTGCTCGCCGGCGGCGACGGCTACGTTCGGTCGCCGAGTGAGAGAGAGACAGAGGAGGGAGGAGATAGTAGCGAGTGAGGAGGGGAGGTCGAGGGGGTTACAGGGGGGGCGCGTGGCGTTCGTCCAGGCATCGGGGAGGGAAGCAGGCAGGGAGGAGGGGGAGGCCGCGGGTGTGCGCCGTCGCCACGCACCTGCCTGTCCTCCTGGCCGGGGGTTGAAGACGCCCTTGCCCCTGGTGGGCTGGGCCGGCCAGATGGGTCACACAGGTAAAGGCCAGGTACTTTCTCTCTCTCACTCTTTTCTGAAAATAGTTTCTGTTTTCTATTTTCTGCTTTTGTTTTAATTTCTTTTGCCACTGTTTTGAAATTTAAACAATTTCAAACAATGCCAAAAACTCCTCTGAACAATTTTATGTTGCTAGATGGACTTTTCCAAAAGCACATAAAATATTTCAAAGTTATTTGAAAATACATTCTATATATTATGAATATACTTCCAAATTCAAATACAATAATAAATTAAATTCCATGCCCAAAATATTCCACAGAAATGTCCATTATTTTTGGTTTGCTGCAAAAGCCTTGCCAAAAATATCCAACAAATATTAGGAACATTTTGGAAACATAGAATGCAATTTTTTTCTTGACTGGACCTACTTGGAATTTGAAGTGCTAGGGTTTTGAACAATCCCCATTTCAAGTTAAATGGAAATTAAACATGATGCATGATGAACAGGCAAGGACCACAGGGGTTGCTCTAGGGATGTGACACCGGTTGCTACTGTCGGCGTTCTAGGAACCAGGGTAAACATACTTGCCTGCCCGCGGCCCACCGCGTGGCTCCATCAATGGCCTGGTATGGCCCATCTTCAGCATCAACAAGGCAAGACCCTCGCAAGGGTCCAAGCCTTGCGAGGTGGACGACGCCATGATCTCCAAAGTGAGCGCCCCCCATGCGGCCTCCTGAGGAGCGGAGTTTCCTATGCAAGCACCCATATCATGAGGATCAAGTGACACAAGCCATGATGACCAAGGCCAGGCGGGTGCCAGTGGGCGCAGAGCAGGATGTTTCCTCTTTGGTTCTAAGGAGGCAAGCATAGTCGCAATGTCCCGAGGAATCAACCAAAGGTTTCCATTCCTGTGCAATGAGACCAAGACCGCCAGGGCGGCAGGACGGATGTCATCACCGAGCCCACCACGGCGTCATGACCAGAAGCTTTGCAGGCGAAGACCACCTTTCGTGAGGATAAGATGTACTTCTTGTCCCCTTTCAAATTGGCCGTTGTGGGATCCCTTCCCGCCTTCCTTCGAGAGGAAGAGGACTCGCACCACTACATAGGCTAGCCACCACCATAGCAAGGGGAGACCGGATCAAACCCTCACTAGCTCACACTCACCTAAGAACACGCCTCCTGAGGTTGTTCTTCCTCTGTACTAGTTCATCCTCAGCTCCTTGCGAGGCTAATCCACCCCAAAGTAGGAGTAATGTCTTACAATGCAAGGTGGCCCGAACCTGGGTAAACTGCCAAGTCTCTTTCCTTTCCCGTTCATCGAGCTAGGCCATGAGAGCAACAAGTTAGTAGGCTGGAGAGGTTGTTCTTTGCACATGCCCCAAAGTTCGAACCTTCCTTGGGTCTACGGAGCCCTGAATCTGACAAGTTCGCTTGGATGAACTATTTGCTATTAGGGAATGCAATATAAACAGTTATCTGGATCAAGGTGTGTGTGACATACAACATACTGTTCACTCGGGCGAACTATTTCCAATGATGGAACATAAATAGGTTTAACTTAACAAGATGAGTGTGATATGTGGCATATAGTTCACATACATGAACTGTTTGCAATGAGCGAAAAGAATACAAACGATTCATGTCCATAACATGTGTGTGATACGTGGCAAACAACCCTTTCGAAAGAACTGCTTGCAATGAGAATATATAACACAAACTGTTACTAGAGTTAATTAGTGTGTGATTCTGTGTGTAGAAAAAACATTGAAAACTGTAAACTAGTTGCTTGCGATGGCTGGTAGTATCGCACAAGATGCGTGTGCGAGTACTCGTGTGCGATGATTAGTAAGTTACACAAACGTTTCCTTATGGCAACACGTGTACGATAACATGTGCCACATCATATAGTTGTCGGGTTCTGTGCTCCACTTAGTCTTCCCGCGCTCCAACGATGGCTTCCCGTGCTACACGGGGGTGAATTGTAAAATCCCCAATCCCCTAGCTAGCTACTAGCTATAAATAACCACGGCAATGGAAGGCGGCGGCGAATCACTACTGATCCATCTGCTAGCTAGTTACCCAAACATACTGGCATACCCCCATCGGCCGATGACGGGATGGAGTTACGTGATGGCGGAATCGAGGCTGAAGGCAAGATGGTTGGTTAGACGGTCCGCCGCCTCTCCCGACGATGGCGAGAGGAAGCAACAAATGCGGTACGAGTAAGCCGCCAGGTTAGCCAAGGTCGTCCTAATAGCATACAGGGATCGCCAGTAGGCGATACGGCTCGCTCAGCGTAGAGTGCGGCGGATGGTGCGAGCGGTAGAGTAGGAAACATGTTGATGCAAGGACAACTCCAGTACTGGAGGCTACCGCACGAGGCACATGCTTATATCCTAGATGGAGGAGGGCACATCGAAGAACATCGCCGGGGCATGCCTGGGGGCCGTCACAGTAGCCCTGGTGAGATCCAACGTCGTCTCGTCGGACGTCACGGGGGCAGACCTAGCGGTCATGGTAGACCTGGTGAGCGATGCACCCAAGGAAGTACTGGCGAGCCATGATGTTGAGTCTGCCCCAGCCTCGATCGATCAGGTTGTGTAGGTCATCGACTTGGAGGCTTCCGCTCCCACCGAGCCCATGATCAACACGCTGATGGATGGTGGCTGTCGTGCGTGCTGGACCATCGTTAGGTTCATAGTAGCTCTTTTGTGTGTGCACGGTTCATTTTATTCTTGTAACTTAGCGGTATATTATATGAATTTGCAATATGGACAACTAACATGCAAATGCCTTATGTACATCAGTACTGGTCGCCACATCGCAAACATGGACATCCTCTACTCTGCCGGGCACACGCTTAAACTGAATGAACTTTGTAAGATACTAATACTCTCCGTGAAAATTTCCGCTGGTTCATTAACAACGACGGACAGACTGTGATAAGAGACGAGGGATTATTTTGCTAAATTTATTACCTTCTCCATGAGAAAAATCCCCATCCCAATCCCGTAGAAAACCCCAATTGACCAGAGTATAGAAAGTCGGTGTAAGTTTGTGCCATTTGGAGCGCGAACTCCGCAAGTCGATGACAGCCATCGAGCGTAGGGTGGCCACCGTGATAGAAGTTGATGAGGTGCAGAGTTGCGGAGGAGTCCGCGACGAGTGGGTGGGGATGAAGTGGGCAGAGGTGTGAGGGTTTTGTTTTTTCCTTTTGCATGTGTAGGTGAACACACACAGTTCGCAGAGGCGACGAAGATGAATCATGTGCGATAGTAAATCACCGAGATTTAAGGGAATCCAAATTTCCTTCCTAGTTTGTGATTCAGTTTTTTTCTACAATGAACATACCCCCTCCAATGAAACATGTTCAAATTTGGCAATTTTTGGGCTCATTTACCATATTTAGGTGATTATGTGACTTTTCTAGGCATTAATGCACATAATTCAAATTCAAACAATCGGTGCATGAAAAGGTGCACATGAATGGTCTGGAAAACCATGCTCGTGCTATTTAGTAAATTCTCATGCATTTTACAAGGTATGGGCAGAGATTTCATGGAAATGTGTGGCAATAGTCAACCACAAACTCGTCGTTTATTGGCTTTTCAACTACAGAAAAATGAAATACATGCTTGGAAAACATGATGCCTGGCATGGTGCCATGGTATGGCCTAATCTTGCCCTGGTAAAAATTTGAGAAGGTTTGCCTTATGTTGTCATGCACGCCCTTCATAAATCGTACCATCATCGAGGAAGTTTCATTATTTTGATGGGAAATCACCAAGATTGAATAGGAATCCAAATTCCCTTCATCCTTTGTCCACGAGCTTTTTTCTACGATGAACATACACCCAGCAGATCGCCGTGTTAAAATTTGGCACTTTTTGGGGCTCATTTACCATATTTAGGGGATTATGTGCCTTTTCTAGGCATTAATGCACATAATTCAAATTCAAACAATTGGTGCATAAAAAGGTGCATAGGAGCAGCCTTGAAAACCATGCTCGTGCTTTTTAGTAAATTATCATGCCTTTTTACAAGGTTTGGGAAGAGATTTCAAGGAAATGTGTGGCAATAGTCAACCACAAACTCGTGGTTTGAATTCACATGTATTATATTTCGTAGCTAGAAAATTGAAATGTATCCATGTATGTGACAATGTATAAAGTGCTTGGCACTAACAACATGCAGTGCACTAATTAATGTTTATATATGAATTGCAAAAGTCATGCTTTCTCTGGATTTCAAACCACTCTCACTCTATGGACCGATAATATGAAATAAACCCGCACACCTGCTCGAATTCAATAGATTATGGGTGTCTGATAGACCAATGTTTGTTCATACGCAAATTGCAAAATTCATGATCTTATCCAAATAATAATAATAATGCCATTTATATTTTAAGTTAATTCGTAGAACCGCGTTTTACACGTAGATGCACTATGCCTCGGCCCGTTCGCACAAACGCACTATATATATGTCTATCTGACGCATAAGTGCACACTTTTTATATATCGGCATTTCTCTCTCACACATGCTCACACTCTCTCCTGGATGTCTCACGCACACACTCTCTATATATCTCCCTCTCTCTTTCTTACTACTATGTACCACTCTTTTCACTAATCTCAGTTGGAAAATACTATTTCTCTCACATGCATATACACACGTGCACGGTCTCTACTGGACCTCTATAGGCACATAAATGTGCCTATGTGTCTCCCGCGCACACATTATCTTTAGGCCTGTCTCGCACACATTGCCCCCCACACCTCTCTCTTACTAGTTGGCAAACATGACTCAATCAGTTCGTTCGGTGGGATATCCCTGACTGTTAGTCTGGATGGTAATACGAGGCAAAGTTTTATTACCCGGGCTCGTGCAGTTGAGGATAAAGCCTACTCCTCATACTATATATTTTCGATAGGGGTGTGTACAAAGTACACGTGAATACCAGGCACTGTGCATGTGTGTATACTATCGATGAACTATTCCCCGGGCTTATATAACATACTCGGGGCCTAGGGTTACACATATATAGTCGTCTTATCGTCAGTGGGGATAGAGACCTCCAAGACTCTGGTTGCTTCGTTATGTACGCCGAGTCCTCCACATGGGTCTTCGTATAACGCGTCTTGGTCCAACTTATGTGGCGCGAGATGGATTCGACCCCTGAGTCCTCACGTCGACCCACTACAACTAGAAATGATGTGCCCACAACACCCCACACACAATCGGCCACTAAGAAAATAAGAATATACTATAAAAGCTATACATGAAAGTTAATTGCATGGTGCATCCAATAATATTTGTTCCGCATTGTCAATGTTTAAATTTTCTCCTAAAATATTAGTTACGGGAAAGAGAAACGAAGGGCATATCTCTCTTTGTCTCCACCGCACACCCCCTCTCTCTACACAACTTTCACATACGCACACAAACTATCACTCGGCCCTCTAAAAGTATGCCCCTGACACATTCACGCGTGACGGTCATTGTATTTCAAAAGAAAGCACTATATGGTCACTGAACTTCAGAATATGTTCATTATGGTCACCGTATACATTCTTGTGGTGATCATACGATATCTAGCTCACCATACGTCTTCGTATTTTGTTGATGACACTGATGGACATTGTATTTGATGCATCCACCATATTTTGTTGACGACACTTACAATCATTGTATTTGAAGAGAAAGCACAATATGGTCACTAGATTTCAGAATATGCTCATTACGGTCACCATATACATTTTGTGGTCCTAACCAACAATGGCATAGCTATGTGTGTCTTTGGGGGGTTGTGGCCCCCAACCTTGATATAATTACTAAACAAAAAATATTTTGGGATAGTAAATACAAGAAAGTGTAGTAATTAGCCCCCCAAGCATGCATGTTTTCTCTTTAGCCCCCCATGACATCTTCGTCTAGCTTTGCCACTGCTAACCAACCTATGGTTGGATGGTTAGGAGGACAATGGTTTCCCCGGCCAACCAGGGTTAGAGTCCCGCTGCTCGCATTTATCCTGAATTAATTTAAATATTTTCTAGCGATGTGCGTTCAGTGGTTGGAGACGTTCCACTTGACTACGAGGCGCTTATGGTGACTTCATAAAATCTCAAGATCATATGCTGGCCCAGTCTCTTGAAGGTGCTCATAGGGGTAAGCTATGCGTGTGTGCGCTTATAGGGGTGAGTGTTGGCGCATATATATGAGCGCTTGTGTCTGTACTCTGCTAGAAAAATACATGTCATTATTATACGGTCACTGGTTCACCGTGCAACTCCATAATTTGTTGATGACACGATCAATTGACCAGTCAAACCTTCCACATGGCGCAACTTGTGTTGCACCATTAGAGCACCTAACCGTGGGGCCCACATGTCAGTGCGTATATGAAAGAAACAAATGGTAGCTTGCACCTGTACATTGTTAATAAAATAATTTTAGAGTGATCATACGGTCATTGGCTCACCATACAGCTCCATAATTTGTTGATGACACGATCAATTGACCAGTCAAATGGTCCACGTTCACCAGCGCCCATTACCTTAGGGCCCACCTGTCAGTGCGTAAATGAAAGTCATAAATGGTAATAAATTAGTGGTTGGTGGGAATTCAAAGTCGTGAGACCTCTGGTTGGCAGCCCTCGCACCCTAACCACAGCGGACAAGGTCACCTTGTGATGATATGTTCAGCCGACCATTTTAGTTGCACACACGGACGAGCCACTATGGTGAATACAAACACACCACACATGCACACAAACACACCCGCAACGCCCCGCATGCGTGCATGCAACACTCACATGTACAAATGAACGCGCGCAACACTCGCACAAACACACGCACGCATGCCGTGGCACCTCGGCTCAGAAAAACCAGAACGCCCCGTATTCCAGCCCAGAGATCAAGGTGAAGTCTTTTGGAATACGGAACTGCTTAGCATAGAACAAACCAGCTTAAAATTACAACACGAATATGGATACAACGTCTCCGATATTACAATGAATAACACTAGCACGGCGACACTACAGCAACCATAGTTGCTCTATTTAAGCAGCATAACAACTTGAGGCAGCGGAACCTCTACTGGCAGTGGAACAACGAACGATGATGATGAACTCCAATCCGCAGGGACTCTGGCTGGAACGTTTATCCTAGCTCGCGAACATAGGTACCACACTAAAACAAGCAAGCAATCCAGGCACGACCTGCAAACTGGCATGACATGCCAGGTCAATACATTGAATGTACTTGCAAGCTCACAATAAACCAAAAGCAGTCAAGACAAACAACGGCATGGCATTAGGAGGTTAATTTAATCATGAACATGGTACTAAAAGATCCACATGGCATGCACAACTGAACGTGATACAACTAGAACAAGCATGGCATGAACATACGAACATGATAATACTACATGCAACACGACGATACTAACATGCACCAACTTACTCTGCTCAGGTTACCTCGTAACCCTCACATGCACAAAATTACCACCACGGACATCACACGATCATCTCAGGATCAAATCAAGCTTGGTATAAACAATATCGTAGCAATCATTAAATGACCACAAGGAGCTTGACCTTTACCCTTGATTCTCGCACAACATCACGAATATCCAACAACTCGGTATCCTCGATACCACGGTGATCATTCCAGCGATCAGAACCATGACCAACACTTGGTCTCAAACTGTGATCCTTTCGATGATCACAACCAACTTATCTCAACATCGAACCAGGGTTGTCATTAAGCAAGTTATTATTATTATTAATGTTGACTCACAGTGTGACCGACATGAACTGGGCCCTTATCCGCGGGCATGGCTATCGATAGATTTAGACACACACACTCTGCAGAGGTAGCGTACTGTACCCACACCACAGAACCCATGGCCTCGCACTCCCATTCGGGTGGACCAACGACGTTCCGACAAAACCGTCCTACTGCCATGACACTCTCCCGGCCACTCCGACTCACTCCGCACTGGGCTAGTCCTCGGTGGCCCCGTGTCTACCAAAGACACAACGACCACCGTCGTGGCCAAACGGTCCCAAACGGGGACCCGAGCTCAAAACAACAACAACCACAACAACAACAACAACAACAATGGGAACACAAGGTTATGTCCGCCTACCTGATCAGGGTTGCGCGCGCACATAACCTTCCCTCGTTGGAGGCACCGGCGAGAGGCATGACAATAGACCCAGTTAGGGCCTTCCCATAGAGGCAAGTGTGGCTGCACTGGTCAGCTCGATTTGGTGGCACCATGACTCAGCCAACAATTGTTCAAGTTTAATTTAATCCGGTTAAACTTGAATGCAAAAATGCTGAGCCATGATAAAATAACATGATGCAACTACAATGCATGAGCATGATATCAACATAAGCATGTAGGTGCAACATAAGCATCGAGCATAACCACAATGAAGCATATAAACAAATGAGCATGGCATACTGACTAGCATAAATATTACAAGCATACGCTACTCATGGCATACATGACTACTAGCATCATAAATAAATACAATGAAAGAACGTAGCAAGAACACTACCAAGTAAGCATGTAATCAACTAGTTGCAACGGAACATGCATATCAACGGTACTTCACGGACAATAAGCATGCATCAGAATAAACATTACTAATACCAGCATGTAATTCTACTACCGAGCATACATGTACAAGATACCAGCGAGTAGTACAAGTGAACAAGAAGCATCCGATCATAGCATGACAGTGAACAAGAAACGCCGGAGACTCCGGGAAGTAGTGCTGTGACTCCGGGAAGTAGTGCGGTGAAGGCGCGAAACGCCGAAACACTTCTCTCTCGGAGGGGACTGATTAGGGGCTAGGGTATAATGGTCATTTTCAGAATGTCAAACCATAGTAAAAATGATACCAATAGAACGGGCTCGACGAGACGAAGACGTGGGCTTTGGAATCACCTGATTCGAAGTTATGGTCGCGACGATATGAGGTGTTGAAGCTCAGGGACCTATCTGTGAGTATTTCTGCTACAAACAAGTCCCTGGCGGCTGAAGCAGAAAGCGCATATAAGAAAATACGTTTCTAGAATAGGAAAATGTACTTTGGGATGGAAGCAGAAGGAAACTACACTTTCATAAATGGAAAACGTATTCTGGAGAATACGTCTCCACTTACGTGACGTGGCGGTGGCGGGTCAACGTATGTGAGACTTACGTGCGGGGCCCGCGTGGTGGTGGGGCCTGCTGTTAGGTTCTTTTTCCTCCTCCTCCCGCTGGATCTCCTCCTTCCTCCTGACATAAGCAGGGGAGGCCGCAGCCAGCGACGGCCCGGCCGGCTCCGGCTGTATCAAGCCAAGAGGAGGCCACCGACGAGAGCGGGGAGAGGGCCGCCTCCATCTCGCACCGAAGAAACGCTGGGGAAGGACCAGGGGCGATGGGGCTCGCGGGGCAGAGGACTCAGGCGGAGCGACCGTTCTACCGGCTCCGACCATGGTTCACCGAGCTCCGACCACCGGCGTGCTCGGGGAAACAGGGCGCGCCCGCCGGTGCAGAGCATGGGCGTCGAGGAGCCCTAGGGAGGGAGGAGACAGGGCTGTGGCGGAGGTTGGCGTTGGGGTCCGGTGAACTCGCGGCTGGAGGCGAGGGTAGGAGGAGAGGGGCTACAGGTTGGCTTCTAGGAGGTGGTTCGAGGCTCTGGTGGATAAGAGGAGGACGGAGGGGTGCTGTCTTGCCGAAATTTAGCCGGAATCGAGCGGCGGCCATGGTGGCAATGGTGAGCACAGAGAGCTACTCGAGCTCGGTAAGAAGGCTGGAGAGGTTGCTGGGAGTGAGTGAGGTCGAGTGGTGAGCTCAAACGGGGGAGGGGTGGCCTTATATAGCCGTTGGGCGAGGTATCGAGCCAGTCACTGCGGCACGAGCGCGGCCAAGACTCTGGCGAGGTGCAGGGTTCACGATAGGGTGCGGGAAGGCAACGACGGGGGTGTGGACGAGCCACAGTGGAGCACTATATAGGAGGGGCCGAGGCGCGCAGAGGAGGAAGACGCCGCGGCGTGAACAGAGCCGGTCGCCTACAACTCGCTCGTGGGCGCGCGGCGACGAGCACCGACGGCGAAGCTGCTGGAGGGGGAGAAGGGTCCGGGGAGAAGACGACGGCGAGAAGACGCCAGACATGCTCGTGCTCGCTGGGACGCTGAGCTGAGGAGGGGCCCGAAGCAAACGACGGCCAGCTCACGCACACTGCATGCCAAAGCGGTGGTCACCGTGCAGGCTGGCATGGAGAAACTGCCAAAGGTTGGCAAATGTTGTCTAGTGGTAAGTTCATCCAACGTAGGTTTAAACTGCGGCGGTAACTTGGAGAAAGGTGATATGGTTAAATGGAAATCTACCTCTAAAGTTTACTGCAGTAAACTTGATCATGAAACAGTGATCAACTGAGGTAAGATTAGAGGCAAACGAGTTTTATGGGGTGATTAGCTTAGGAAGGACTATAATCATGTGAGTTTTGAGATGATTTGGACCAACCTTTAACATAGTTGCTTCACAACTGCATAAATTGGACCAGAAACAAGATGGTGAAGTAGCAGTCACTTGGAGTAACCACTTGAGGCGAAATTTTGTGTAGAGGGATTATTTGACCATATGGAGCTGCTGTAAAAAGCTCAAGCCATTTGGAGTTACCAAAGTGGCACTTTCTTCACAAAGCTCCATTCTGGACAGAATCTAGGAAAATTTACTGAGGGTAAATGGAACACTGGATTGAGCCAAAACTTGGTGGAGAGGGTAGATGACAATGTAAGAATGCCCTGGTAAATTGTCAGCTCAAATGAAGCAACGTAAAATAGGGTTGCTTCACAAAGTGAATTTTTTACCAGAAAACAAGATTTGAAGTTGAGTTCACATAGATGATCTCCATGAGCTCAAATTTTGTGGAGATTCATGATTTGATCAAATGAAGGATGTGACCAAGTTTCATCTCGTTTGGACATGCCTAGAATATACTTCCTTCACAAAGTTTCTTTCTGGACAGAAACTTTGGAAAATCACTAAAAAATATTTACTAAGCAAATGAGTCTAAAATTTGGCACAGGGCAAAGATATGTACATGAAAAGATGTCCAAGAAGTTTGGAGTCAATTGGGAAATGATAAATAGCACTTGCTTCACAAAGTGCCATTTAGGACATAATAGGAAAATGATTATTGGAGGATTATCTTTGAACATGGCAATGAAATGTTTTGCCATATTTGATCAAGATATGACTCAAACAATTTATGAGAATTATTTGGGAATTTTTAGAATGGCAGAGATATAGGTTGCTTCACAACCTAGGGCAAAAAGAATTATTCCTTTAATAGAAAAGGAATATGCCTTGGAAAAAGGATTTTGGATTAGGTCAAGGATGAAAATGACAGTGTCTTGGGATAATGAGGAGGATGGGAACTCACTATAAAACCTAGGAAGACATGATCTTCCCAAGTTTCAGAACCTTAGAGCCACTGAAAAGCAAATAAAATCAAGAAATCCAAGAAAATTAAAAGAAAAAGAAAAGGGCAAAATCCAGGCTGTCACAAACCTTCCCCTCTTAAAGAAATCTTGTCCTCGATATTTGTGTGCTTAGGGAACAAGTAAATATTCTGACTTGAAGAAACCGTTTCCAACTTGGGTTTCTTTTATCCACTCTCACATTATGTTCCCAGATAATATTTCCACTAAATTTGATCTGACTGACTACCTTGATCTGGACTGGTTTGCTTTATCGTACTTGAAATTTTGACCGGGCTTGCCTGATAAGCTCCTGTTCATACTGTCTCAAATTTTTATTTCATACTTTTGACTTTGCTGAGGTCCAAAAGATTATCATTCTGACATACGTGTCCTTCTCAATATTGATCCTTGAGAGAGATATTAGTCTCTATCGAGTATTGAGAATATTCCACGGAGTTGGGGATATCTTCCCGTGGAACAAAGAATTCTCTTTTATCCAGGCATCGTGTCGCTCGAATATATATATGCATGCCTTCTAGGTTCAAAACTGATATGTGAACCATACCTGTTCTTTTGATGGATTCTGACGTCTTGCAGGAGTTTCTGACTTACATTGATTGGCTTCACTGTCTCGAGTATCCGGAGGTTTGACTGTTGCTTGATGTGTCTGAATGGAAAAATGCACCAGCTCACTGATTCTTTATTTTGCCAGTATATACATGGGGATCACTGTTTGTGCGACGCTTGATACGTCCAAAACGTATCTATAATTTCTGCTTGCTCCATGCCACTTTTGGGTGATATTGCTATGATATTCATACACTTCCATACACTTTTGATCATATTTGGACTAACTTACTAATCCAGTGCACCCCAGTGCCAGTTTCTGTTTTCGGCTGTTTTTGTATTTCAGGTTTTCATGTTTCGAGAACTGCCCAGAAAAATCCAGAAAAATTATATAAAAAATCAGTGAACCGGAAACAGCACTGCGTCCGAATGGCAACCTGGGGGGGGCACAGGGGCTCCAGGCGCCCTATGGGCGCCCCCCCCCCGGGCCGCGCCGCGGGGGCGCCTGGGCCCCCCGAAACTCCCCCGGTGCCCTACTTTGGCATATATTTAAAGGACCCTCCGAAACCCTCAGAACAGGAACTCTTTTCGCGATCCCATCTCTGTTCCGCCGCCGCCGCCGCTTCCAAGATCGGGAGCACCAGGAGAACTCTTCCCGGCACCCTGCCAGAGGGGAGGATCACCACCGGGAGCTTCTCCACCACCATGGACGCCTCCCGGATGACTCGTGAGTAGTCTCCCTTGGACCATGAGTCCATGACCAGTAGCTATGCGATGTTCTCCTCCCGTTCTTGTGCTTCACTAATTAGTCCTCATGAGCTGCCTACATGATCGAGGCACCTATGTAATCCTTATGCTGTTGCTATGTTGAGTTTGCTGGGATCCGATGGATTATGAGATTATGTTCAAATTGATCTTGAGTAATATATTTGATTCACCTCTTTTATATTTTAGTTCATAAGTAATTCTTGCATGTTCTCCGTTGTTACTTATTGCTTTGGCCGAGTAGTAGGTAGTGACTCCAAGAGGGAACGTTATGCCTGATTGTGGGTTCATGCCCCTCGATGACTAGCTTGAGTGATAGAAACATGAGTCTAGGGGATGTGATGTTGCCACAAGGGGGAAAACAACGGTGCTTGTGCCCGCGGGTGCAAGGATTGTTTACTTTACGCAAAGTTCTTTTAATGCAGTTGTCTGTTGCATTGAGTTTACACTATGGGTGGGACTTGCAACTTAATACCAGCGAGATGTTCTGGATAGATATCTCAAGGTGGATGATTAGTAGTAGATATTGAAGGATTTCGGTCTACTTACTTTGGTGTACCGCCCATGCTTTGAACCTCAACCTTTCTTGCAATGTAGTCAGCATTGGTTTGCGTTCGTGGTCCTGTCAATTGCCCAGCTGTAATTTGTTTACCTCACATAGCTGTTTTATTGTCTTTTGGGAGAGAGACATCACTAGTGAACATCATGAGACTCCGGTCCATATTACCATCATTGATCACATCCACTATTTACTTTTCGTTATTTACTTACTATTGCAAAAACTATCTATCACTACTATCATTGCTTTTAACCCTTTGTGAACTACAAGGCCGGAGAGACTGACAACCTCTCTGTACACGTTGGGAGCAAAGTTATTTGTATCTGTGTGCAGGTCCACGTTGGTTGCTACTAATCTGGCGCCGTAGCAATTGACACCTACTTGTTGAACTTAGGAGTCTCTGGGGATTCGATCCTTGGCATCTTTGCTAGGGGAAAACACTTCTACTTACTGCATCTTACACCTTCCACTTGCGGTAACCAACGAGGGGTTCGAGGCCCATCAAGGATTATTTTCTGGCGCCGTTGCCGGGGACTCCACTCTTCAGGATAGGGGAGTTGCATGCTATCTTTTACCTTTGCTTTTTAGTCTTGTTAGTTTACTTTTCATTTTTGCTTTAGTTCCTTTTATCGAAAATCACAAAAATAGTTATCTTGCTTGCTTGCTACTATGGGTTCCACCGAGAACACCAAGTTGTGTGACTTCACTAGTCACAACAACGATGACTTTATCAGCACACCTATCACTACACCTGCCACTTCAGCACCTTCATACGAAATTAAACCTGCTTTACTTAACTTAGTCATGAGAGAACAATTCTCCGGTGCTGGAGATGATGCTGCTTTACACTTGAACAACTTTGTTGAACTTTGTGATATGCAAAATTACCAAGAAATAGATGGTAATATTGTTAAGCTTAAGCTTTTTCCCTTCTCCTTGAGAGGAGGAGCTAAAATTTGGTTTCAGTCTTTGCCTAGAAATAGCATAGATTCATGGGACAAGTGCAAAGATGCTTTTATCGGAAAATACTATCCACCTGCTAAAATTATCCAACTGAGAAGTAACATAATGAATTTTAAACAATTGGATAATGAACACGTTGCCCAAGCTTGGGAACGTATGAAATCTCTTAAGAAGAACTGCCCTACTCATGGTTTGACTACTTGGATGGTTATCCAAACTTTTTATGCAGGCTTGAACTTTACCTCGCGGAACTTGTAAGATTCGGCCGCGGGAGGAACCTTTATTTCAACTACACTTGGTGCTGCCACAAAGCTTCTCGATGAGATGATGACCAACTATTCCCAATGGCACACCGAACGCGCTCCAAACAGGTAGGAAGGTAAACTCTGTCGAGGAGATTTCCTCCCTTAATGAAAAAGTTGACTTGATCATGTCTCTACTTTCGAAGCAATCTACTGTTGATCCTCGTGATGTTCCCTTAAATTCTTTGATTGCTCAAGAACAAGTAGATGTGAATTTTATCTCTAGAAACAATTTTAACAACAATGCTTATAGGAGTAACTTTGGTAACAATTCTAGACCGTTCTCCTCTAACTCTTATGGGAACAACAATGCTTATCCTAGTACCAAGAACTCCAATACTGAACTAGAGACCATGCTTAGAGATTTCATCACTACCCAAAAAGCCTTTAATAAGAATGTAGAAGAGAAACTACATAAACTAGATGATCTTTCTTTCAAGGTAGACCACTTAGCCAATGAGGTAAAATTGCTAAAAATTGAAACTTCTCCTCTTAAGGAGAGGGAAGTCATCCCTATTAATGCTACTCAAGTACAAATTAATGAAAATATTAGGATGATGGCTAAGCTTAAAGAGAGATGGGCTAGAGAAAGGGAGGAAGAGGAAAGAATTAAGAGCCTTCCTACCCACCACACTGTTGCTACTATCCACGTTATTGAGGATGTTCACACTCTTAGCACCCAATGTACTCCTGGTCCCAATGGACCTATTAATGGTGATGCTATGACTTTAGAAGCTACCAAACAAGAGAACTTTAAGGACACCACTACCACTTTACTTGATGCTCGTGACCTTGATTTTGATAATTGCACTCTTACCGAAGTTATTGATTTCCTTCACAAGATGTCTAGAGACCCCCGCACTAGCACGCTTAATCTTGCCTTCACAGAGCATATCACTAATGCTCTCATCAAAGCTAGGGAGGAGAAACTTAGAGTAGAAGCCTCCATACCTAGAAAGGTAGAAGATGGTTGGGATCCTATGATAAAAATTAAATTGAATGACTTCTCTTGCTATGCATTATGTGATGTTGGAGCTAGTACCTCTGTTATGCCCAAAAGAATATATGATATGCTTAAGTTGAAACCTTTTGATTCTTGTTCCTTTGGTGTTCGTCTCGTTGATTCTTCCATAAAGAAACCTTTGGGGAGGATCGACGATGTTCTTATTGTTGTCAATGATAATTATGTGCCCGTTGATTTCACTATCATGGATATTGAATGTGATCCTTCATGTCCAATTATTTTGGGACGTCCCTTTTTGCGCACCGTTGGTGCTGTCATTGAAATGAAAGACGGTAATATAAAATTTCAGTTTCCTCTCAAGAAAGGGATGGAACACTTCCCTCGTAAGAAGATCAAGTTACCTTTTGAGTCCGTTGTACGGGCTAGCTATTCTTTTACTCTTGATAAAACTTGATCTATGCATTATGCCTAGCTTAAAGGCATAAAAGAAAGCGCTTTTGGGAGGCAGCCCACATGAATAATTTTTTTTCTTTTGTTGTGTCCTGATGTTGTTTACTGCTGTAGCATCATCATTGTATCATTGCTTTTCATATTTGTGCCAAGTATAGCCTGTGATTGCTAGAAAGTTCAAAAGTTGTGAGGTGCTGTCCAGGAAACAGATTCTGTCCTTGGATAGAAAAATTCGTATAAAATCACCAGATCCTCTTTTTGGTCTGAATTTTTTTGACAGCGTTCTCTATATAATTTTCTTTCGTGCGTCAGTTCTGAGTTTTTTTATTTGAGTTGCATAAGTATCCCGAACCGATCAATTACTGCCTGCTGTTCTGTTTTTCACAGATTCTGTCCTATTTTGCCTTACCTTCACTTTGCAAATCAAGAACTTGTTTTTTCTTTGCAAAAACCTTTTGGAAATCTTGAGAAACAGTAGAACTTCAAGAATATCCTTATTTCCAGCAAGGTATAATTATTTTATTAAGGGTACTAACCTCGCTAATCAGATTATGATGAGTTATGTATGAAGGGAGTTTTCAAGTGTGCGAGGGAAGATGATAAAAAGATTCAGGAGTGTCAAGCGCTCAAGCTTGGGGATGCCCCCGTGCACCCCCAAGAAATATTCAAGGAGACTGAAGCGTCTAAGCTTGGGGATGCCCCCGTGCATCCCCTTCTCCATCAACACTATCAGTTCGTCTTTCGTTTCGCTATATTTTTATCACTTCATGTGTTATGTGCTATGCTTGGAGCGTCTTGCTTTTAGTTTTCTTTTTTAGTTTTTCATAACGATTCGGAACCCAGCATTCCTTTATGTGGGAGAGAAACACGCTCCACCTCTACCTAGAACATAACATATAATTTTCATGTCTATCTATGATGTGTGTGTTCTTTGTCTTTTAATAGCTACTATCGTGCTCTGCTCTTAGTATTCATGCTTATCTTTTCAAGAGCTATTATTTAGTTGGTTGCTTGAACTCTCTTTAATTACCATGCTCACCTTATTAAGAGAGTTTGCTTCCGTTGCATGGGTTAATGTGTCTATGATAAAGATGCTACTTGCATGATGGTGCTTAGTAGTGAAGGTTTTCTTTTGGTTAATCTCAAATAGCTGGGGGGTTCCCAATGTGTTATTGGAGTACCAACTTGGTTTGTTTGCCTATGATGTGGTATGGTTTAGTAATATCTTCCTTCGAGAATTTATTTTGATTGACTTGGCGTATGCTCACGCATATTCAAGACTGTAAAGAAAGTCTGTCAAGCCTTGATGATCTTTTATTTCTAAGTAGCGATATAACTACCATGCCTGATTCAATATTGCTTTGTCGCTCTGCATGATTATGACCGTCATTGCTCTCTTAGTTGGTCGCTCCCAGTCTTTTGCTAACCTCCACCGGTACTAAGCAAACTAACCATGCAATACATAGCTCATGGGAAAGTAGCCTAAAAACTATTGTGGTAAAGAATATGTTGCTTATGTATCTTATTTCTTATAAGTTGCTTGCTGAGCGGTAACCATGTTTCTGGGGACGCCATCAACTGTCACACTTTTGTTGAATATCATGTGAGTTGCTATGCATGTTCGTCTTATCTGAAGTAAGGGTGATTTACCGTGGGTTGAATAACTATGCATATTGTTAGAGAAGAACATTGGGCCGCCAACCAAAGCCATGCATCATGGTGGAAGTTTTAGCTTGGACCTTAATCCTCAATCTCTCATGAGAATATGCTTATGCATTAAAGAGGAGTCCATCATCTATTTTCTATGTTGTCCCGGTATGGATGTCCTCAAGTTGAGATCTATCAAAAACGAGAAATCAAATGCGATTTATCTCCTTGGACCTTTGTACAGGTGGCATAGAGGTACCCCTTTGTGACACTTGGTTAAAACGTATGCAATGCAATGATAACCCATGGGGATCCGAGCTAATTAGGACAAGGAGCGAGCACTATTAGTATTCGATGCATGAGGCTTGCAACTTATAGGATGTTTTATACATGACACATATGAAGTACTACTATCGTTGACACAATTGCTTCCATGTTTTCAAAAATAAAAAGCTTTAGCACTTAACCTTTCTTTTACCTTTATGTTGAAGCACCAACTACTGAGAGCATGATTGTCATTCTGTGTGTAATGTGCATTGTCCCAAAGTAGCATTGTCTTTTGCATGATTGTGATATCGCTTATTCTGAAATGATTGTATCTAGTCATCACTTAAACCTTGAAGGTGCCCCTGCATTTATGTTTTGCATCACTAAAGGGGGCAAGCTAGATATCACTTTATCATATTTGCACATCATGTTCATTGCAAATCTTTTTGATGTTTCAATTTCATGTTGTAAACTTTCAGTCATTTGTGATTTTCTCTTGAGACAACTTAATTACTTTAGAATCATTGTCTCAGTAAGCTTTTGTCATATGACTATGAGAAAGTCCTATATGGCTAATAGCATGTCACCACAGAAATTATTCTTGTTATCATTTACCTACTCGAGGACGAGTAGGAATTAAGCTTGGGGATGTTGATATGTCCAAAACGTATCTATAATTTCTGCTTGCTCCATGCCACTTTTGGGTGATATTGCTATGATATTCATACACTTCCATACACTTTTGATCATATTTGGACTAACTTACTAATCCAGTGCACCCCAGTGCCAGTTTCTGTTTTCGGCTGTTTTTGTATTTCAGGTTTTCACGTTTCGAGAACTGCCCAGAAAAATCCAGAAAAATTATATAAAAAATCAGCGAACCGGAAACAACACTGCGTCTGAAGGGCAACCTGGGGGGGGGCACAGGGGCTCCAGGCGCCCTGTGGGCGCCCCCCCCCCCTGGGCCGCGCCGGGGGGGCGCCTGGGCCCCCTGAAACTCCCCCGGTGCCCTACTTTGGCATATATTTAAAGGACCCTCCGAAACCCTCAGAACAGGAACTCTTTTCGCGATCCCATCTCTGTTCCACCGCCGCCGCCGCTTCCAAGATCGGGAGCACCAGGAGAACTCTTCCTGGCACCCTGCCGGAGGGGAGGATCACCACCGGGAGCTTCTCCACCACCATGGACGCCTCCCGGATGACTCGTGAGTAGTCTCCCTTGGACCATGAGTCCATGACCAGTAGCTATGTGATGTTCTCCTCCCGTTCTTGTGCTTCACTAATTAGTCCTCGTGAGCTGCCCTACATGATCGAGGCACCTATGTAATCCTTATGATGTTGCTATGTTGAGTTTGCTGGGATCCGATGGATTATGAGATTATGTTCAGATTGATCTTGAGTAATATATTTGATTCACCTCTTTTATATTTTAGTTCATAAGTAATTCTTGCATGTTCTCCGTTGTTACTTATTGCTTTGGCCGAGTAGTAGGTAGTGACTCCAATAGGGAACGTTATGCTTGATTGTGGGTTCATGCCCCTCGATGACTAGCTTGAGTGACAGAAACATGAGTCTAGGGGATGTGCTGTTGCCACAAGGGGGAAAACAACGGTGCTTGTGCCCGCGGGTGCAAGGATTGTTTACTTTACGCAAAGTTCTTTTAATGCAGTTGTCTGTTGCATTGAGTTTACACTATGGGTGGGACTCGCAACTTAATACCAGCGAGATGTTCTAGATAGATATCTCAAGGTGGATGATTAGTAGTAGATATTTATGGATTTCGGTCTACTTACTTTGGCGTACCGCCCATGCTTTGAACCTCAACCTTTCTTGCAATGTAGTCAGCATTGGTTTGCGTTCGTGGTCCTGTCAATTGCCCAGCTGTAATTTGTTTACCTCACATAGCTGTTTTATCGTCTTTTGGGAGAGAGACATCACTAGTGAACATCATGAGACTCCGGTCCATATTACCATCATTGATCACATCCACTATTTACTTTTTGTTATTAATTACTATTGCAAAAACTATCTATCACTACTATCATTGCTTTTAACCCTTTGTGAACTACAAGGCCGGAGAGACTGACAACCTCTCTGTACTCGTTGGGAGCAAAGTTATTTATATCTGTGTGCAGGTCCACGTTGGTTGCTACTAATCTGGCGCCATAGCAATTGACACCTACTTGTTGAACCTAGGAGTCTATGGGGATTCGATCCTTGGCATCTTTGCTAGGGGAAAACACTTCTACTTACTGCATCTTACACCTTCCACTTGGGGTAACCAACGAGGGGTTCGAGGCCCATCAATGCTTCGCTGAGGTCAATATATTGAGCTATCCTGAGGTCGGACGTGATAGCCATCGGGTATTCAATGCTTGTCAGTTCTGAGCATACTATGGACTGAGCAAGTTGTCCTGATGCGAGATCCTTACTGTCTTGTCGGTCTTCATCCTTCATTATTATTTACCGTGTCTGGATTTTTAACTAAAAGACTAGGCATTATATATTCTTGATTGTTTGCCACCCTTAGTATTGTCATACGCAATATTTTGCCATCATACCTTTGTTCCGACTGATTCTCATTTCTGACTTAATCGTTGAAGATCTGACACTTGAAATAAACTGACGTATGCCGACAATCTATTGTTTAGTCTCTAGTACGAGTGTCGTACTGAAGACGATTGGGCAGCTGGCACTGAAAACCACTGGGATATCTTGCTAAGGAAGACTGGATAGCTTGTGCTCAAAGCTTTTGGTGGATAGCTTGCTGAGGAAGACTAGATATCGTACCTCAGAAGCTTCCCCCCTTAAAGACTTACTAGGGAAGATTTATTATCTTATGCCAGAAGCTTGTGAAGTATCTTATGGAAGAGTACTGAATATCCTTCACAGGAATATTATTCATACCTTATTGATGCAGACTGGGGAATCTTGCCTTGTACGCTTCACTAATAAATTGTGAAAAGGATTGGACTGATTTTCTTTGTGAATGAATAACATATATTCTTGTCATTCCGGCTGCTGATTATTTGTATGACAAGAATTGTCTGACTGTCCTTGTTGAATTCATTGCGTATGTGGACTGACTTCTGGGTGTCGCATGTTTTAAGACTGACTCATAGTAGAATTAATCATTGTGTACTGACCATACCTCTGACGAGAAATGCACGATTGGACTTGGGTCCAATTTTGTTCTCCTGCTGCAATAATGGTGGATCTTTGACATGTACTTGTTGCTGAAAGTCTGAGCAGAATATAATCTGTATCCAGAACGGATGTCTGCAATACAATGTTGTTGGCTGAGAATCTCATCGCTTTTAATTGAGTGCCTTGATGTATATTTTTACTCCTCATGGCTTCTTTTGATCCGGTGTCAGTTGATGAGAACTTTCCATAAGGGTGTAACAGCAAAGATTCAAAAGAAAGAAGCACGAGAAAATAAGCGATTGCACGAACCACACAGCAAACAAGCTACAAAACTTTTTCACACAAGCACATACAAGCACACACAAGCATAATACTACAGCAAATGCACATGCACTACAATCGGGACTACACCATACGCTTGAGGAAACGCTTGGGAGCTGACGAAGTAGCTAGCGGGACGGCTGACTCCGAAACTCCGGATGGACGAGGCGGAGGGGTTTGAGAAGCTGGCGGAGACTGAGGTAAAGTGGCACCAAGAAATCTCCTGGCTTGAATGGCATCTCAGACTAACTCGGAAATAAGAAGACACTCGGCCGTCATGTAGCGAGACATGGCAAGGATGGCCAGGTCATCTTGAGGGTTGACAAAAGGAAACTGAATTGGCCTAGGATTCCGGACGGTGGTGGGATACTATTGATAAGCACGGTTTTCATGTTCTCTTGATGACGAAGACCGGTGATTCCTGCCATTGCGGCAAGCTGAACGACATGCTCGGGAGTAGCACCGTAACCACCGTGGAAACTATAGGTGCGCTTACCGATGGAAACGGGGCTGATAGATGGACATGAGCAAAATATTCCAAAATTCTTCCTCCGGAAGAAAGCTGGAATACTTGATACTAGGGTTGATCTCCGAGGGGATAAATATTGTGCCACATATCTCCAAGGAGGGTGGCAAAGCTGAGAGGTGCAGGAGTGGGATCGGACGCAATGGGAATAGCACCGGGATATCTGGGGAGGGCACTGAAATCATGGAAGTTGACCGCCATCTATGCACTAAACAGGGATTAGACGTAATAATATAAGACTATATGCAGCAAACAAATACAACAACCAAATATAGCAAGCAAGGTGTCGGGACCGCGATCCTAAATCACATAGGTCTTGCATGTAACACATCATATCACTTTGCGGCCTCACGCACGGTATCCCCACGGGTGCCACCTTACCTGACTCGGGACCGTTTGTGCATTTTGGCACACGTATATGTTAGTGTCGCTAGCATGCATATGACAGAGAACCCGGGCCGACATGACTCGTTATAAACCAAAAGTGTCACTAAATTACAGAGACAGGCATACATGACCCAGCAACGAACGTGTCGTTCATCAACGTATGAACCCAAGTCGTAGCAAGCTACAAGGACTTAAACGAACAACGCGTGACATTTCCCCTAAGGGACAGACACACGAACGAAGAAGGACACATGCCAGCCAGCCTAAGTGTTCTGGCACAGTAGCAAGCTACCAAGGCTCAGTGGAAGCACTAGGAGACATTTCCCTGTAAGATAGGCTACCAAGGGTAAATAACTAGGTGTCGGATACCACACATAGCAATACACATTACACGTACGCATAACATGCAAGTATGTGATGTACAACATGGCATCACAACATAACTCAACAACTCATATGGATAAAGGCCCAGAAGAGCCATCATAGCATTTATTACAAGCAGTGGGTCTCATGACCCAACATACAAAGCATACAGGCAACGGAAGCATAACATGTCTGAGTATAGACAACTACAAATGTAAAAGGCGAAGAAGCCTGACTATCTACAGGACCCTCCCAAGGGTACAAGTCCGTAGCTAAGGTAACAATCTAAACGTCGAAGTCCACGCGGAACCACTAGTGAGACTGAAGTCTCTCTGCAAAAACATAAATTAAGCAAACATGAGTACAAAGGTACTCAGCAAGACTTACATCAGAACTAGCTACATATGCATTAGTATGAACAAAGGGGTGGTCGAGTTTTACTGCATTAAGCCAGCTTTGACTCGGTGGCTATCCTGAACTACGACTGCAAGTAACTCTTTTGAGGTGGCGCACACGAGTCCACATATTCACAAATCAATACACCACTATGAATCCGCTCCCGTCTCCCTACGAGAAGGCCATCCATAGCACTCACGCTTATCTTGCGCGTTTTAGAGTATCCACTTATACTTGTCTATGAACTGTACAGGTAACCCAAAAGTCCATTTCCGCAGACACGACTTTTCGAATAGATCATATATAACCCTGCAGGGGTGTACTTCTTCACACACTCTCTCACCACTTACCGTCGTTTACACGACATGTACCCGCCAACCTTCAAGCGGAAGCCCAGCGAGGGTATCGGCCACGACCTGACTAACCACACGAGTCTCTAGTACAGGTTTATTGCCTATTTGGGTTCCATCCATGGGGAGATCCGGCCAGGGTGTCGCTCACGGCCCCAAACGATGTGTACAGGGTTCCCGAGTCTCCAAACGGGCGACTGGTACACCGTGCCATGTACCTGCCGTGTGACAGCCCACCTCGAGGGTCAGTGTTGCGCACGACCTCCAGTAAACTACAAACACCAGAAACTAGTTGCAACTCCTGGACAGAGGACAAGGGCAGTTAATAAGTCGAGAGGGTCCATTGGTTTCGAGCCCAATGTATGGCAGTAACTGGTCATGGATCACAAACACAGAACTCAGCTCCTGAGCACGGCTGTAATGAGACAACCGACCATGTACTCCTACATGGCCTCTCATCGCTATCTTTACCAAATCGTGTTCACACACTTAGCTCTCAACATTAGGACATGTTCACCACATTCCAATTCATCCCCGATGAATCAGACCTGACACAACTCTAAGCAATAGCAGGCATTACCAGAAAGCATGAATGATTAGGCACAACATGGCTCAAAAAACTCCTACTCATGCTAGTGGGTTTCAACTATTTACTGTGGCAATGACAGGTCATGCAGAGGAAAGGGGTTCAACTACGGCAACAGGTAACAGTTGAAGCGTTGTTGTCCTAATGCAGTAAAAGAGAGCAAGAGCAAGAGAGTGGGATTGTATCGGAATGCTCAATGGGGTTTTGCTTGCCTGTCACTGATGGGCCTCGAACCCCTCGTTGGTTACCCCAAGTGGAAGGTGTAAGATGCAGTAAGTAGAAGTGTTTTCCCCTAGCAAAGATGCCAAGGATCGAATCCCCAGAGACTCCTAGGTTCAACAAGTAGGTGTCAATTGCTAACGGCGCAATTAGCAATCAACGTGGACCTGCACACTGATACAAATAACTTTGCTCCCAACGTGTACAGAGAGGTTGTCAATCTCTCCGGCCTTGTAGTTCACAAAGGGTTAAAAGCAATATGATAGTAGTGATAGATAGTGTTTTGCAATAGTAAGTAAATAGTGAAAAGTAAATAGTGGATGTGATCAATGATAGTAATATGGACCGGAGTCTCATGATGTTCACTAGTGATGTCTCTCTCCCAAAAGATGATAAAACAGCTATGTGAGGTAAACAAATTACAGCTGGGCAATTGACAGGACCACGAACGCAAACCAATGCTGACTACATTGCAAGAAAGGTTGAGGTTCAAAGCATGGGCGGTACGCCAAAGTAAGTAGAACGAAATCCATCAATATCTACTACTAATCATCCACCTTGAGATATCTATCCAGAACATCTCGCTGGTATTAAGCTGCGAGTCCCACCCATAGTGTAAACTCAATGCAACAGACAACTACATTAAAAAAAACTTTGCGTAAAGTAAACAATCCTTGCACCCAAGGGCACAAGCACCGTTGTTTCCCCCTTGTGGCAACAGCACATCCCCTAGACTCATGTTTCTGTCACTCAAGCTAGTCATCGAGGGGCATGAACCCACAATCGAGCATAACGTTCCCTCTTGGAGTCACTACCTATTACTCGGCCAAAGCAATAAATAACAACGGAGAACATGCAAGAATTACTTATGAACTAAAATATAAAAGAGGTGAATCAAATATATTACTCAAGATCAATCTGAACATAATCTCATAATCCATCGGATCCCAGCAAACTCAACATAGCAACAGCATAAGGATTACATAGGTGCCTCGATCATGTAGGGCAGCTCACGAGGACTAATTAGTGAAGCACAAGAACGGGAGGAGAACATCACATAGCTACTGGTCATGGACTCATGGTCCAAGGGAGACTACTCACGAGTCATCCGGGAGGCGTCCATGGTGGTGGAGAAGCTCCCAGTGGTGATCCTCCCCTCCGGCAGGGTGCCGGGAAGAGTTCTCCTGGTGCTCCCGATCTTGGAAGCGGCGGCACCGGCGGAACAGAGATGGGATCGCGAAAAAGGAGTCCTGTTCTGAGGGTTACGGAGGATCCTTTAAATATATGCCAAAGTAGGGCACCGGGGGAGCCTCGGGGGGCCCAGGCGCCCCCCCCGGCGCGGCCCAGGGGGGGAGCGCCCACAGGGCGCCTGGAGCCCCTGTGCCCCCCCCAGGCTGCCCTTCGGACGCAGTGTTGTTTCCAGTTCGCTGATTTTTTATATAATTTTTCTGGATTTTTCTGGGCAGTTCTCGAAACGTGAAAACCTGAAATACAAAAACAGCCGAAAACAGAAACTGGCACTGGGGTGCACTGGATTAGTAAGTTAGTCCAAATATGATCAAAAGTGTATGGAAGTGTATGAATATCATAGCAATATCACCCAAAAGTGGCATGGAGCAAGCAGAAATTATAGATACGTTTTGGACGTATCAACATCCCCAAGCTTAATTCCTGCTCGTCCTCGAGTAGGTTAATGATAACAAGAATAATTTATGTGGTGACATGCTATTAACCATATAGGACTTTCTCATAGTCATATGACAAAAGCTTACTGAGACAATGATTCTAAAGTAATTAAGTTGCCTCAAAAGAAAATCACAAATGACTGAAAGTTTTACAATATGAAACTGAAACATCAAAAAGATTTGCAATGAACATGATGTGCAAATATGATAAAGTGATATCTAGCTTGCCCCCTTTAGTGATGCAAAACATAAATGCAAGGGCACCTTCAAGGTTTAAGTGATGACTAGATACAATCATTTCAGAATAAACCATATCACAATCATGCAAAAGACAATGATACTTTGGGACAATGCACATTACACTCAGAATGACAGTCATGCTCTCAGTAGTTGGTGCTTTAACACAAAAGTAAAAGAAAGGTTAAGTGCTAGAGCTTTTTATTTTGAAAACATGGAAGCAATTGTGTCAACGGTAATAGTACTTCATATGTGTCATGCATAAAACATCATATAAGTTGCAAGCCTCATGCATCGAATACCAATAGTGCTCGCTCCTTGTCCTAATTAGCTCGGATCCCAATGGGTTATCATTGAATTGCATATGTTTTAACCAAGTGTCACAAAGGGGTACCTCTATGCCACCTGTACAAAGGTCCAAGGAGATAGATCACATTTGATTTCTCGTTTTTGATAAATCTCAACTTGAGGACATCCATACCGGGACAACATAGAAAATAGATGATGGACTCCTCTTTAATGCAT
Source organism: Secale cereale (assembly GCA_902687465.1). Lineage (NCBI taxonomy): Eukaryota > Viridiplantae > Streptophyta > Magnoliopsida > Poales > Poaceae > Secale > Secale cereale. Next base: position 267,318,021 of record LR738712.1, on the reverse strand, counting down.
AAGCATATTCTCATGAGAGATTGAGGATTAAGGTCCAAGCTAAAACTTCCACCATGATGCATGGCTTTGGTTGGCGGCCCAATGTTCTTCTCTAACAATATGCATATTAATTCAACCCACGGTAAATCACCCTTACTTCAGACAAGACGAACATGCGTAGCAACTCACATGATATTCAACAAAAGTGTGACAGTTGATGGCGTCCCCAGAAACATGGTTACCGCTCAGCAAGCAACTTATAAGAAATAAGATACATAGGCAACATATTCTTTACCACAATAGTTTTTAGGCTACATTCCCATGAGCTATGTATTGCATGGTTAGTTTGCTTAGTACAGGTGGAGGTTAGCAAAAGACTGGGAGTGACCAACTAAGAGAGCAATGGCGGTCATAATCATGCAGAGCGACAAAGCAATATTGAATCAGGCATGGTAGTTATATCGCTAGTTAGAAACAAAAGATGATCAAGGCTTGACAGACTTTCTTTACAGTCTTGAATATGTGTGAGCATACGCCAAGTCAATCAAAATAAATTCTCGAAGGAAGATATTACTAAACCATACCACATCATAGGCAAACAAACCAAGTTGGTACTCCAATATCACATTGGGAACCCCCCAGCTATTTGAGATTAACCACAAGAAAACCTCAACTACTAAGCACCATCATGAAAGTAGCATCTTTATCATAGACACATTAACCTATGCAACGGAAGCAAACTCTCTTAATAAGGTGAGCATGGTAATTAAAGAGAGTTCAAGCAACCAACTAAATAAAAGCTCTTGAAAAGATAAGCATGAATACTAAGAGCAGAGCACGATAGTAGCTATTAAACGACAAAGAACACACACAGCTTAGATAGACATGAAAATTCTATGTAATGTTCTAGGTAGAGGTGGAGCGTGTTTCTCTCCCACATAAAGGAATGCTGGGTTCCGACTCGTTATGAAAAACTAAAAAGAAAACTGAAAGCAAGACACTCCAAGCATAGCACATAACACATGAAGTGATAAAAATATAGCGAAACGAAAGATGAACTGATAATGTTGATGGAGAAGGGGATGCACGGGGGCATCCCCAAGCTTAGACGCTTGAGTCTCCTTGAATATTTCTTGGGGGTGCACGGGGGCATCCCCAAGCTTGAGCGCTTGACACTCCTGAATCTTTTTATCATCTTCCCTCGCACAGTTGAAAACTCCCTTCATACATAACTCATCATAATCTGATTAGCGAGGTTAGTACCCTTAATAAAATAATTATACCTTGCTGGAAATAAGGATATTCTTGAAGTTCTACTGTTTCTCAAGATTTCCAAAAGGTTTTTGCAAAGAAAAAGCAAGTTCTTAATTTGCAAAGTGAAGGTAAGGCAAAACAGGACAGAATCTGTGAAAAACAGAACAGCAGGCAGTAATTGACCTGTTCGGGATACTTCTGCAACTCAAATCAAAAAACTCAGAACTGACGCACGAAAGACAATTATATAGAGAACGCTGTCGAAAAAAGTCAGACCAAAAAGATGATTTGGTGATTTTATACGAATTTTTCTATCCATGGACAGAATCTGTTTCCTGGACGGCACCTCACAACTTTTGAACTTTCTAGCAATCAGACGCTATACTTGGCACAAATATGAAAAGCAAAGATACAATGATGATGCTACAGCAGTAAACAACATCAAGACACAACAAAAGCAAAAAATTTCTTCATGTGGGCTGCCTCCCAAAAGCGCTTTCTTTTATGCCTTTAAACTAGGCATAATGCATAGAGGAATCAATAATCATCATAATAATCAGAGTTATAAATGGGTTCAAATGATTCCTCAACAAGTTCATTCTTGTTCCTTCTAGGAAAGGGGTACACACCTTTTGCCTTCCCGCGTAAGCGGATTTGTCCCTTACCTATATCGATGAAGCCTTTAACTGCTCGGAGGAAGTCCCTTCCAAGCACTATATTTCCTTGGTTTGGCTCCACGATGAAGAAATCAATCATTACAATCCCTTTAAGGAATTTAACTGGCACGTCTTTTATTTTTCCCTGGATTTCAGAAATATCTCCATTAGTATGTTCATGATAAGATGGTAGTATATCCATGTTAAATTTTAAAGAATCATGAACAGTTTTTGGCATAGTAGAAACCATAGATCCAATATCACAATAAGCAAGGAAGTCTTGATTAGAGATGCTAATCCTAACAAGAGGCTCCCAGTCATTATCTATTTCCAAAATATCTCTCTTATTGGGTTTGGGTTTATCTACCTTTATTAAGTCTAGAGCATCCATTCTCTTTTCAATAGTAGCAAGTCTATCTATGATAGTATCAAAATTATGATCATAAACAAAGTAACTAGATAGACCATGTATAATTTCAAGAGCTCTAGCTTCATCACACTCTAAGAAATCTCCCTCAGCTATAATGTCAAGGGAGTGTTTACACCATTTAAAAAGACCATGGTAAAAATTTCTAAGCACAATTTTTATAGGTATCCAAGGCATAATTCTCCTATGTGCATCAGAAATTCTGTCCCACGCCTTCTTCATATTTTCTCCATCTCTTTGATGGAAATCTAGAACTTCTGATTCCCTCAAAGCACCAAATCCTAACATGTTTGGCTAAACAGAAAGGACTACTAATAAAAAGGCAAAATAAAAAATCTTTTGTGATTTTCGATAAAAAGGAACTACAGCAAAAATGAAAGGTAAACTAACAAGACTAAAAAGCAAAGGTAAAAGATAGCATGCAACTCCCCTATCCTGAAGAGTGGAGTCCCCGGCAACGGCGCCAGAAAATACTCCTTGATGGGCCTCGAACCCCTCGTTGGTTACCCCAAGTGGAAGGTGTAAGATGCAGTAAGTAGAAGTGTTTTCCCCTAGCAAAGATGCCAAGGATCGAATCCCTAGATACTCCTAGGTTCAACAAGTAGTTGTCAATTGCTAACGGCGCAATTAGCAATCAACATGGACCTGCACACAGATACAAATAACTTTGCTCCCAACGAGTACAGAGAGGTTGTCAATCTCTCCGGCCTTGTAGTTCACAAAGGGTTAAAAGCAATATGATAGTAGTGATAGATAGTGTTTTGCAATAGTAAGTAAATAGCGAAAAGTAAATAGTGGATGTGATCAATGATAGTAATATGGACCGGAGTCTCATGATGTTCACTAGTGATGTCTCTCTCCCAAAAGACGATAAAACAGCTATGTGAGGTAAACAAATTACAGCTGGGCAATTGACAGGACCACGAACACAAACCAATGCTGACTACATTGCAAGAAAGGTTGAGGTTCAAAGCATGGGCGGTACGCCAAAGTAAGTAGACCGAAATCCATCAATATCTACTACTAATCATCCACCTTGAGATATCTATCCAGAACATCTCGCTGGTATTAAGCTGCGAGTCCCACCCATAGTGTAAACTTAATGCAACAGACAACTGCATTAAAAGAACTTTGCGTAAAGTAAACAATCCTTGCACCCGAGGGCACAAGCACCGTTGTTTTCCCCCTTGTGGCAACAGCACATCCCCTAGACTCATGTTTCTGTCACTCAAGCTACTCATCAGGGGGCATGAACCCACAATCGAGCATAACGTTCCCTCTTGGAGTCACTACCTATTACTCGGCCAAAGCAATAAATAACAACGGAGAACATGCAAGAATTACTTATGAACTAAAATATAAAAGAGGTGAATCAAATATATTACTCAAGATCAATCTGAACATAATATCATAATCCATCGGATCCCAGCAAACTCAACATAGCAACAGCATAAGGATTACATAGGTGCCTCGATCATGTAGGGCAGCTCACGAGGACTAATTAGTGAAGCACAAGAACGGGAGGAGAACATCACATAGCTACTGGTCATGGACTCATGGTCCAAGGGAGACTACTCACGAGTCATCCGGGAGGCGTCCATGGTGGTGGAGAAGCTCCCAGTGGTGATCCTCCCCTCCGGCGGGTGCTGGGAAGAGTTCTCCTGGTGCTCCCGATCTTGGAAGCGGCGGCGGCGGCGGAACAGAGATGGGATCGTGAAAAAGGAGTCCTGTTCTGAGGGTTACGGAGGACCCTTTAAATATATGCCAAAGTAGGGCACCGGGGGAGCCTCGGGGGGCCCAGGCGCCCCCCGGCGCGGCCCAGGAGGGGGGCGCGCCCACAGGGCGCCTGGAGCCCCTGTGCCCCCCCCAGGCTGCCCTTCGGACGCAGTGTTGTTTCCGGTTCGCTGATTTTTTATATAATTTTTCTGGATTTTTCTCGGCAGTTCTCGAAATGTGAAAACCTGAAATACAAAAACAGCCGAAAACAGAAACTGGCACTGGGGTGCACTGGATTAGTAAGTTAGTCCAAATATGATCAAAATTGTATGGAAGTGTATGAATATCATAGCAATATCACCCAAAAGTGGCATGGAGCAAGCAGAAATTATAGATACGTTTTGGACGTATCAGTCACTTCTGAAGATATCACTGTGTCTTCATCAGTGTGAACGATCACATCGTCGGAACACGTCTACTTAGAGGGGACAAACACCGGCAAACAAGAGAGAACACAATCAATGCAATGCGACAATATGATGCATGTTCATGACATGGCAATATGTTGTTGATTGAGCTAATGCAACTAGCAACCATATTAAATGAAGTTGGTTTGAACCAAAGGTTCAAATTGAAACTTCATATGTGATCATTCAAATGTCATTTAATTGATTTGACCTAATCAGCAGGTTTAACTTTTTCAAACATGCATGGAAATGACATAAACAGATTCTTTGGATTTTCTGATCATTTTTCATATATAACTTATTTTCATTGGAGTTATAGATTATTTTCTGTGATTTTTATAAGTTTTGGCTATTTTCTTAAATAAATAAATCATTTAAGATTTATTTTAATTTCCAGAAAACATTTACTGCGTCAGCATGACGTCACTCTGATGTCAGCAGGTCAACAGGGTCACTCCAGGTCAAACCTGACCAGTGGGGCCCACTGGTCAGTGACTCAGGGTTGGTTTGGGTGGATGACAGGTGGGACCAGTCAACGTTGACTTGACTAGAGTCAAAATTGGCACGTGGGGTCCACATGATTAGTACTAATCTAAACAGGAAAATTAGACTAGCCTAATTGGGCGCGGGGGCCCACATTTCAGTGTCAGTAGGCTAAACTAAAAACTAATTAGCACTAAACTAACCCTAACCTAGATTTAAAAGGGGCCAGGGCCCACTTGTCGGTGACCCGGGGAGGTCAAACCCGATGGGCTTTGGTCAAACCCACCGGCGATCAGCCGTCGGCGAGGCCGAACGCCGCGGAGGGAGTCGGAAAACCGCCTCCGACAACCATTCGAGCGGCGGAGGGCACCAACAGGACGCGCAGGCTCTTGCGCATTCAACGCACCAGGCGGCAGCAGTTGGGGTGGCCGCAATCGTCACCGGCATCGAGCCAGGCGGCGGCCGGAGTTCAGGCACCGACGGTTTAGGTGCTATAGTGCACGAGAGGGTGAGCGAGTGGGTGCGTTAGGCTCCTACGGGCTTCCGGAGCACGATGACGCGCTCCATTGTGAGCTCGTGCGGCTGTGGCCACGGTTACGCCATGGCCGGCCGCGAGAAGCTCTCGGTCGCGGGAGGAAACAGAGCTAGGGCACAAGCGCGAGCACGAGAGAAGAGGGGAAAGGAAGAGGCGCTCACGGCAATGCCGAAGAGGATATCAGGGAGCTCGGGGAGGTCCACGCAGCGGTGAATCGTCGGCGGCGGTCGTCGGATGCAGAGGAGAAGACGACGGCATTGCGGATGAGAAGGAGCTCCTGGCCACTATTTAGATAATTTCCAATAGTAACGATTTTAGTTCATGAGTATTTGGACATTTAAAATATTATATAGCATTTAAATGCCCAAATGCAAATACTTTATGATTTAATTCAAAATCCAGAATGGTCCTAGAAATATGTGCAACATTTTTGGCAGAGGTTTTTAACCAATCTAAAAATGATGAACTTTTCTAAAGGGCATTTTGGGTTCACCGAAAATGATTTTAATTTGAGCCTAGTTGAGATCATTTGAAGTTAGGGTTTGAACAACCCCATGTCAAGTTTCTGAGAAAGTTAAACATGATGCAACAGACAAGTGTTGGCCTAGTGCAAGGCGAAGCTAGGGATGTGACAACTCACCCCCACAAAACAAGAATCTCGTCCCGAGATTCAGGGCGTGAGGTAAGGAGACAGAGGGGACACAAGCTAACACAATATTAATGATCCAACTGTCCTTCATAAGAATGTTGATTGCTTTCATCATGTTGATCTTGATATCCTTGCTTTCGAGGTCGTTGTTCCACACGGTGATGACGAAAGAAACTCTGCCGTAATTGATCCTGTGAAAGATTGAGCAACTCAAGATCAACTCATGGAGTGAGACGTTGAAACATCTCTTGAGCTGAGACACGGAACACACATCCAGAGGGTTGGAGTGAAACAAACAATGAAGCTTCACCTAGTGGCAATAATTCCACACCTAAGAAGATGGTGATCGATGTCACCAGACCGGGCACCTTAGAGAAGGTGACTCATAGAATTATTACCTTAAGTGGCAAAAAGAATTACTTTTGATATAGAGATCATTGAAACTCTCTTATCACAGCCTAAGGCAAATCTCAATCGATCATTTGAAGGAGTCCGAAAGAATGACATTCTCGGGCCAAAATGGATTATGTGGACTACCTTGTTGAAGACAACACAAGGGATGATTTTGCTTATCATTGGAAATGGATGGAACCCATGGTAAAATGGCACATTGGCGGTGCAAGCTGGGAACAAAATGCAAATGTTGGGAATGATTCTGGTAACTGGGAAGAAATCCAATATTAGAGAGTGAATCTACTCTTTGAGAGGTTATAGCATAACCAAGAACACTGGGAGGAATCCCGGTTAGTGCCAGCGATAACACCTAATGCTTGTGCGTGCTCTCAAGAACTTGAGCATTTCCATAATCATCAAGGTTTTACCATTATCCATGCCAATGGTGCTGACAACACAACATACGACCATGATGAATAGCGATGTACGATGCAGATGCAAAAGGAGATAACACTTTCTCAGATTTCACCTTAGCGGAGTCAAGGGGCAAAATCTGGATGATTGACCGAGAGACATTTAGCACTCCGCTTATAATGTTTTCCTTCATGTGCTAGCGCAACCCATTTATTAAAATGGTTTGGTACCTAGAACGTCAAGTAAAAGGTCGGACTTCTGGAGCACAATACTTCATAAGGAACAACTAGGGAGTAAATCCTACGAAATCCTTATGAGTAGGTGGCCAACTTCTTCAATCAAGATTCTACAACAATAGGCCTTCCGGCTGGGTGTGTTGGCCACGACATCCACTTTACTGGTTATCGAGAGACCAATATTATAGTTCTTGGAAAATGCTCCAACCATCATATATGCCTGTGATTCAGTTCTGGTTGGTGTCAGGATATTCAAGACTCATCGAGTCTAGAAAGAAAAATGAAAGTTTGCAACACAAATCGACGAGACGGCATTGCGAGATTCTCGGGGAGTGAACTACGATAGCAAGCTCCAAAACATGAGCTAGTTCTACTATGTATCTGTGAACACGTTGTCCCAAACAAGCATGACGACATAGTAGTCTTATAATAAAACACTACCGAGTTCAGGTTGGGAACCATCATCGAGGATAACGAAGTCCTTGCATAAGGCATGCTCTTAAGAAGAACTCCTTCTCCTCGAACAAATCAATCAGTGGCTTGGTGTGCTAGGAAACACCTATAGAATGGAGTCGGCCAACCTATCAAACCATAGAGTACCTCGCACATGCATGACTGACTTGAGATGACTCCAGAGGAAGCAACATTGACCTTCTCGAATTCACAGCGGCAACTTACATCAAATGCGCATGAATTAGAGGAAGTCACTTCTTTCATTCGAACATATGCTTCATGAATGGGACATGAAGATAATGCTTGTAAAAAGTTTCCAATACTAACTTACATGTTCAACATGAATCATGGAGAAGATAAGGATGTCGTCCATGGGCTCAACAACAATTCATCCAAGTTTCCATATAGATGGAATTCCATGACAATGTGAGCAAGGTGATAGAATTGGTCAGACCCAAGGACGTAATGGTGTATGCCCGAGGGATCAACCACGATTAAGACATCATTTCGAATATCGTTGGTTCTGATTTGACTTGACAATAGCCCATACTCAAATCAAAGTCAGGATAAGATGATATGTCTAGCAACTGAACACGAAGATCAATTGATGAAAATACCATCTTTCTTCAACACACACAAAATACATCCCTTCGAAATGAACTATGTTAGATCAAGCTTTTATCTTCCAACTCTCCAAGTTGTCGTTTAGCTTAACCAACTAGCTCAGCGATATCCAACACATATTCTTGGAGAAAGGGTGGTTTAGAGAAAAACTAGATTGATCACGAGCTCAACATAACGGTCAGGGAACAACCTGGTAATACTTCCGAGAAGATATTCAGAAGATCACGAACCACCGATATGTTGCTAAGCTCAAGAACAATCTTGCTTTTCAGGGCAAGACGATATGATCAAAAGAGCGAGAGATTGACACAATCCTAACTCATCAATCAAAGAGTGCACCAAGGAAGATGGACTAGGTAGCACGATCAATCTTAGGATGATGATTCAGTAACCGACACGCTAAGAATGAAATTATCATCCATTAACTACCAGGCAATGGAGTCGTTGCTAGGAGTATTGATTTCGCACATCACGATCCACTTGTCAGTATTCCGGTTACAATAACACGAAGACCGAGGAATGAACGATGATGGCGAGAAGTATCACTATATCAAGAGTTCATAGGACGTGGTGCAATTCCCATGACATTCTTGACATAAGGATGGTAATACTCCAAGGTAGAACAGATTAGAAGATAGATTAGCATTCCTCATCTGTGGAGTACAACTTCTTTGACCCAATACTAGATATGGATAAGGTACTGGAGTTTGCTTCTCCTAGTCACTCCAGAACAGAATGGCTTGACGGACCACAAGAGTAAAAGGCATCGATGAACATGAATGCCCAACTACTCCTGTCCATATATCAACTGATAGTCGAAGGTCATAATACAACTAAAAAGGGACAACTCAAAGGAACATATAGCTTTGGGAGTTGTGGATCCATAGATTAGTATGTCGAACTAGTTCAACATATTTCTTACGGATAACCCATGGAGAAAGGTAGGACTGGCGGGGTCACAATATGAATGGAGTACTACTCAAGAGCACTCTGGTTGTGATCTTTTGGTTCGGAAGAACTTCTGCCCTGATGGTTTATGGTATTGGAAAAACGATAACCACAGACCTCGAGGACTATCACAAGGTTACTAATATCCTAAAGGGACGAGCAAATACTACCAACATGAAGTAAGTAGAATGAATCTTGGGTTCAAGAACCCAGAAATAGAATGCCTACTAACTAAATGGCATCACGGGATGCTTTCGAGAATGATGGCTAGAACCATCACACTGGGAATACAGAGTATTGCTAGATTACTGGGTGATTCTCTAGGACACCTAGGGTCATAATAATAACTCCAACATATATGTCGAGGTAACAGAGTACCTCAACACACTGGTTAGTGTGCTTAATCTGGCCCAAAGGAGCATCGGGAATAGGAAGAAAGGATTTGCAAATGCATCAGACTATTTACAAACCTGGGATGACTCGGACAACATAACGGCTGTAAATGCTGAGAAAGACTTTTGAGACTCAAGCACAAATATAGCATAACCATTCATCATCATAATGTCAAGGTTCTAAGACCACAGTTTAACAAACAGAAGTACTTGAGTCTGGACTGAGAGTTGAATCCACATTAACGTGATCCTGATAAATAGAATGAGAATCCTAGTTCTTAATCCCCGTAGAAAGAAGAAGGTGACTTAGCTCAGAAGGTCATAAGGTAAAGAAGTAAAAAGAGCCTTACGTTACCTTCCACAAACAATTCCCTTACATAACTAAAGAATTTATAGACACGACTTCGACCAGATTGGCTTGCTAATCCTACAGGCAGTCAGGCTCTGATACCAAAGTTGTCAGGAACCCGATCCTAAATCACACAGGTCTAGCATGTAACACATCATATCACTTTGCGTCCTCACACACAGTATCCCCACGGGTGCCTCCTTACCTGGCCCAGGACCGTTTGCGCATTTTGGCACACGTTTATGATAGTGTCGCTAGCATCCATATGACAGAGAACCCTATTTATAAACCAAAAGTAGCGCTAAATTACAGAGACATGCATACATGACCCAGCAACGAACGTGTCGGTCATCAACGTATGAACCCAAGTCGTAGCAAGCTACAAGGACTTAAAGGAACAACGCGTGACATTTCCCCTAAGGGACAGACACAGGAATGAAGAAGGACACATGCCGGCCAGCTAAGTGTTCCGGAGCAGTAGCAATCTACCAAGGCTCAGTGGAAGCACTAGGAGACATTTCCATGTAAGATAGGCTACCAAGGGTAACACAACTAGGTGTCGGATCACACACATAGGAATAGACATTACACGTACGCATAACATGCAAGTATGTGCTGTACAACATGGCATCACAACATAACTCAACAACTGATATGGGATAAAGGCCCAGAAGAGCCACCATAGCATTTACAACAAGCAGTGGGTCTCATGACCCAACATACAGAGCATACAGGCAATGGAAGCATAACATGTCTCAGTACAGACAACTACAAATGAAAAAGGTTAAGAAGCCTGACTATCTACAGGACCCTCCCAAGGGTACAAGACAGTAGCTGGGGTAACAAGCTAAACGTTGAAGTCCACGCGGAACCACTAGTGAGACTGAAGTCTCTCTGCAAAAACATAAATCAAGCAAACGTGAGTACAAAGGTACTCAACAAGACTTACATCAGAACTAGCTACATATGCATCAGTATGAACAAAGGGGTGGTGGAGTTTGACTGCAGCAAGCCAGCTTTGACTCGATGGCTATCCTGAACTACGACTGCAAGTAACTCTTTTGAGGTGGCGCACACGAGTCCACATATTCACCAATCAATACACCACTATGGATCCGCTCCCGTCTCCCTATGACAAGGCCATCCATAGCACTCACGCTTATCTTCCGCGTTTTAGAGTATCCACTTTCACTTGTCTATGAACTGTACGGGTAACCCAGAAATCCATTTCCGCGGACACGGCTATTCGAATAGATCAAATATAACATTGCAAGGGTGTACTTATTCACACACGCTCTCACCACTTACCACCGTTTACACGACATGTACTCGGCAACCTTCAAGCGGAAGCCCGGCGAGGGTGTCGGCCATGACCTGACTAACCACACGGGTCTCTATTCCAGGTTTACCGCCTATTTGGGTTCCATCCGTGGGGAGATCCGTCCGGGGTGTCGCTCACGGCCCCAAATGATGTGTACAGGGTTCCCAAGTCACCAAACGGGCGATCGACACACCGAGCCACGTACTTGCCGCGTCACAGCCCACCCCGAGGGTCAGCGCTGCACACGACCTCCAGTAAACTAAAAACACCAGAAACTAGTTGCAACTCCTAGACAGAGGACAAGGGCAGTTAATAAGTCGAGAGGGTCCATTGCTTTCGGGCCCAATGTATGGTAGAAACTGGTCATGGATCACAAACACAGAACTCAGCTCCTGAGGACGGCTGCAATGAGACAACCCACCATGTACTCCTACATGGCCTCTCATCGCTAACTTTTCCAAATCGTGTTCACACACTTAGCTCTCAACAGTAGGACATGTTCACCACATTCCAATTCATCCCCGATGAATCAGACCTGGAACAACTCTAAGCAATAGTAGGCATAACCAGAAAGCATGAATAAGTAGGCACAACATGGCTCAAGCAACTCCTACTCATGCTAGTGGGTTTCAACTATTTACTGTGGCAATGACAGGTCATGCAAAGGAAAGGGGATCAACTACCGCAGTAGGTAATAGTTGAAGCGTTGTTGTCCTAATGCAGTAAAAGAGAGCAAGAGCGAGAGAGTAGGATTGTATAGGAATGTCAATGGGGTTTTGCTTGCCTGGCACTTCTGAAGATATCACTGTGTCTTCATCAGTGTCATCGATCACATCATCGAAACATGTCTACTGAGAGAGGACAAACACCGGCAAACAAGAGAGAACACAACCAATGCAATGCGACAATATGATGCATGTTCATGACATGGCAACATGCTGTTGATTGAGCTAATGCAACTAGCAACCATATTAAATGAAGTTGGTTTGAACCAAAGGTTCAAATTCAAACTTCATATGTGATCATTCAAATGTCATTTAATTGATTTGACCTGATAAGCAGGTTTAACTTGTTCAAACATGCATGGAAATGCCATAAACAGATTCTTTGGATTTTTCTGATCATTTTTCATATATAACTTATTTTCATTGGAGTTATAGATTATTTTCTGTGATTTTTAGAAGTTTTGGCTATGTTCTAAAATAAATAAATCATTGAAAATTTATTTTAAATTCCAGAAAACATTTCCTGTGTCAGCATGACATCACTCTGATGTCAGTAGGTCAACAGGGTCAGTCCAGGTCAAACCTGACCAGTGGGGCCCACTGGTCAGTGACTCAGGGCTGGTTTGGGTGGATGACAGGTGGGACCAGTCAACGTTGACTTGACCAAAGTCAAAACTGGCACGTGGGGTCCACAGGATTGTACTAATCTAAACAGGAAAATTAGACTTACGTAATTGGGCGCGTGGGCCCACATGTTAGTGTAAGTAGGCTAAACTAAAAACTAATTGGCACTAAACTAACCCTAATCTAGATTTAAAAGGGGCCAGGGCCCACTTGTCGGCGACCCAGGGAGGTCAAACCCGGTGGGCTTGGGTCAAACCCACCGGCGGTTAGCCGGCGGCAAGGCCGAACGCGGCGGAGGGCGTCGGAAAACCGCCTCCGACGACCATTCGAGCGGTGGAGGGCACCTACAGGACGCGCAAGCTCTTGCGCATCCAACGCACCAGGCGGCAGCAGCTGGGTTGGCCGCAATCGTCGCCGGCGTCGAGCCATGCGACGGTCGGAGTTCGGGCACCGACGGTTTAGGTGCTACGGTGCACGAGAGGGCGAGCGAGTGGGTGCGTTAGGCTCCCGGGGGCTTCCGGAGCACGATGACGCACTCCGTTGTGAGCTCGTGCGGCTGTGGCCACGGCTACGCCATGGCCGGCGGCGAGAATCTCTCAGCCGCAGGAGGAAACGGGGCTAGGGGACAAGCGCGAGCACGAGAGAAGAGGGGAAAGGAAGAGGCGCTCCGGCGATGCCGAAGATGAGATCAGCGAGCTCGGGGAGGTCCAGGCGGCGGCGAATCGTCGGCAGCGGTCGTCGGATGCAGAGGAGGAAGACGACGACGTTGTGGATGAGGAGGAGCTCCTAGCGCCGCGTGACTCGATGGAGAGGATGAGGAAGTTGAGGCGGAGCTCGTGGGCATGAAAGAAGGGCGAGGCGGCATGGGTGGCTATGCGTGCGGCGAACGGCTGCGGCGAGCTCGCTCGGTGGAGCTCGGCAGAGAGGGATAGAGGAGGGGATGGACACGGGGAAGAGTGAGAGATAGGCCAGGGAGGTGCGTGGCGTCTCCAGGGGGTCGAGGCGTAGGCAGGCAGCCTAGACGTGGCCGGCGTGTGGCCACGCGCGGCGAGCACACGCCCTCCTGCCTGTTGGCAGGAGGTTGAAGACGGTGGGGCAGCTGGGGTGGCAACAGTGTTGGGCCGCGACAGGTGATACGTCCAAAACGTATCTATAATTTCTGCTTGCTCCATGCCTTTTTTGGGTGATATTGCTATGATATTTATACACTTCCATACACTTTTGATCATATTTGGACTAACCTATTAACTCAGTGCACCCCAGTGCCAGTTTCTGTTTTCGGCTGTTTTTGTATTTCAGGTTTTCACATTACGAGAACTGCCAGGAAAAATCCAGAAAAATTATATAAAAAATCAGCGTTCCAGAACCTACCGTGCGCCCGAAGGACAGCCGGGGGGGCCACCAGGGCTCCAGGCGCCCTGGCGGCGCGCCCCCCCCTGGGCCGCGCCGGGGGGCGCCTGGGCCCCCCGAGGCTCCTCCGATGCCCCCCTTTGGCATATATTTAAAGCATCTCCCGAAACCCTCGAAACAGGAACTCTTTTCGCGATCCCATCTCTGATCTGCCGTCGCCGCCGCTTCCAAGATCGGGAGCACCAGGAGAACTCTTCCCGGCACCCTGCCTGAGGGGAGGATCACCACCAGGAGCTTCTCCACCACCATGGACGCCTCCCGGATGAGTTGTAAGTAGTCTCCCTTGGAACATGAGTCCATGACCAGTAGCTATGTGATGTTCTCCTCCCGTTCTTGTGCTTCACTAATTAGTCCTCGTGAGCTGCCCTACATGATCGAGGCACATATGTAATCCTTATGCTGTTGCTATGATGAGTTTGCTGGGATCCAATGGATTATGAGATTATGTTCAGATTGTGTTTGAGTAATATATTTGATCTACCTCTTTTATATTTATGTTCGTAAGTAATTCTTGCATGTTCTCCGTTGTTATTTATTGCTTTGGCCAAGTAGTAGGTAGTGACTCCAAGAGGGAACGTTATGCTCGATTGTGGGTTCATGCCCCTCGATGACTAGCTTGAGTGACAGAAACATGACTCTAGGGGATGTGTTGTTGCCACAAGGGGGAAAACAACGGTGCTTGTGCCCGCAGGTGCAAGGATTGTTTACTTTACGCAAAGTTCTTTTAATGCAGTTGTCTGTTGCATTGAGTTTACACTATGGGTGGGGCTCGCAACTTAATACCAGCGAGATGTTCTGGATAGATATCTCAAGGTGGATGATTAGTAGTAGATAATGATGGATTCCGGTCTACTTACTTTGGCGTACCGCCCATGCTTTGAACCACTACCTTTCTTGCAATGTAGTCAGCATTGGTTTGCGCACATGGTCCCGTCAATTGCCCAGCTGTAATTCGTTTACCTCACATAGCTGTTTTATCGTCTTTTGGGAGAGAGACATCACTAGTGAACATCATGAGACTCCGGTCCATATTACCATCATTGATCACATCCGCTATTTACTTTTCCGCTATTTACTTACTATTGCAATTATACCTATCACTATTATCACTTGCGTTTGTTCCTTTGTAAACTACAAGGCCGGAGGGATTGACAACCTCTCTGTACTCGTTGGGAGCAAAGTTATTTGTATCTGTGTGCAGGTCCACGTTGATTGCTAATATCCGGCGCCGTTAGCAGTTGACACCTTCTTGTTGAAACTCGGAGTCTGTGGTAAATCGATCCTTGGTATTACCAAGGGAAAACTTCTACTACACTACATCTCAAACCTTCCACTTGGGGTATCCAACGAGGGGTGAGAAGCCACCTAGCAAAGCAATTTCTGGCGCAGTTGCCGGGGACTCCACTCTTCAAGATAGGGGAGTTGCATGCTATCTTTTACCTTTGCTTTTAGTCTTGTTAGTTTACCTTTCAGTTTTGCTTTAGTACCTTTTTATCGAAAATCACAAAAATAGTTATCTCATTCTTTAGTTGTCATTATGTCGGGTCCTTTTGTCTTTGACGAGGCAGAAGTTCTCACCTTTAAACAAAGAGGTGGGGAAAGTTTGAAAGATCCTTGGTATAGAATTAATGATTCACAAAAAAGAGCCGCCAAGAAGCAACCTACTACTATCCTGCTTAGAAATTTTTATGTTGGAATTACTTCCTGGAATAGGTTTATTCTAGATACTGCTATCAATGGGAATTTCCTAGAGGCCCCAGTTTGGGAGTCCCTTAGTATTATTGAAAATGTTGTTGGGAATCTCCCTGTTGTTAGCATTCGAGAGGACATCACCCTAGCTCACATTATGAAAAAACTTGAAAAGATAGAGCTAGAGATGCCAAGCATTAATAAGATAAATGAGTTGGATCGTAAGATCCAAGGGAATTTGAATAGACTTGATAGCTCCATGCATAAAATTTTCAAAATTTTGGAGACCGTCAAATTCCATGACTTGGATTCTTCTAGGATAGACAAGATTGAGGATATCTTTGATACTCTAGGAACCACCTTCTCCTCCATCAAAACCAAAAAGGTAGAAACTCCGGCAAAGAGGGAGCCTAAGTCCGTTCACGTTCCAAAGGCTCCCCGTTCTAAAAGTAATCCATCTATTGCCAAAGGGGTTGAAACTGTAAAGACTTTGGAAGAAACACCTGTCTTTGATGAATTTATAAATGAATCTTCCATTGACTTTTATCCTTTTGGTCTTCTACCTAGAAGTATCTCTATGAGGCCTTTATTTGAAAGTCCTCTTAAGACTAGTTGTATTATTGAAGAGCTTTTTGATGATCTTGATGATGGTTCAATTGATACAACTTGATCTATAAGCATTATGCCTAGCTTAAAGGCATAAAAGAAAGCACTTTTGGGAGGCAGCCCAATTAATAAATTCTTATTTTGATTTTGTTGTGTCTTGATGTTGTTTACTACAGTAGCATCATCATTGTATCTTTTCTTTTCAATTTTGTGCCAAGTATAGCCTCCGATTGCTAGAAAGTTCAAAAGTTGTGAGGTGCTGTCCAGGAAACAGATTCTGTCCTTGGATAGAAAAATTCGTATAAAATCACCAAATCATCTTTTTGGTCTGAATTTTTTCGACAGCGTTCTCTATATAATTGTCTTTCGTGCGTCTATTCTGATTTTTTTTATTTGAGTTGCAGAAGTGCCCCGAACAAATCATTTACTACCTGCTGTTCTGTTTTTCACAGATTCTGTCATGTTTTGCCTTTCCTTCATTTGGCAAACCTAGAGCTTGCTTTTTCTTTGCAAAAACATTTTGGCAATCTTGATAAACAGTAGACCTTCAAGAATATCTTTATTTCCAGCAAGGTATAATTATTTTATTATGGGTACTAACCTCGCTAATCAGATTATGATGAGTTATGTATGAAGGGAGTTTTCAAGTGTGCGAGGGAAGATGATAAAAAGATCCAGGAGTGTCAAGCGCTCAAGCTTGGGGATGCCCCCATGCACTCCCAAGAAATATTCAAGGAGACTCAAGCGTCTAAGCTTGGGGATGCCCCCGTGCATCCCCTTCTCCATCAACATTATCAGTTCGTCTTTCGTTCCACTATATTTTAATCACTTCATGTGTTATGTGCTATGCTTGGAGCGTCTTGCTTTTAGTTTTCTTTAGTTCTTCATAACGAGTCGGAACTCAGCGTTCTTTATGTGGGAGAGAAACACGATCCACTTCTACCTAGAACATAACATAGAATTTTCATGACTATCTTTGCTGTGTGTGTTCTTTGTCTTTTAATAGCTACTATCATGCTCTGCTCTTAGTATTCATGCTTATCTTTTTAAAGAGCTTTTGTTTAGTTGGTTGCTTGAACTCTCTTTAATTATCATGCTCACCTTATTAAGAGAGTTTGCTTCCGTTGCATTGGTTAATATGTCTATGATAAAGATGCTACGTGCATAATGGCGCTTAGTAGTTCAGGTTTTCTTATGGTTAGTCTCAAATAGCTGGGGGATTCCCAATGTGTTATTGGAGTACCAACATGATTTGTTTGCCAATGATGTGGTATGGTTTAGTAATATCTTCCCTCAAGAATTTATTTTGATTGACTTGGCATATGCTCACGCATATTTAAGACTATAAAGAAAGTCTGTCAAGCCTTGATGATCTTTTGTTTCTGAGTAGCAATATAACTTCCATGCCTGATTCAATGTTGCTTTGTCGCTCTGCATGATTATGACCGTCATTGCTCTCTTAGTTGGTCGCTCCCAGTCCTTTTGCTAACCTCCACCTGTACTAAGCGGACTGACTGCTTGTGCATCCACATCCTTTTAAACCAGTTATGCCATATGAGTCCACCATACCTACCTATATGTGGTATTTCACCGCCACTCCAAGTAAATTTACATGTGCTACCTTTAAAACCTTCAGTTGCAATATATAGCTCATGGGAAAGTAGCTTAAAAACTATTGTGGTAAAGAATATGTTGCTTATGTATCTTATTTTCTTATAAGTTGCTTGCTGAGCGGTAACCATGTTTCTGGGGACGCCATCAACTGTTACACTTTTGTTGAATATCATGTGAGTTGCTATGCATGTTCGTCTTGTCTAAAGTAAGGGTGATTTGCCATGGGTTGAATGGTTTGAGTATGCATATTGTTAGAGAAGAACATTGGGACGCCAACCAAAGCCATGTATCATGGTGGAAGTTTTAGCTTGGACATTAATCCTCAATCTCTTATGAGAATATGCTTAAGCATTAAAGAGGAGTCCATTATCTATTTTCTATGTTGTCCCGGTATGGATGTCCTCAAGTTGAGATCTATCAAAAACGAGAAATCAAATGCGATCTATCTCCTTGGACCTTTGTACAGGTGACATAGAGGTACCCCTTTGTGACACTTGGTTGAAACATATGTAATGCAATGACAATCCATGGAAATCCGAGCTAATTAGGACAAGGTGCGAGCACTATTGGTATTCGATGCATGAGGCTTGCAACTTATAGGATGTCTTATGCATAACACATATGAAGTACTACTACCGTTGACAAAATTGTTTCTATGTTTTCAAAATAAAAAGCTCTAGCACATGAGTAATCCCTGCTTCCCTCTGCGAAGGGCCATTCTTTTACTTTTATGTTGAGTCTCCACCTTCTTTTAAAAGCACCAACTACTGAGAGCATGATTTGCATTCTGAGTGTAATGTGCATTGTCCCAAAGTAGCATTGTCTTTTGCATGATTGTGATATCGTTTATTTTGAAATCATTGTATCTAGTCATCACTTAAGCCTTGAAGGTGCCCCTGCATTTATGTTTTGCTTCAATAAAGGGGGCAAGCTATATATCACTTTATCATATTTGCACATCATGTTCATTACAAATCTTTTTGATGTTTCAGTATCATATTGTAAAACTTTCAGTTCTTTGTGATTTTCTCATAAGGCAACTTAATTACTACAGATTCATTGTCTCAGCAAGCTTTTGTCATATGACTATGAAATGTCCTATATGGTTATTAGCATGTCACCACAGAAATTGTTCTTGTTATCATTTACCTACTCGAGGACGAGCAGGAATTAAGCTTGGGGATGTTGATACGTCCAAAACGTATCTATAATTTCTGCTTGCTCCATGCCTTTTTTGGGTGATATTGCTATGATATTTATACACTTCCATACACTTTTGATCATATTTGGACTAACCTATTAACTCAGTGCACCCCAGTGCCAGTTTCTGTTTTCGGCTGTTTTTGTATTTCAGGTTTTCACATTACGAGAACTGCCAGGAAAAATCCAGAAAAATTATATAAAAAATCAACGTTCCAGAACCTACCGTGCGCCCGAAAGACAGCCGAGGGGCCACCAGGGCTCCAGGCGCCCTGGCGGCGCGCCCCCCCCCCTGGGCCGCGCCGGGGGGCGCCTGGGCCCCCCGAGGCTCCTCCGATGCCCCCCTTTGGCATATATTTAAAGCGTCTCCCGAAACCCTCGAAACAGGAACTCTTTTCGCGATCCCATCTCTGTTCTGCCGTCGCCGCCGCTTCCAAGATCGGGAGCACCAGGAGAACTCTTCCCGGCACCCTGCCGGAGGGGAGGATCACCACCAGGAGCTTCTCCACCACCATGGACGCCTCCCGGATGAGTTGTAAGTAGTCTCCCTTGGACCATGAGTCCATGACCAGTAGCTATGTGATGTTCTCCTCCCGTTCTTGTGCTTCACTAATTAGTCCTCGTGAGCTGCCCTACATGATCGAGGCACATATGTAATCCTTATACTGTTGCTATGATGAGTTTGCTGGGATCCGATGGATTATGAGATTATGTTCAGATTGTGTTTGAGTAATATATTTGATCTACCTCTTTTATATTTATGTTCGTAAGTAATTCTTGCATGTTCACCGTTGTTATTTATTGCTTTGGCCAAGTAGTAGGTAGTGACTCCAAGAGGGAACGTTATGCTCGATTGTGGGTTCATGCCCCTCGATGACTAGCTTGAGTGACAGAAACATGAGTCTAGGGAATGTGTTGTTGCCACAAGGGGGAAAACAACGGTGCTTGTGCCCGCGGGTGCAAGGATTGTTTACTTTACGCAAAGTTATTTTAATGCAGTTGTCTGTTGCATTGAGTTTACACTATGGGTGGGGCTCGCAACTTAATACCAGCGAGATGTTCTGGATAGATATCTCAAGGTGGATGATTAGTAGTAGATATTGATGGATTTCGGTCTACTTACTTTGGCGTACCGCCCATGCTTTGAACCTCTACCTTTCTTACAATGTAGTCAGCATTGGTTTGCGCACATGGTCCTGTCAATTGCCCAGCTGTAATTCGTTTACCTCACATAGCTGTTTTATCGTCTTTTGGGAGAGAGACATCACTAGTGAACATCATGAGACTCCGGTCCATATTACCATCATTGATCACATCCGCTATTTACTTTTCCGCTATTTACTTACTATTGCAATTATACCTATCACTATTATCACTTGCGTTTGATCCTTTGTAAGCTACAAGGCCGGAGGGATTGACAACCGCTCTGTACTCGTTGGGAGCAAAGTTATTTGTATCTGTGTGCAGGTCCACGTTGATTGCTAATATCCGGCGTCGTTAGCAGTTGACACCTTCTTGTTGAAACTGGGAGTCTCTGGGAAATCGATCCTTGGTATTACCAAGGGAAAACTTTTGCTACACTGCATCTCAAACCTTCCACTTGGGGTAACCAACGAGGGGTGAGAAGCCACCTAGCAACAGGTAAGGCCAGGTCAGTTTCTCTCTCTCTCTTACTTTTTCTATTTATGTTTTCTATTTTTTGACATTTGTTTTGGCTTTATTAAAAATGCCAGAGCACTTTCAAAAATTATGAAACTGCTTGTGGCCACTATTTGGATTATTTCCAACAGAAACCAATTTAGTTCATGAGTATTTGGACATTTAAAATATAATATAGCATTTAAATGCCCAAATGCAAATACTTTATGATTTAATTCAAAATCCAGACTGGTCCTAGAAATATGTCCAACATTTTTGGCAGAGGTTTTTAACCAATCCAGAAATGATGAACTTTTTGAAAGGGCATTTTGTGTTCATCGAAAATGATTTTAATTTGAGCCTAGTTGAGATCATTTGGTGCTAGGGTTTGAACAACCCCATTTCAAGTTTCTGAGAAAGTTAAACATGATGCGACAGATAAGTGTTGGCCTAGTGCAAGGTGAATCTAGGGATGTGACACAAGGGAAACAACCAGACCCTCTACTACAATTTTCTAACGTTCCAGCGAACTAGGACGCTACAGCCAGACCTGCTCTGATACCAAGACTGTGGCACCCCAGCTCAGAGAAATTGGAACGCCCCGTATTCCAGCCCAGAGATCAAGGTGAAGTCTTCTGGAGTACAGAACTGCTTAGCATAGAAAAAACCAGCTTTCTATTACAACACTAATATGGATACAAGGTCTCCGATATTACAATGAATAACACCGGCACGGTGACACTACGCCAACCACAGTTCCTCTATGCAAACAACATAACAACTCGAGGCAGCGGAACCTCTACTAGCAGCAGAACAACGAAGGACGATGATGAACTCTGGCTGGAATGTTTATCCTAGCTCACGAACACAGGAACCACACCAAAACACGCAAGCAATCCAGGCGCGACCTGCAAATTCGCATGACAAGCCAGGTCAGTACATTGAATTTACCTGCAAGCACACAGTAAACCAAAAGTAGTCAAGACAAACAACAACATGGCATTAGTAGGTTAATTTAATCATGAACATGGTACTAAAAGATCCACATGGCATGCACAACTGAACGTGATACAACTAGAACAAGCATAGCATGAACATACGAACATGATAATACTACATGCAACATGATGATACTAACATGCACCAACTTACTCTGCTCGGGTTAGCACGTAACCCTCACATGAACAAACTTACCACCACAGACATGACACGATCATCTCAGGATCAAATCAAGCTTGGTATAAACAATACCGTAGCAATCATTAAATGACCACAAGGAGCTTGAGCTTTACCCTTTATTCTCGCACAACATCATGAATATCCAACAACTCGGTATCCTCGATACCACGGTGATTATTCCGGCGGTCACAACCATGGCCAACACATGGTCTCAAACGGCGATCCTTCCGACGATCACAACCAACTTGTCTCAACATCGAACCGGGGTTGTTATTAAGCAAGTTATTATTATCATTACTGTTGACTCACAGTGTGACCAACACGAACTGGGCCCTTATCTGCGGGCACAGCTATCGATAGATTTAGACACACACACACACTCAGTAGAGGTAGCACACTGTACCCACACCACAGAACCTATGGCCTCCCAATCTCATTCGGGTGGACCAACGGCGTTCCGACAAAACTGTCCTACTGCCATGACACTCTCCCGGCCACTCCGACTCACTCCCCACTTGGCTAGTCCTGGGTGGCCCCATGTCTACCAAAGACACAACGACCACCGTCGTGGACAAACGGTCCCAAACGGGGACCCGAGCTCAAAACAACAACAACAACGGGCACACAAGGTTATGTCCGCCTACCTGATCAGGGTAGCGCGCGCCCATAACCTTCCCTCGTTGAAGGCACCGGCGAGAGGCATGACAATAGACCCAGTTAGGGCCTTCCCGTAAAGGCAAGTGTGGCTGCGCTGGTCAGCTTGATTTGGTGGCACCATGACTCAGCCAACAGTTGTTCAAGTTCAATTTAATCCGGTTAAACTTGAATGCAAAAATGCTGAGCCATGATAAAATAATATGATGCAACTACAATGCATGAGCATGATATCAACATAAGCATGGAGGTGCAACATAAGCATCGAGCATAACCACAATGAAGCATATATGCAAATGAGCATGGCATACTGACTAGCATAAATATTACAAGCATACGCTACTCATGGCATACATGACTACGAGCATCATAAATAAATACCATGAAAGAACATAACAAGAACACTACCAAGTAAGCATGTAATCAACTAGTTGCAACAGAACATGCATATCAATGGTACTTGACAGACAATAAGCATGCATCAGCATAAACATTACTAATACCAGCATGTAATTCTACTACCAAGCATACATGTGAACAAGATTCCAACGAGTAATACAAGATAACAAGAAGCATCTGATCATAGCATGACAGTGAACAAGAAACCACGAGCATAACCGAAACAATGACATCAGTAGCAATCAAGCAGACATATAGCATTTAAACTTTTATTTTCAAGTTGAAAACCATGGCTAATGCATGGCTATCATGCAACTGGTTATTGTGGCTTGCCTGGAGTGACGGAGACTCCGGGAAGTAGAGCGGTGAAGCCGCGAAACACCGAAACATTTCTCTCTCGGAGGGGACTGATTAGGGGCAAGGGTATAATGGTCTTTTTCAGAATGTCAAACCATAGTGAAAAAGATACCAACACAACGGGCTCGACGTGGGCTTTGGAATCACCTGATTCGGAATTACGGTTGTGAATATATGAGGTGTTGAAGCTCAAGGACCTATCTGTGAGTATTTCTGCTACAAACAAGTCCCTGGCGGCTGAAACACAAAGCGCATATAAGAAAATATTTTTCCAGAATAGGAAAACGTAATTTGGGCTGGAAGCAGAAGGAAACTACGCTTTCATAAATGGAAAATGTATTCTGGAGAATACGTCTCCACTTACGTGACGTGGCGGTGGCAGGTCAACGTATGTGAGACTTACGTGCGGGGCCCGCGTGGTGGTGGGGCCTACTGTCAGGTTCTTCTTCCTCCTCCTCCCGCTGGATCTCCTCCTTCCTCCCGACAGAAGCAGGGGAGGCCGCGGCCAGCGACGGCCCGACTGGCTCCGGTGGTATCCGCCAAGAGGAGGCCACCAGCGAGAGCGGGGAGAGGGGCCACCTCCATCCCGCATCGAAGAAACGCTGGGGAAGGCCCTGGGGCGACGGGGCTCGCGGGGCAGAGGACTCAGGCAGCGCGCCCGTTCTAGCGGCTCCGACCACGGTTCGTCGAGCTCCGACCAACGGCGTGCTTGGGGAAACAGGGCGCGCCCGCCGATGCAGATCACAGGCGTCGAGGAGCCCTAGGGAGGGAGGAGACGGGGCTGTGGCGGAGGTTGGCGTCGGGCTCCAATGAACTCACGGCTGTAGGCGAGGGCAGGAGGAGAGAGGCTACATGGTGGCTTCCAGGAGGTGGTTCGAGGCTCTGGTGGATAAGAGGAGGACGGAGGGGTGCTGTCTTGCCGGAATTTAGCCGGAACCGAGCGGCGGCCATGGTGGCAATGGCGAGCACAGAGAGTTTCTCGAGCTCGGGAAGAAGGCTGGAGAGGTTGCTGGGACTGAGTGAGGTCGAGTTGTGAGCTCAAACGGGGGAGGGGTGGCCTTATATAGCTGCGGGGCGAGGTGCCGAGCCGGTCACCGCCGCACGAGCGTGGCCAAGGCTCTGGCGAGGTGCAGCGTTCACGGGAGGGCACGGGAAGGCGACGACGGGGGTGCGGACGAGCCACAATGGAGCACTGTGCAGGAGGGGCCGAGGGGCACAGAGGAGGAAGACGCCGCGACGCGAATAGAGCCGATTGGCTACAGATCGCTAGTGGGTGTGCGGCAACGAGCACCGACGGCGAAGCTGCTAGAGGGGGAGAAGGGTCCGGGGAGAAGACGGCGGCTAGGGGAAGATGCCAGACATGGTCGTGCTCGCTGCGACGCTGAGCGAAGGAGGGGCCCAAAGCAAACAACGGCCAGTTCACGCACACTGCATGCCAAAGCGGTGGTCACCGCGCAAGCTGGCATGGAGAAAGTGCCAATGGTTGGCAAATGTTGTCTAGTGGTAAGTTCATCCAACGTAGGTTTAAACTGCGGCGGTAACTTGGTGAAAGTTGATATAGTTAAATTGAAATCTACCTCTGAAGATTACCGCAGTAAACTTGATCATGAAACAATGATCAACTGAGGTAAGATTAGAGGCAAACGAGTTGTCTAGGGTGATTAGCTTAGGAAGGACTACAATCCTGTGAGTTTTGAGATGATTTGGACCAACCTTTAATATAGTTGCTTCACAACTGCATAAATTAGACCAGAAACAAGATGATGAAGTAGCACTCACTTGGAGTAACCACTTGAGCTGAAATTTGGTGTAGAGGGATTATTTGACCATATGGAGCTGGTGTAAAAAGCTCAAGCCATTTGGAGTTACCAAAGTGGCACTTTCTTCACAAAGCTCCATTCTGGACAGAATCTAGGAAAATTTACTCATGGTAAATGGATAACTGGATTGATCCAAAACTTGGTGGAGAGGGTAGATGTAAATGTAAGAAAGTGAAATATTTACCAGAAACCAAGATTTGAAGCTGAGCTCACATGGATGATCTCTCACATCCCTACTCAGTGCTTGCATTAGGACTAGCTAGAGTGTGCATCATGTTTACTTTCTACAGAAACTTGAAATGGGAATGACAAAAACCCCAGCACCCCTCTTCTAACAACTAGGGTTTAATAAAATCTTTTCCAATGTACCTAAAATGCCCTTCAAAAATGTTCATCATCTTTGCCTTGGTCTTAAACCTGTGACAAAAAATGGTGCACAATTTTCTAGGACATCCAAAGGTCTCTGGATTAATTCA
The DNA here is from genome assembly GCA_902687465.1 of Secale cereale. Lineage (NCBI taxonomy): Eukaryota > Viridiplantae > Streptophyta > Magnoliopsida > Poales > Poaceae > Secale > Secale cereale. Next base: position 267,292,334 of record LR738712.1, on the reverse strand, counting down.
TATTGTATTTGCATTTGGGCATTTAAATGCTATAAAATATTTTAGGTGCCCAAATAATCATAAACTAAAATGTTCCATGTTGTTCATATTATATACAGTGGGCATGACTTGTTTTATGATTTATAAAGATGATCTGGCATTTTTATTAATTCAACAAAGTTGAAAAAGAAACAAAACAGAAAGAAAAATAGAGAAAGAAGAGAGAGAGAGGGCACATCCACCTACCTGGACTAGCCGGCCCACCTGGCGGCCCAGTACTGTGCTGGCCCGAGCCAGCCAACTGCTTCGGCAGCCAGGCAGGCAGGTGACGCCGGCGCACGACCGCGTGCCACCGCGGCAGCTGCTTGCCGCCCTAGCCACCACCTCGCCGCGGGAACGGCCTGGACGTCCTCCACGTTGCGCCCCGAAGACGCTGGACGTCTCCTTTCCTCCTCTGTCTCTCTCCCTCACCCTCCCCGCGCCATGGCCGACGCAGCCGCCGCCGTCCTGCCGCCATAGCCATAGCCACTGAGATCCCCTCGCCTCGCCGTCATGTCCCCGAGCTCCGCCACCGTCTACTACTTCTCCCCGTCAAGCCACGCCTCGTCGGAAGCTCCAACACGCCATCCTCGAGCACTTCTCCCTCGTACGGCCGTCGAGATCGCCGGCGACCACACCGTCGCAGCAGCTCGTCCCTGACTTCGCCGTCAACTCCAACGCGACCGTCGTGAGCCTGGCTACCTCCCCATCCTCTCCGATTCCCCCTCGTGCTCTGTAACGACTACACGAATCTCACCCGCATGCGCCACCGCGGAGCTCGTCGCCGACGAGGCTCCGGCCATCCAACGGCCGCGCCACCCTGTCCTTTAGCTTCACCGCACCTCCAGGAGCCTATAGCACCTCACCACGAGCCTCGCCGTGCCCTCTAGCGACTAGCCCGAGCTCACCCGAGCTCCGGCAGCCGCTGGACTAGTCGCCGACGCCTTTTCCGGCGACACCGAGGCCAACCACCACCACCACTCAATGCGGCACTTCACCAGCAGCACGTAGACGTGCTCCGCCGTCGAATTGGTCACCGGAGCACGAATCCCGCACCCCACCGCTGCGTCTGGCCTCACCGGCGGCTAAACGCCGGTCTGTTTGACCCCGTTTGACCACGGGTGGGCCCAGGTTGACCCCCTGGAGTCAATGACAGGTGGGCCCAGGCGGCTAAGTTAATTAGGATTAGCATTTTAATTTAATTAGTTAACCTAATGACACTGACACGCGGGACCCACCAGTCAGGTTTGACCTGGACCAGGTCTGTTGACCTGCTGACGTCAGCATGATGTCATGCTGATGCAGTAAATGCTTTTCTGGGATTATTTGTTTAAAAACAATTCAGGAAATTCCAGAAAATGCTTTATTCTTCAAAAAATTATATAAATTCAACAATAGCTCGGATGGAAAAGATTTATATATGAAAATTGATCATAAAAATCCAATCTTTCCAATGGCACTACTTTCATGCATGTTTGAGCAAGTTAACCTTGTTGTTCACATCAAAACATGATAATGCACTTTAGTAAATAATAGTTTGGGTATAAATTTGAATCTTTGATTCAAATGGGCTCAAACCTTTCTGTTTATAGTTGCATTAGCCGAAAACACATTCATCTTGCCATGTCATGAGCATGCATCATATTGTGGCATTTGTTTGTATATTGATTGTATTGTCGGTGTTCTCCGTGGTAGGTCCTGCTCCCGAGTATACAACTGCGTATCGAACTGAAGAGCAGTACCCGACAACCAATCTGTCAGGCAAGCAACCATTCATCATTCCTATACAGACCCATCTTCTCGCTCCTGCTCTCTTTTACTGCATTAAGGCAACAGCGTGTGAACTGCTACTTGCAGCGGTAGTTGAACCCTATTCCTTTGCATGACCTGTCATTGCCATAGTAAATAGTTGACACCCACTTGCATGTGTAGGAGTTGATTGAGCCATGTGATGTGTGTTCCACCATGCTATTTGTTTATGCTGCCTGCTATGCTTAGAGTTGTGTCAGGTCTAGTTCATCTGGGTGATGGATCAGAGTGAAATGATCATGCTCGATAAAGAGAGGGAAGTGTGGAACATGTTTGGTAAAGGTATTGATGAAAGGCCATGTAGGAGTACATGGTGGGTTGTTTCATTGGAACCGTCCTTAGGACCCGAGTTCTGTATGTGTGATTCAAGTTACAGCTACTACCACACATTGGGCTCCGGGCGCTCCAAGCTCTCTCGACTTATTAACTGCCCTTGTCCTTTGTCCAGGAGTTGCAACTAGTTTCTGGTGTTTGTAGTTTACTGGTGGTCGTGCACAGCGCTGACCCTCGGGGTGGGCTGTGATGCGGCAGGTACGTGGACGGGTGTACCGATCCCCCGTTTGGTGACTCGGGAACCTTGTACACATCGTTTGGGGCCGTGAGCGGCACCCCGACCGGATCTCCCCACGGATGGAACCCAAATAGGCGATAAACCTAGACTAGGGACTTGTGTAGTTAGTCAGGTCGTGGCCGACACCCTCACTGGGCTTCCGCTTGAAGGTTGCCGAGTACATGTCGAGTAAACGGCGATAAGTGCTGGAAGCGTGTGTGAAGAAGTACACCCCTGCAGGGTTACCAATCTATTCGAATAGCCGTTGTTCGTGGTACGGACCACTTGGTTGCTTATACAGTTCATAGACAAGTTGATGGATACTACTAAAAGCCTCAAGACAAGTGTGAGTGTCGTGGATGGCCCTTCCGTAGGATGACGAAAGAGGATCCACGGTGGTGTATTGTTGTGGTGAGTAGAGGACTCGTGTACGTAGTCTTATCTTGCAGTCTGCTGAGAATTGTAGTATAGGTTAGACAAGAGTCAAAGATGGCTTGCTGCAATGAACTCCACTACCCTTGTTGATAATGATGCATATATGATAGGTTTTGTTGTAAGTATTGGTGAGTACCTTTGTACTCATGTTTGTTTAATAACTGTTGCAGAGGAGAACCCTGCCCCTTCGGATGGGTTTTACATAGACGTTGACGTCGACGAGTAGCTTGCTACCCAGACGGAGATCCTGAGCTTGTGAAAGGCCTTATAGATAGTCAGGCTACACCAAGCCTGTTTTATTTCCAAGTTGTCACTACTCAGACATGTTAGCTTCCGCTTGTGCTTGTATGATTGTATGACTTGAGTGGGTCATGTGACCCCTATCTGTATGGATATGTTATGTATGGCTCTTCGGAGCCTCTTAAATAAAGTACTTTGAGTCGTAGAGTTCTGTTGTGATGTAATGTTGTATTTGCACATATTGAGCATATTGTCTGTATGTTTGAAATGCTTGGTATGTGTGGGATCCGACACCTAGTTGTTTACCCTTGGTAGCCTATCTTACAGGGAAATGCCTCCTAGTGCTTCCACTGAGCCTTGGTAGCTTGCTACTGCTCCGGAACACGTAGGCTGGCCGACATGTGTCCTTCTTCGTTCCTGTGTCTGTCCCTTATGGGAAATGTCACATTCGTTGCTGGGTCATGGATGCCTGGCTCTGTAATTTACTGCCACTTTTGGTTTATACCTAGCCATGTCGGCCCGGGTTCTCTGTCATATGGATGCTAGCGACACTATCACATACGTGTGCCAAAATGCGCAAACGGTCCCGGGCCATGTAAGGTGGCACCCGTGGGGATACCGTGCGTGAGGCCGCAAAGTGATATGATGTGTTACAAGCTAGATCGGTGTGATTTAGGATCGGGGTCCTGACATGATCTCCATGAGCTCAAATTTGGTGGAGATTCATGATTTGATCAAATGAAGGATGTGACCAAGTTTGATCTCATTTGGACATGCCTCGAATATATTTCCTTCACGAAGTTCCTTTCTGGACAGAAACTTTGGAAAATCACTGAAAAATATTTACTAGGCAAATGAGTCTGAAATTTGGCACATGGCAAAGATATGGACATGAAAAATGTCCAAGAAGTTTGGAGTCAATGGGGAAAAGATAAATAGCACTTCTTTCACAAAGTGCCATTTAGGACATAATAGGAAAATGATTATTGGAGGATTATCTTTGAACATGGCAATGAAATGTTTTGCCATATTTGATCAAGATATGACCCAAACAATTTATGAGAATTATTTGGAAATTTTTAGAATGGCAGAGATATAGGTTGCTTCACAACCTAGGGAAAAAAGAATTATTCCTTTAATAGAAAAGGAATATGCCTTGGAAAAATGATTTTCGATTAGGTCAAGGATGAAAATGACACGGTCTTAGGATGATGAGGAGGATGGCAAGCCACTATAAAACCTAGGAAGACATGATCTTCCCAAGTTTCACAACCATAGAGCCACTGAAAAGCAAATAAAATCAAGAAATCCAAGAAAATTAAAAGAAAAAGAAAAAGGGAAAATCCAGGCTGTCACACATGCAGGCGTGCAACACTGACACGTACACATGCACGCACAAACACACGCACGCACACACACATGCATGCAACACTAAAACGTACACATGCACGCACGCAACACTCGCCCGCCTGCATGCACACAACACACGACGCAAGACACAGGCTCAACCTATACATGCATGCAGTCTTTGTTAAGGACATGGATTGTTACGAGTATTAATCAATCTTATGTGTGATAAGCAGAACATTGTTGTTTGCAGCTGTCTTTATGAATCACAACGTATTGAACGGGCTATCAACATATATATGAAAAATTTAAAATTATAGATTATATAGTAGGCTCATCAACCTACATGAATTAGATCACGTCACACTCAATGAACAATCATCGGTTTATGAAATTCCCGCTTCTCACCGCCCTGGCCCACCAAACGCTCATCTGTCGTAAACTGCCTGCGTTGGGTCACTAACATGCAGGCCACATATCCAACGAGCCCACACGTTAGTGGAAGAACAACACGGTGTCGTACATCAAAGTCGAGGGCGCCGCTTGCTACACGCCTGGCTGAAGACGCCTCCTTGCCACATTGAAACTCCTCCATGAAACCCGTGTGGAAGCCGAGAAACCCACTTCGGCCACACGTCCGTTCATGACAGGGCCGGCATTAAACACAAAGCCAACCAAGCTCCTCGCATCCACCGTCTATTTAACCTACTATTTAAATGAGGCCAGATGTCGACCAAGAATCGCACACCTCCGCCGCTCCCCTATCTCCTGCTTCACCATTTTCTCCACTCTTACAATGTCTTACTAAGACTAGTTATCCGGCATCCAAACCGGCTGGGTGGCCCGCCGAGCCCGCTGGATACAAGCTATGTAGCTCGTTCATACACCTCCTCCCATCGCCCATCGGAGCCAGTTGACGCCCAAAGCTGGCGCGTGGTTCCGTAACTCATCGCTCATGGCCATCTCGACAAGGAGCGGCGAGCTGCTCCACGCCGGCACATCGAGATCACGGGCGTCATCACTGTCGTCCACGTCGCCGCCTCGTACCGCATCTCCCGTGTCTGTGGCCGGGACTCCCATGCTTGCGGCCGCGCCATGCGAGCAGAGACAGAAGTCGGGTGCATAGAGAGAGATGAGTCGGCGACCATCGCCTCCGCATCCGCCTCCATCGAGGAGAAGTAGAACACGGGAGGCCGCCGCCACTTGGGTCCCATGATGGCCACCCCCGAAGCGACGCTGGCGTGCACAACAAGTGTCTTGCGTGATCCTTCCGTTGCGAGGACATTCGTCGACCCCGCATGGGCTCCACCGAAGTGGAGAAGCCCTCTTCGGACTCCATGTTGGGCATTAGCCAACAATGTTAGTGGAGCGGTGGGGAAGCGAGCCGTCCTTCGCGCTGAAGCATATACCTCCAGGGCTCGCTGCAGTCCGGTGATCGTGCTGCCGGACATGAGGTAGACAAATGGATTCGTGGGCAACCATTTAGGTTTCTTATTATACCTGTGTTCTTCAGGAGTAGCACCGCTTAGTTGATTTGAATGTAATGAAATCCGTCAAGTTTATATGAAAATTCGGTATTTTATATGAATTCCGTCATTGTTTATATGAAATATCGCCATGTTTGCATGAATTTCGTCTGTTTGGTTGGGTTGCTATCAGAATGTGTGCGGCTATGGTTGTATGGCGTAATTTGCGGGTCGTCGGTCGGTCTGCGGCCTGCTCGGGCGGCAAGGTGGGTCAAATAAAGCACAACTCGTGCGAGCTCATCCCCAACGCGCGCACTAGATGATGCCTGAGCACCCGAGCTCTTCCTCGTTCATCGCTGGCAAAGGAACGGGTGGACAAAAGGGCTGCTAATATTTTGGCTACCCCGGGCAAGATCCAAACAGCACCGTCTAGCCCACCTATTAGCCTTAGGAAGCATAAGAAAGTATAAGAGAAATATTACTAATTGGACAAATGTGGTGCTAATCAATACTTTATAAATTTCTGCTACGGCCCAACTTAGAGGCTGGTTAGAGTCTCTATACATAGTGGTTTTTTTCATTTGATAAGAGGCAAACCATGTGGGGCCTACCTTAGAGGCAATGCTCTATACACCATAGATTCTCTATAGTACTACTTTTGATGTGTCTCGTCCCGTCAACTCACAGAACAAGGGGTAGCTTCCTTAGTACGCCCTCTCCCCCGCCCACAGGTGCGGTGGCTCACAGAGACGCAGGACGAGGAGACGCTTGCTTATTACTATGCCTACGCCCACTCCCTCCCCCACGCGCCCGATAGCTCGCAGGATGAGGAGAAAATTTTACTACTCCCTCCATTAGACATATAATACTCTCCTACCTTGGTTAGAGAGATTATCATATTGTTTGAAATAATATATGTCTTTTAGTAGTAGGAGTAGTTCAGTTGTAGAAGTAGTACTACAACAATTTCCTTGGAGTCTGTTCTGCAGCAAGCTACCCTAGGCTATGTTACTACTCCCTCCTTTCCAGTTTAGGCAAAATTTCAGAATCTCTCCAACCAAGGTAGATGGTGAGTAGTGGAACTAATTTCGTAGTTTGCACAAGTACTTAATTAGTACGCTCATTTTTCTCAAAATGTTATGTTTACCGATGCATTAATTACAATGAATGCATGCATGACCACTAAGTTTCCATGAACTTCTACATGCATTGGTGAGTTTTCTCTTAATACTACTTGCATAGGGTGATTTAATGCACCTCGAAATCCAAACATGTGATGGTAAGTACTACTCCCTCCATTCCTAAATAATAAGTCTTTTTTAGACATTTCAAATGGACTACAACATACAAATGTATGTACACATATTTTAGAGTGTTGATTCACTCATTTTTCTTCGTATGTAGTCACTTTTTGGAATATCTAGAAAGACTTATATTTAGGAACGGAGGGAGTACTCCCTCCGTCTAGGTATATAAGTCACCTTACGAAATCAAATAGTCCCAAAACACATAGGCATGGTGCATTAACTCTCACGTTGTTTCTTGTTTTTTGACATAAATAAAGGAATCAACCAATAGGAGATGTGGGGCATGCATGCTTTTAATGACTTGAGACTACCAAACATGACATGCAATGGTCAGTTCATTACATGCAATGATATTAACTAGCGAACAAACATTGCGTTCTCCTGTTTTCCTCTCCACCTTGGTCGCGGTGCACAACCAAAGATGACTTATTCACCTAGACGAAGGGAGTAGTAGAATTGAGACTTATAAAACGAAAAAACAATTTTTTTAGACGAGCTCTATAAAACGGAAAGGAGGGAGTAATAAGTAGTTGATAACCCACAAGTATAGGGGATCGCAACAGTTTTCGAGGGTAGAGTATTCAACCCAAATTTATTGATTCGACACAAGGGGAGCCACAGAATATTCTCAAGTATTAGTAGTTGAGTTGTCGATTCAACCACACCTGAAAGACTTAATATCTGCAGCAAAGTATTTAGTAGCAAAGTAGTATGGAAGTAACGGTAACGGTGGCAAAAGTAACAGTAGCAGTTTTATAGCAACCGTAACAGTGGCAATGAAAAAGTAACTAAGCAATGATCAATATGTGAAATGCTCGTAGACATTGGATCAGTGATGGATAATTATGTCAGATGCGATTCCTCATGCAACAGTTATAACATAGGGTGACACAGAACTAGCTCCAGTTCATCAATGTAATGTAGGCATGTATTCCGAATATAGTCATACATGCTTATGGAAAAGAACTTGCATAACATCTTTCGTCCTACCCTCCCGTGGCAGCGGGGTCCTATTGGAAACTAAGGGATATTAAGGCATCCTTTTAAAAGAGTACCAGACCAAAGCATTAACACTAAGTGAGGACATGAATTCCTCAAACTACGGTCATCACCGGGAGTGGTCCCGATTATTGTCACTTCGGGGTTGCCAGATCATAACACATAGTAGGTGACTATTGACTTGCAAGATAGGATCAAGAACTCACATATATTCATGAAAACATAATAGGTTCAGATCTGAAATCATGGCACTCGGGCCCTAGTAACAAGCATTACGCATAGCAAAGTCATAGCAACATCAATCTTAGAACATAATGGATACTATGGAACAAACCCTAACAAAACTAACTCGATTATATGGTAAATCTCATCCAACCCACCACCGTCCAGCAAGCCTACGATGGAATTACTCACGCACGGCGGTCATCATCATGAAATTGGTGATGGAGGATGGTTGATGATGACGACGGCGACGGGTTCCCCTCTCCATAGCCCCGAACGGACTCTCGATCAGCCATCCCGAGGGAGATTAGGGCTTGGCGGCGGCTCCATGTCGTAAAACATGATGAATCCTTCTCTCTGTTTTTTTCTCCCCGAACGTGAATATATGGAGTCGGAGTTCAGGTCGGTGGAGCTCCAGGGGGCGCACGAGGCAGGGGGCGCCTAGGGGGGAAGGCACCCCCACCCTCATGGACTGGGTGTGGGCCCCCTAATGCAGATTCTTCCACCTGTATTTATTATTATTTCCAAAACTTGTCTCCGTGGATTTTTAGGTCATTTTGAGAACTTTTATTTCTGCACAAAAATAACACCATGGCAGTTCTGCTGAAAACAGCGTCAGTCCGGGTTAGTTCCATTCAAATCAGGCAAGTTAGATTCCAAAACAAGGGCCAAAGTGTTTGGAAAATTTGATACGTTGGAGACGTATCAACTCCCCAAGCTTAAACCTTTGCTTGTCCTCAGGCATTTCAGTTGACAAACTGAAAGTGATAAAGAAAAAACTTCTACAAACTCTGTTTGCTCTTGTTGTTGCAAAAATGTAAAGCTAGATTCAAGTTTTCAGCAAAGATTATGAACTAACCACATTCACAAGAACATTTAGGTCTCAGGTTTACTCATATCAATGGCATAATCAACTAGCGAGTAATAATAATAAATCTCAGATGACAACACTTTCTCAAAACAATCATAATATGATATAACAAGATGGTATCTCGCTAGCCCTTTCTGAGACCGCAAAACATAAATGCATAGCACCTTTGAAGATCAAGGACTGACTAGACTTTGTAATTCATGGTAAAAGAGATCCAGTCACAGTCATACTCAATGTAAATTAATAGAAATGCATGTAAATGACAACGGTGCTCTCAAACTGGTGCTTTTTAATAAGAGGAGATAACTCAACATAAAACTAAATAGATAGGCCCTTCGCAGAGGGAAGCAAGGATTTGCAGAGGTACGAGAGCTCGAGTTTTGAAACAGAGATAAATAATACTTTCGGCGGCATACTTTCATTGTCAACATAACATCCAAGAGATCTGGAGACCTTGCATGCTACACACATTATAGGCGGTTCCCAAACAGAATGGTAAAGTTTGTACTCCCCACCACCAACAAGCACACTCCACAGCTGGTCCGAAACAACGGGTACCGTCCATACGAACAACAGTCCTGGGGGAGTTTTGTATGCAATTATTTTGATTTTCTTTGAGCATGGTACTGGGCATACCTTTTATCAACCATTTTATCGTGAATGATGATCGGAGTCCACTCATCATGAGAATAACCCACCTAGCATGGAAGATATAGACAGCCCTAGTTGATACATGAGCTATTCGAGCATACAAAATGGAATTTCATTTGAAGGTTTAGAGTTTGGCACATACAAATTTACTTGGAACGATAGATAAATACCGCATTTAGGAAGGTATGGTGGACTCATATGGAATAACTTTGGGGTTTATGGAAGTGGATGCACAAGCAGTATTCCCGCTTAGTACAAGTGAAGGCTAGAAAGAGACTGAGAAGCGACCAGCTAGAGAGCGACAATAGTCATGAACATGCATTAAGATTAATCAACAATGTGTGCAAGCATGAGTAGGATATAAATCACCATGAACATAAGTATCGTGAAGGCTATGTTGATTTTGTTTCAACTACATGCATGAACATGTGCCATGTCAAATCACTCGAATCGTTCAAAGGAGGATACCACCCTATCATACCACATCACAACCATTTTAATAGCATGTTGGCATGCAACGTAAATTATTATAAACTCCTAGCTAATTAAGCATGGCATGAGCAACTATAATCTCTAATTGTCATCGCAAACATGATTCATTCATAATAGGCTGAATCTGTCGGCGTCCTCGGAACCAGGGTACCTAGACTTGCCTGTCTGCGGGCCGCGACGCGCTCCTACAAGCGGCCTGGTACGGCCCAGCTAATCGACCAGCTGCTCAAAACCCTCACGAGGGGCCAAGCCTCGCGAGGAGAACGACGCCAAGACCCCCTCGAGAGCGGCCTCGACAAGGCGTTCCGGAGGGGCGGGGAATCCAAGGCCATGCCTGCCTCACGAGGAGGCAGTGATGTCAGCAGTGACGCACCGCGCTAGCGAGTACCAGCGTCCGCTAGCGGCACAGCTGGCATTTCGGTGCAAAGGAGACAGCACAGCCGTTGGTTCCCAAGGAGTGGGGCAAAGCTTTCCTCTTTGGTGCAACAAGACCGAAGACCGCAAGGACGATAAGGAGGATGTCATCGTCGAGCCCACCATCGCGTCACCGCCTGATCCTTTTGTAGGCGAAGACTGCTTTTGTCAGGGTAGGAACGTCCTTGTGTTCCCGCTCAAAATGGCCGTTGTGCAATCCCTACCCGCCTAAACATTTCGGGGGAAGAGGACCGTGGCCGCCTATATAAGTAGCTAGAACCTCCACACCCAGAGGACATGATCATTGACTCACACACTTTACCACCGCACAAGGAGCAAGAACACTAGCCTCCCGACCTTCTTGAGCTCGCCTCCTGAGCTCAGGAACCCTTGTACCAGTTCATATTCTATCTCGCCCGAAGCCAATCCACCAAAGCAGGAAGTAGGGTCTTACACCACACGGTGGCCCGAACCTGGATAAACTCTTGTGTGGGTTTGTTCGTTGTTTGCTTGAATCCTTCCACCGAGACAAGAGTGAGGCGCTAGTTAGACGTGAGTGGGAGAGATCTTCGTTCACGCCCGTGTGTACGAACTTAACGGGTTTTGCGGAGCCCTGAATCCGACATTTGGCACGCCAGGTAGGGGGCGTGTCGAAATCTCGCCTCGCCGACGACCTCGTCGCGTTCTCGTCACCGACCGTGCTCCACAGCCATGGTGGACACACGCCGAGCTCGTGCCGCCTGCCGTGCTGCGAACATCGCTCAGACAGCGCCCGCGGGCAACGGCGCACTGCTCTGCCCCAACTCGACGGTCGCCAACGCCGGCACCGACCCGGCTGTCCACAAGCAGCAGGACTCCTCGCTGCCGCTGCCCATGCGGCGGGACGGCCGCACGGCAACACCTTCACCCTCGTCGGCCATAGCGTCGTCCTCGCCGGTCCGCCGTGGGCCGGTCTACCAGCAGCCTGCGCTACTGATGGCGCGGGAGCTCTTGCGCTACCGCCCGACAGATGATCTCTACGACGAGTGGCTCCATCGCATCACCGAGCTCGTCAACGCAGCTGGGGAAGCGCCTGCACCAACGCACTCCTCACGTCCTCCGTCGCCCCCGGCGGCGAACAAGGGCCGTGGGGTCCCGGCTCCGCCTCACCTTCACCCCGCCGGCCAGGAGGGCCGGCGCGAGGCCCCTCGACGTGAACAACCCCACATAGCCCACGCCCGCGACGAGGAGTGTTGCCAGGTGATCTCGCACCCACATGCAGGGGCTCATGGCCCCTCTGGCCCAGAGCGCCCAGACCACGCGCCACAGGAGGTGGTGGTGCCAGCACCTCGAGAACCAGCATCACAGGTGCAGGGGGCGCCTGTGATCATGAGCGTGTGCGGGTGTGGCGCCCTAGCTCCCGAGCTACGGCGCCTCGTTTGGCCCGGCAAGTTCTAGCCGGACCTGCCTCCGCGCTACGACGGCACCACCGTCCCCACAGAGGTCCTCCAACTCTACGAGCTGAGCATTGAGGCGTCCAACGGCACTGAGCAGGTCATGGCGAACTGGTTCCCCATGGCTCTGAAGGACTGATGGCTTCTCGCCCCTCGTTGGTTACCCCAAGTGGAAGGTTTGAGATGCAGTGTAGCGGTAGTTTTCCCTTGGTAAAGAAAGCAAGGATCGAATCCCCTGAGACTCCGAGGGTCAACAAGAAGGTGTCAACTGCTAGCGGCTCAACTTAGCGATCGACATGACCTGCACACAAATACAAATAACTTTGCTCCCAACGAGTACAGAGAGGTTGTCAATACCTCCGGCCTTGTCGTTTACAAAGGATCAAACGCAAGAGATAATAGTGATAGGTATGACTGCAAATAGTAAATACGAACAGAAGGTAAATAGCGGATGTGATCAGTGATGGTAATATGGACCGGGGTCCCATGATGTTCACTAGTGATGTCTCTCTCCCAAAAGACGATAAAACAGCTAAGCAAGGTAAATGAATTACAGCTGGGCAATTGACAGGATTATGTGCGCAAACCAATGCTAACTATGCTGCAAAGAAAGGTAGAGGCTCAAAAGCATGGGCGGTACGCCAAGGCAAGTAGACCGAAATCCATCTGCATCTACTACTAATCATCCACCTTGAGATATCTATCCAGAACATCTCGCTGGTATTAAGTTGCGAGTCCCACCCATAGTGTAAACTCAAAGCAACAGACAACTGCATTAAAAGAACTTTGTGTAAAGTAAACAATCCTTGCACCCGCAAGTACAAGCACCGTTGTTTTCCCCCTTGTGGCAACAGTACATCCCCTAGACTCATGTTTCTGTCACTCAAGCTAGTCATCGAGGGGCATGAACCCACAATCAAGCATAACGTTCCCTCTTGGAGTTACTACCTACTACTTAACCAAAGCAATAAACAGCAATGGAGAACATGCAAGAATTACTCAAGAACATAAATATAAAAGAGGTGAATCAAATATATTACTCAAACACAATCTGAACATAATCTCATAATCCATTGGATCCCAGCAAACTCATCATAGCAACAGCATAAGGATTACATATGTGCCTCGATCATGTAGGGCAGCTCACGAGGTCTAATCGGTGAAGAACAAAGAGGGGAGGAGAACATCACATAGCTACTGGTCATGGACCCATGGTCCAAGGGAGACTACTCATAACTCATCCGGGAAGCGTCCATCGTGGTGGAGAAGCTCCCGGTGGTGATCCTCCCCTCCTGCAGGGTGCCGGGAAGAGTTCTCCTGGTGCTCCCGATCTTGGAAGCGCGGTGGCGGCGGAACAGAGATGAGATCGCGAAAAAGGGTTCCGTCCTCGAGGGTTTCGGGACGCGGTGTAAATATATGCCAAAGGGGTGCGTCAGAAGAGGCCAGGGGGGCCCAGGCGCCCTGGCGACGCGGCCAGGAGGGGGGCCGCCCCCTCTGGTCGCCTGGAGCCCTGGTGGCCCCCCTCTGGCCCTACTTTGGCCGCATGGAAGCTTCCGGAACGCTGATTTTTTATATATTTTTCCCGGGATTTTTCTTGCAATTTACGTAATGGGAAAACCTGAAATACAAAAACAGCAGAAAACAGAAACTGGCACTGGGGTGCACTGAGTTAATAGGTTAGTCCAAATATGATCAAAAGTGTATGGAAGTGCATAAATATCATAGCAATATCACACAAAAGAGGCATGGAGCAAGCAGAAATTATAGATACGTTTTGGACGTGTCAACATCCCCAAGCTTAATTCCTGCTCGTCCTCGAGTAGGTAAATGATAACAAGCATAATTTCTGTGGTGACATGCTACCAACCATATAAGAACTTTTCACAGTCACATGACAAATGCTTACTGAGACAATGAATCTGTAGTAATTAAGTTGCCTCATGAGAATATCACAAAGAACTGAAAGTTTTACAATATGATACTGAAACACTCAATAGATTTGTAGTGAGCATGGTGTGCAAACATGACAAAGTGATATCTCGCTTGCCCCCTTTAGTGAAGCAAAACATAAATGCAGGGGCACCTTCAAAGTTTATGTGACGACTAGATACAATGATTTCAGAATAAACGATATCATAATCATGCAAAAGACAATGGTACTTTGGGACAATGAACATTACACTCAGAATGACAATCATGCTCTCAATAGTTGGTGCTTTAAAGAAAGAAGGTGAAGACTCTTGAACCGTGGCTTTTGATGGCAAGGTTGAAAACCCGTGGTCGGAAACAAAAACTAAACATGTACCAGAGCTCTTGGTTTTAAAAATAGAAGTAAAAATTATTTTTTAGAGATGCATATTTCGTCAACGAATGCTAGCAGATAACTCAATTACTTCTTGAGCTGGACAAGTTTCGAGGAACGGCTCCCGCACAAGGACGATCACATCCTCTTAATCTCCTTTGTTTATCACTGCCAAAGTTTTCTGATTTCTAATGAACAAAGCGTGAAGGAGGGTTTGTTTGTTGTATATTTTTTATTGAGCCGGGCGCACTCTTTGCCAGTTCCTTCTCGTATTAGGGGTTTGCACATTAGACATGCAATCCCAGGGTGAAGCTTGTCCAACTTAAAAAGATCATGAATTAACTACTACTTCCTCATGAGCTAAAACAGAGGCACAAAAGAGAAATGCTTTTCATTAATTTCGAGATGGTACACGGAAGTCTTCGTTAGGAATGGCAAGTAAATACCATGTATAGGAAGGTATGGTGGACTCATATGGCATAACTGGTTTAAAGGATTTTGGATGCACAAGCAGTCAGTCCGCTTAGTACAGGCGAAGGTTAGCAAAAGACTGGGAGCGACCAACTAAGAGAGCAATGACGGTCATAATCATGCAGAGCGACAAAGCAACATTGAATCGGGCATGGAAGTTATATCGCTACTCAGAAATTAAAGATCATCAAGGCTTGATAGACTTTCTTTACAGTCTTAAATATGCGTGAGCATATGCCAAGTCAATCAAAATAAATTCTTGAAGGAAGATATCACTAAACCATACCACATCATAGGCAAACAAATCATGTTGGTACTTCAATAACACATTAAGAACCCCCCAGCTATTTGAGACTAACCATAAGAAAAAATGAACTACTAAGCACCATTATGCACATAGCATTTTTATCATAGACATATTAACCAGTGCAACAGAAGCCAACTCTCTTAACAAGATAAGCTTGATAACTCAAGAGAGTTCCAGCGACCAACTAAGCAAAAGCTCTTTAAAAAGTAAAGCATGAAAACTAAGAGTTGAACATGATAGTAGCTATTGAAAGACAAAGAACATACACAGCAAAGATAAACATGAAAATCCCATGTTATGTTCTAGGTTGAAGTGGAGCGTGTTTCTCTCCCACACAAAGAAAGTTGACTTCCAACTCGTTATGAACAGCAAGCAAAGCTAAAGAAAACTAAAGAGGAAACTAAAAGCAAGACGCTCCAAGCATAGCACATAACACATGAAGTGATTAAAATATTGTGGAACGAAAGAAGAACTGATAATTATTGATGGAGAAGGGGATGCACGGGGGCATCCCCAAGCTTAGACGCTTGAGTCTTCTTGAATATTTCTTGGGAGTGCACGGGGGCATCCCCAAGCTTGAGCGTTTGACACTCCTGAATCTTTTTATCATCTTCCCTCGCACACTTGAAAACTCCCTTCATACATAACTCATCATAATCTGATTAGCGAGGTTAGTACCCATAATAAAATAATTTTTCCTTGCTGGAAATAAGGATAATCTTGAAGGTCTACTGTTTATCAAGATTGTCAAAAGGTTTTTGCAAAGAAAAAGCAAGCTCAAGGTTTGCAAAACGAAGAAAAGGCAAAACAGGACAGAATCTGTGAAAAACAGACCAGCAGGTAGTAAATAATTTTTTCAGGGTACTTCTGCAACTCAAATCAAAAAACTCAGAACAGACGCCCGAAAGCCAATTGTATAGAGCACGCTGTAGAAAAAATTCAGACCAAAAAGATAAACTGGTGATTTTATACGAATTTTTCTGTCCAAGGACAGAATCTGTTTCCTGGACAGCACGTCACAACTTTTGAACTTTCTTGCAATCAGAGGCTAAACTTGGCACAAAGCTGAAAAGTAAAGATACAATGATGATGCTGCTGTAGTAACAAACATCAAGACACAACAAAAGCAAAATAAAATTTTATTCATTGTGGGCTGCCTCCCAAAAGCGCTTTCTTTTATGCCTTTAAGCTAGGCATAATGCAAAGAGATCAAGTCTTATCAAGAGTAAAAGAATAGCTAGCCCGTATAACGGACTCAAAAGGTAACTTAATCTTCTTTCTAGGGAAGTGTTCCATCCCTTTCTTGAGAGGAAATTGGAATTTTATATTCCCCTCTTTCATGTCAATGATGGCACCAACGGTGCGAAGAAAAGGACGTCCCAAAATAATTGGACAAGAAGGTTCACATTCAATATCCATAATAGTAAAATCAACGGGAACATAATTGTCATTGACAATGATAAGAACATCGTCGATCCTCCTCAAGGGTTTCTTCATGGAAGAATCAACAAGGAGAACACCAAAAGAACAAGAATCAAAAGGTTTCAATTTAAGCATATCATATATTCTTTTGGGCATAACGGAGGTACTAGCTCCAACATCACATAAAGCATAGCAAGAGAAGTTATTCAACTTAATTTTAATCATAGGATCCCAACCATCTTCTAGCTTTCTAGGTATGGAGGATTCTACCCTAAGTTTCTCCTCCCTAGCTTTGATGAGAGCATTAGTGATATGCTCAGTGAAGGCAAGATTAAGCGTGCTAGTGCGTTTATCTCTAGACATCTTGTGAAGGAAATCAATAACTTCAGAAAGGGTGCAACTATCAAAATCGAGGTCACTACTATCAAGTAAAGTGGTAGTGGTGTCCTTTAGGCTCACTTGTTTCGTAGTTTCTATGGTCATAGCATCACCATTAATAGGTCCAATGGGACCAGGAGTGCATTGGGTGCTAAGAGTTTGGATATCCTCAACAACTTGGATAGTAGCAACAGTGTGGTGAGTAGGAAGGTTCTTAATTCTATCTTCTTCATCCTTTTCTCTAGCCCATCTTTCTTTAAGTTTAGCCAACATCCTAATGTTTTCATTAATTTGCACTTGAATAGCATTCATAGGAGTGGTCTTCCTCTCCTCAAGAGGGGAAGTTCTAATTTTAAGCAACTCTACCTCATGGGCTAAATTGTCTACCTTCGAAGAGAGATCATCTAGTTTGGCTAGTTTTTCTTCTACACTCTTATTGAAGGCTTTTTTGGTAGTGATGAAATCTTTAAGCATAATCTCTAGTTCATAAGTGGAGTTCTTGGTGCTAGGATAAGCATGGTTGTTCCCATAGGAATTAGAGGGGAACGGTCTAGGGTTGCTACCAAAATTACTCCTATAAGCGTTGTTATTGAAATTGTTTCTAGAGATAAAGTTCACATCTACTTGATCTTGAGCAATCAAAGAATTTAAAGTAACATCACGAGGATCAACAGAAGATTGCTTGGAAAGTAGAGACATGATCAAGTCAACTTTTTCATTTAGGGAGGAAATCTCCTCGACAGAGTTTACCTTCCTACCTGTTGGAGCGCGTTCGATGTGCCATTGGGAATAATTGGTCATCATCTCATCGAGAAGCTTCGTGGCAGCACCAAGTGTAGTTGACATAAAGGTTCCTCCCGCGGCCGAATCTAACAAGTTCCGCGAGGTAAAGTTCAAGCCTGCATAAAAAGTTTGGATAACCATCCAAGTAGTCAAACCATGAGTAGGGCAGTTCTTGATAAGAGATTTCATGCGTTCCCAAGCTTGCGCAACGTGTTCATTATCCAATTGTTTGAAATTCATTACGTTACTCCTTAGTTGGATAATTTTAGCAGGTGGATAGTACTTCCCAATAAAGGCATCCTTGCACTTGTCCCAAGAATTTATGCTATTTCTAGGCAAAGATTGAAACCAAATTTTAGCTCCTCCTCTCAAGGAGAAAGGAAAAAGCTTAAGCTTAACAATATTACCATCTATTTCTTGGTACTTTTGCATATCACAGAGTTCAACAAAATTGTTTAAGTGTAAAGCAGCATCATCTCCAGCACCGGAGAATTGATCTTTCATAACTAGGTTCAGTAAAGCAGGTTTAATTTCATAAGAAGGTGCTGAAGTGGCAGGTGTAGTAATAGGCGTGCAGATAAAGTCATCGTTGTTATGACTAGTGAAGTCACAGAACTTGGTGTTCTCGGTGGAACCCATAGCAGCAAGCAAGCAAGATAACTATTTTTGTGACTTTTGATAAAGGGAACTAAAGCAAAAACTGAAAGGTAAACTAACAAGACTAAAAAGCAAAGGTAAAAGATAGCGTGCAACTCCCCTATCTTGAAGAGTGGAATCCCCGGCAACGGCGCCAGAAAACTTTGCTTGATGGCTTCTCGCCCCTCATTGGTTACCCCAAGTGGAAGGTTTGAGATGCAGTGTAGCGGTAGTTTTCCCTTGGCAAAGATACCAAGTGTCGAATCCCCTGAGACTCCGAGGGTCAACAAGAAGGTGTCAACTGCTAGCGGCGCAACTTAGCGATCGACAGGACCTGCACACAAATACAAATAACTATGCTCCCAACGAGTACAGAGAGGTTGTCAATCCCTCCGGCCTTGTCGTTTACAAAGGATCAAACGCAAGAGATAATAGTGATAGGTATGACTGCAAATAGTAAATACGAACAGAAGGTAAATAGCGGATGTGAACAGTGATGGTAATATGGACCGGGGTCCCATGATGTTCACTACTGATGTCTCTCTCCCAAAAGACGATAAAACAACTAAGCGAGGTAAACGAATTACAGCTGGGCAATTGACAGGATTATGTGCGCAAACCAATGCTAACTATGCTACAAAGAAAGGTAGAGGCAAGTAGACCGAAATCCATCTGCATCTACTACTAATCATCCACCTTGAGATATCTATCCAGAACATCTCGCTGGTATTAAGTTGCGAGTCCCACCCATATTGTAAACTCAAAGCAACAGACAACTTCATTAAAAGAACTTTGCGTGAAGTAAACAATCCTTGCACCCGCAAGTACAAGCACCGTTGTTTTCCCCCTTGT
The DNA here is from genome assembly GCA_902687465.1 of Secale cereale. Classification (NCBI taxonomy): domain Eukaryota; kingdom Viridiplantae; phylum Streptophyta; class Magnoliopsida; order Poales; family Poaceae; genus Secale; species Secale cereale. The sequence continues at coordinate 267,272,929 of LR738712.1, read as the reverse complement.
GGCAACAACACATCCCCTAGACTCATGTTTCTGTCACTCAAGCTAGTCATCGAGGGGCATGAACCCACAATCAAGCATAACGTTCCCTCTTGGAGTTACTACCTACTACTTGGCCAAAGCAATAAACAGCAACGGAGAACATGCAAGAATTACTCAAGAACATAAATATAAAAGAGGTGAATCAAATATATTACTCAAACACAATCTGAACATAATCTCATAATCCATTGGATCCCAGCAAACTCATCATAGCAACAGCATAAGGATTACATATGTGCCTCAATCATGTAGGGCAGCTCACGAGGTCTAATCGGTGAAGAACAAAGAGGGGAGGAGAACATCACATAGCTACTGGTCACGGACCCATGGTCCAAGGGAGACTACTCACAACTCATCCGGGAAGCGTCCATGGTGGTGGAGAAGCTCCCGGTGGTGATCCTCCCCTCCTGCAGGGTGCCGGGAAGAGTTCTCCTGGTGCTCCCGATCTTGGAAGCGCGGTGGCGGCGGAACAGAGATGAGATCGCGAAAAAGGGTTCCGTCCTCGAGGGTTTCGGGACGCGGTGTAAATATATGCCAAAGGGGGCGGGGGCGTCAGAAGAGGCCAGTGGGGCCCAGCCGCCCTGGCGGCGCGGCCAGGAGGGGGGCCGCCCCCCTCTGGTTGCCTGGAGCCCTGGTGGCCCCCCTCTGGCCCTACTTTGGCATCATGGAAGCTTTCGGAACGCTGATTTTTTATATATTTTTCCCGGGATTTTTCTGGCAATTTACGTAATGGGAAAACTTGAAATACAAAAACAGCAGAAAACAGAAACTGGCACTGGGGTGCACTGAGTTAATAGGTTAGTCCAAATATGATCAAAAGTGTATGGAAGTGCATAAATATCATAGCAATATCACACAAAAGAGGCATGGAGCAAGCAGAAATTATAGATACGTTTTGGACGTATCAAGGACGGCGCGCGCTCCTGGCTCGTGAACCTCCCGACGGGATCCATCTCCTCCTAGGGAGAGCTTCGCGAGTGTTTCGTCGCTAACTTCCAAGGCACCCGCGACCGAGCCCCGGCAGCTGCTGACCTGTGTCGCGTGAGGTAGCAACCAGGAGAAACCCTGCAAAAGTACATCCAATGCTTCAACACCATGCGCCTCCGTATCCCCAGGGTCTCGGACGAGGCCAGCATCTCCGTGTTCTCCGATGGCGTCCGCGACGTCAGGATGAGGGAAGAGCTCGCAATCCACGAAGACCTGTGCACATCCCTCGAGATGTTCAAGCTCGCGGCGAAGTGCGCCAGAGCGGAGGAAGGCCGCCTCTCCCTTCAGGAGCTGCCCAAGGCGGAGGCAGATGACAATAAGACCAAGGCCAAGGAGTCGAAGCGCAAGGGTCCCGACGTGCTGGCTGCTGAGCTAGAAGTGAAGCGTGGCTGCGGCTACGATGACCTCCCCAGAGACAACCGACCGTACTGCTTCCACAACATCCATAGCCAAAATACCAACGACTGTCTGGAGCTCAGGGCGATGCACGGCGGGCGCGGCGGGTAGCACCCTAAGCGCGACAACCGCGGCTACGGCCGTGGAGGAGGCAGAGAAGAAGGATGCTGGGACGACAGGAACTCGCGCCAAGGGTGGCGTGAGCAACCTCATGAAGACCACTGGCAGGAGCAGCCTCGTGATGCCCCATGGTACGACCAGCCTCGTGAAAGTCGCCCTCAGGGCAACGGAGGCCTTCCTTCGCTGCCACCACCGCCAAGGAGGAACGACGACGACCGGCAGGGAGACGGGGCAGGGGTCTTCCAGGAACCGCGTGCAGTCGCGTGCATTCTAGGAGGAGCCCATGCCCCGGCTTCTCACCGCATCTTCAAGCAGTTCTCCCATGAGGTGAATGCGGCGCTTCCCAGGCCTGACGCCGCGTGCAACCTCAGGTGGACCAAACAAGTCATCGCTTTCGACCCCAAAGACCAGATCAAGTGCACTGCGGCCCCAGGTGCACTCCCGATGCTCTGCACCCCGACCATCAGCAACGTCCTCGTGACCAAGACCCTCATCGACGGCGGAGCAGGGCTCGACGTCCTCTCCATCCAGACATTCGAGACACTCCAGGTTCCCTACGATCAGCTCCACCCCACCAAGCAATTCTACGGAGTCACGGATGGCTCCACACTCCCGATGAGGCAAGTCTACCTCCCCGTCACCTTTGGCGACCGCGACAACTACCACACAGAGCTCATCGACTTCGACGTCGCCAACATCCACCTCCCGTATAATGCCATCCTGGGGTATCCTGCCCTTGCCAAGTTCATGGCAGCGACCCATCATGGCTACAACGTCCTCAAGATGCTCGGGAGCGGCGGAGTCATCACAACCACCTCCGACAAGAAGGAAGCGGTGTGTTCCCTGGAGCGTGCCTACCAGACCGCGGCGGTTGAATACCTCGATGAGGATGAAGCCGTCCTCGCCCTGCAGACTGCCCCCAAGAAGAAGAAGAACCTACCCGTCGACGGACCTCAGGACGCGGGGGCTCCCGACGACCTGGCCTCGGGACTTGCGCCTGCTGACGAGGCGCCTTCCACCCTCGCATAGGGAGGCGCGCTCGACGCCCCTCTCGTAACGGGCTCGGGGGCTCTCCTCTGGAGTGTCCACGAGCTGACCCGTGCCTCGAGGGAGGTGTTCGAGCACCACCTACAAGCGTATCTTGATGCGCGTTTTTGTGAGCCCAGCGCGAGTCGTCCAGCGCTGGGGGCTCAGGACTTCATCGACCAAGCTACAGAGGAACTTCAGTACGCCAAACTAATCCGCGGTGGGCGTAACCGCACGATCCCAAGTCCACCTACTCGCAGCTCAAGCGACTGCTTCCGCGTCTGCGTCGACATCGTGGGTCTCAACCGAGCCGCTTCTCAGGAGCCCTTCTGGCCGATGGCGGTCGGCCAGAGGAGGGCCCTCCCCTGCAGCTACGTCCGCATGCTCTTCAGTTTCCACAACGCAGCTGCCATGTTCCAGCATCTCGCGCAGCAGGCCTTGGGGGCTTAGGAGGCTTAGTGGTAGGCGGTCCGGACGGAGTGGGAGCCGGACTCGCGCGACCACTGAGAGCCTCAGGAGCCCCTGGGCCTCAGGAGCCCGACGATCCTCGGGAGCGACCCGCACAACTCGCATCTTCAGCTACCCCAACTCTCCTTAGGCAAGTATCAGGTGACACTCCAGGTACCCAAACGAGGGCGCCTCTCGGGCTGCATCATCCTCGGGCCGCTAGAGGCTGTTCCCCCATGGCTGTCTCCCTTTTTGCATGATCAAGGCCAGATATTTCTTTCCATTCGCATTATCTATATGCTTGCCGTCCTCACCGCCACTAAGGTCATGAGCCCTTGTGAGCCCACTCGCGATGACCCCATGATTAAGGACTGGCACGACCTCAGTACTTGGGTCCGTCCCTACAGCGTTGATAAACCCAAGGGCTGAGCTCTGCCTAGCGATCTATTTCCGTGACAGAACCTCCCATGGTCCTTGGTGCCTTGTTCTTGCATGGGCTAATCATGGATGGGTAAGTAGGGGCCCATGGCAGGTGCCTCGCTCATGCGGGAACAGCGCGCCGGCTGTTTTTCGTTTGGATCATGTCATGAGAAGACTGGGAACGGCGTCTGTTCTCGGGTCCGTCCCTGCAGCGTCGACAAATCCAGTGGCTGAGCTCTGTCTCGCGGGTTAACCCTGTGACGTCACCTCCTGGGGTCGCTGGTGCTGCGGCCTTCTCATGGGATATCCCCTGGAGATGCACTCGGCGCAGGTCAACACAACACCTCTCTTTTCAAATTTTGCAGAAGAAGACTCAGGCGCAACCCGCCTAAGGGTAGGGTCTCGTGAGTGATGCATAAGCTCACGAGAACTTCCTCAGAGTCGTTCAGCTCGTCCTGAGGAGGGCCCATATACACCTTGGCTGTCCTACCATGCCAGCCGCGCATCAGGACGGGGCTGCACATGCCCCGGAGTCTCTCCCAGTGGGAGGCTCCTTCCCACGGTTCAGTGGAAGTACCAATCTCCGCGCTGGCAGATCCAACCGAGGAGCGGTTATGCCCACGAACCAGTGGAAGCACCAAGCTCTGCGCTGGCCGATACGATCGAGGCGCGGTTATGCCCACACTTCAAGCAAGTGTGGTAGCTCTGTGCTCCGCGCTAGTTATAAACAACTGAGGGTGGCCCCCAGTGGTTGCACCAACCTCAGGGAGCTTTTCAGCTCATGACGCTCACAGCTTCTCCTTGTATGGGTGGCGCGAGGGGGGCTAGGCACGGGGGCTATGCTCAGGTCACGCCTGGCTGACGCCACCCTACCAGGTGCCCAGACACCTGGCCTTCTCGTGCCCTCATCCCAGGCGGGGGCTCCTGGGGAAGGTATGGTGCTCGTTCTCCTTCATGAGAGCCATTCGTACGTCAAGGGGGACCCTTGGGCATCACGACCCAGGGGCCTAATTGGCCACGTAGCCCCTCATCCCTTGAGCCTAGTTATGATGATAACCCCGGTCCTCCAGAGGGCTCAATGGCGATCGAGGTATGCGCGGGGTTGGGCCCTGCCGACGCAGAACGAAAACGGGATCACTTGAACGTCAAGGGGGGACCCTTGGGCATCGCAACCCAAGGGCCTCACTGGCCACGTAGCCCCTCATCCCTTGAGTCTAGTTACTACGGTAACCCTAGTGTCCGGAGGGCTCAACAACGAGTCTAGTTACTACGGTAACCCCAGTCGTCCAGAGGGCTCAGCAGCGGTCGAGGTATGCGCAGGGTTGGGCCCTGCCGACGCAGAGCACCTAAAGCAAACATGAAAGGAAGCAAGCATGGAATCATCTAGCTATTACAATAACTTGAAGGTTTTTAAAATTGAACCAAAGTTCTTACGCCTCCCCGAGGCACTCGAACTTCTCTCACTTAACAGGATGGACCAGGCATCACCAAGCGCAGCATCACCAGGCCCCACCCCCTAGGCTATGAAGATAACGGCCCGGAGAAACGTCTCCACCAACCACATGGCTTCTGTTCCCGGGGCCTCAGGAGCGGTCACCGCCGCCTCCTCACGAAGGCGCTTGGACGCCAAACCTTGCCTCAAGGGAAGGGCAGCAGGAGTCAAGCACCATTTGACCTCAGGAATTGCTAAGATAAGTTTTCAATGCTGCACCCGCTTGCATACCTACGCCACCACTTACTATAGTTACAAAGCCTATTCCGATGGACCAGTGGGCGGCTGCCTACACGCCAAGAGGGACCTCCGAAGCATTGTGCCTTGGGGGCTCTTACCGGATCCTGGACCCCTTGCCTCTTGGCCTTGCCCACGATGTCGCGACTTGGCATACCAGCACGGGCCGAGGATGGTTCCGGGACTGGGTCTCGCAGGCGTAGGGCCTTAAGCTACCACAGGAACGAAAGAGATGGGAAATCGTGCTCTAACAAGAGAATCACGCAGGACATAAGTTTATAATGCTAGATAGTAACAGAAGTACTACGAGAATTTACATGTCCTTGTGAAGCCCTCCATGATGTCCCACAGGAACTAAGCTAAGGAAGATGCTCCCAAGGAACTCGGCTTGAACCCCTTCAACAACGACGATGCCGGGAGGACACCGTTTCCCTCCGTCGATAGAGCAGGCGGCTTGGCGGCTTGTAGCTCTCATTAGAGCTCGAGGCTGTCTCAGGGGTAGCATAACTGCTATCAAGAGAATTGGAGATATAACCAACAGTGAGCGCTTCACTGCCCTGACGACACGTGGAATGGTCGCCCGCGAGCCCATTCCCTGTGCCACATGGCAGTCGGAGGCCGTCCGCCCTGAAGACTTTGAAGGTCATCGCGCCCGCCGTATCTAGGGCGAAGTGAAGAATGTGCCTCTCGGTGGGGGCGCAGGCGTGACGCACCACACCCCAGCCTCAGGTCATGAAGACCTGGCCAGAAGAAACCACCTCCACGTCGGCATGCGAAGGAGGAAGGAGACACCCTTCGTGCCTCAGCTCCATCGTCACCCGGCCCCGAGCCGAGAGTACCTCTCTCAGGAACAGTGGAAGAAGGATCCAGGAATGCAGAGGGGCCCCCGCCCACACGATGAACTCGCGGGCATCATCCTCTAAATGGGACAGTAGCAGGGTGCGGGGAGACGCCCATCTCTCCGGGCGACTGGCGGCGCCACCCCTATCGCCGCCCCGTTCAATCTGCCTACCGTTGAGGTGTCCAAGGGAAGCGGAAATCCTGGTAGAGCCTGCGTGCACCATGTGCAAGCATCCGCCAGCCTTAGGGACGCACCCGGAGAATCACGGCGCCTCTTCTTCGAGGGGATCTGGTCGGGCTCTTCCCTTTCTCCGCGGCCGAGAACCTGCGAATCGGCGCCATGGAGCCCTAGGAGCGATGGAAACGTGGGGATCGGCCTGCAATGGTCGAGTGAGAGGCGTGGGGCCTCACCCCCTGTTTATAAGCCAAGAAAACCAACCGGTGGCCACTTGCACGCAGCCATAATGGCCCCGCTGCCCGCGCCATGGAGTTGTCAAGTCGCACGGTTGCCAAGATTGCGTGGGAAGTGAAGTCGCTCGCGTCCCATCCAACCGTCACGCGCCAGCCTGGCCCGCAGCCTTTTTGGGGCCCGCGGCGCTTCGTGCTCCTCTAAGGCTTCGCCTAGAAGCCAACTCCGCGCACGCCTTGGGCCCGGGGGCTACTGTCGGCGTCCTAGGAACCAGGGTACCCAGACTTGCCTGTCTGCGGGCCGCGACGCGCTCCTACAAGCAGCCTGGTACGGCCCAGCTAATCGACCAGCTGCTCAATACCCTCGCTAGGGGCCAAACCTCGCGAGGAGAACGACGCCAAGACCCCCTCGGGAGCGGCCTCGACAAGGCGTTCCAGAGGGGCGGAGAATCCAGGGCCAATCCTGCCTCAGGAGGAGGCAGTGATGTCAGCAGTGACGCATCGCGCCAGCGAGTGCCAGCGGCACAATTGCCATTTCGGTGCAAAGGAGACAGTGCAGCCGTTGGTTCCCAAGGAGTGGGGCAAAGGTTTCCTCTTTGGTGCAACAAGACCGAAGACCGCAAGGATGATAAGGAGGATGTCACCGTCAAGCCCACCATCGTGTCACCGTCCGATCCTTTTGCAGGCGAAGACTGTTTTTGTTAGGGTAGGAACGTCCTTGTGTTCCCGCTCAAAAATGGCCGTTGTCGAATCCCTTCCCGCCTAAACATTTCGGGGGAAGAGGACCGTGGCCGCCTATATAAGTAGCTAGAACCTCCACAGCAAGAGGAGAGGATCATCGACTCACACACTTTACCACCGCACAAGGAGCAAGAACACTAGCCTCCTGACCCTCCTGAGCTCGCCTCCTGAGCCAAGGAACCCTTGTACCAGTTCATATTCTAGCTCGCCCAAAGCCAATCCAAAAAAGCAGGAAGTAGGGTCTTACACCACACGGCGGCCCGAACCTGCATAAACTCTTGTGTGTTTGTTCGTTGTTTGCTTGAATCCTTCCACTGAGACGAGAGCGAGGCGCTAGGTAGACGTGAGTGGGAGAGATCTTCGTTCACGCCCCTGTGTTAGAACTTAACGGGTTTTGCGGAGCCCTGAATCCGACAGAATCAGGAATGATGAACTAATCATATTTACAAAAACAAGATAGGTTAAGTTCATACCAGCTTATCTCATCTCAATCAGTTCATCATATATCGTCATTATTGCCTTTCACTTGCACGACCGAATGGTGTGGATAATAATAATAGTGCACGTCCATTGGACCAAGCTGGAATATGCAAGCATTTAATACAAGGGAGAAGACAAGGTAATATGGCTCTTGGTTAAATCAACAATAACGCATATGAGAGCCACTCAATATTTTCATCATGATCGTCTCCTCTTGACCCCCAAAGAAAAGAAAAGAAATAAAACTAATTACACGGGAAAGCTCCCAACAAGCAAAAGAAGAACAAGAAATCTTTTTGGGTTTTCCTTTAATTATTACTACTACAGGCATGGAAAGTAAACTAGCAAAAAGCTACAACTGATTTTTTTGGTTTTTCCTAAGGATTTTCAAACACACAAGAATAAGATTTAGAAAATAAAATAAACTAGCATGGAGATTACAATGAAAAAGTATGAGCACCGACAACTAGAATGAGTGTGTGAACATGAATGAAATGTCGTTGAGAATTATGTACTCCCCCAAGCTTAGGCTTTTGACCTAAGTTGGTTTATGGCCACTGCTGGCCTGACGGATATCCCAAAGTCGTAGTTGGGGTTGTACTGCAATGCAACAGCTATTGCCCGATGAGCTGCAGCTTGGAGACAAGCCGCCTCCATCATCTCCTCATACTCATTCGCCTCCTCCCTGGTTATAACATATCTCCTTTTTGCCTGAAAGTTAAAGAAAGTAGGAGCAGGGAGAGCAATATGGACAGTGCGGCGTTTGTCAAAGATTAGTCGGTACTGGAGGAACTGTTCATTCCTCTCAACAAACTGACGGCAAACCATGGCATTACAATCTAGATAGGCAGGAGGTAACTCGATATCATTTTCATGTATGGGTACATCTAGATAATTTGCTACACGAGTTGCATAAATTCCAACAAACAAATCTCCACTTAAACCGTTAAGATGCAACCTTCGTGCAACAATAGCCCCCAAGTTATATTGTTTATCACCTAATACCGCACTCTTGAGGACACTAAGATTTGAAACACACATGTGACAAGCCTCATCTTTACCGTCAATGCATCTACCAATGAAGAGAGCAAAATAATGTATGGATGGGAAATAAATGCTCCCTATGGTAGCTTGTGTGATTTCTCTAGATTCCCCCACAGTGATACCAGCTAGAAAGTCTTTATATTCAGATTTGCAAGGTTCACTAACATTGCCCCACTGCGGGAGTTTACAAGCAATATTTAAATCTTCTAGGTCCATGGTATATGATTTAACATAAAGATCAAATAAAATAGTGTGAGAATTGCATGAGGATGTAAATTTAAACCTTCTCACAAAGGAATGAGTTAGGTAGTGGTACTGTGGGCACTTATCTGACACGAAGCCCTCAAGATCAGTGTTACGCACATACACGTCAAATTCTTCCTTGATACCTGCCCGGACCATAAACTCCTCTGACGGCCATTCACAAGGCCGCACTTGATCTTCCCTCGGTGGTTCATCATCTGGCTCACGTATCGCGAGCCTTGGTCCTTGCTTCCTTGAGGAACCACCTTTGTATATTTTCCTATGCATTTTTCTCTGAAAAATTTCTGAAATTTTTAGTGACCCATAATAAAAGTGAACCAAACTCAAGAAGATTGATAGCAACTACTCCCACAAGTTTCTAGAGGCTATATCATGCATTAGAACTACTTGGGGCCACATAAATTTGACATGCAAGCTCAACTACAGGGTCACCTAAGTAGCAAAAATTTGCAATAAATAAACCACGAGAACAAAAAATAATTGGACCATTGGAGGAGTCACATATCGAAGAACAATCTCCCCAAACAGTTTTGTGCATGGAGCTTTGAGCAAGGAGATCAAAAATGGTAGCCAAACGAGCTAGAACACGGGTTTGAGCTATGGGAGGATTTATTCTGGAGAAAGACAAAGTGTGTGGGTGTTGGAATACGTGGAGGGGGTCCACGTGGGGTTCATGAGGCAGGGGCACGCCCTGGACCCTCGTGGCCAGGTGGTGTGGCCCCCTGGTGTGTTCTCAGTGCCAAATATTTTTAAATATTCCACAAAAAATCATATTTGATTTTCGGGACATTTGGAGAACTTTTATTTTCGGGGTATTTTTTATTGCAAGTATAATTCAGAAAACAGACATAAAATACTATTTTTGCTTTGTTTAATCTAAATAACAGAAAGTAAAAGGAGGGTACAGAGAGTTGTGCTTTCTAACTTCATCCATCTCATGCTCATCAAAAAGAATCTACTGATAAGGTTGATCAAGTCTTGTTAACAAACTCTTTCTGAATAACATGAAACCGGAGAATTTTTGAATAACACTAGGTTACCTCAACAGGGATATGCATGTCCCCAACAATAAGAATATCCTATTTATTCTTGACAGTAGGAAGAGGGAATTCAAAACCTCCAATATTGATCATTGGAATTTTTCCAATAGATTTGATACTGTGGACTTGAGGTTGTTTCCTAGGAAAGCGTACCGTATGCTCATTACCATTAACATGATAAGTGACATTGCCTTTGATGCAATCAATAACAGCCCCTGTAGTATTCAAAAAGGCTCTACCAAGAATAATAGACATACTATCATCCTCGGGAATATCAAGAATAACAAAGTCCATTAAAATAGTAACATTTGCAACCACAACAGGGACATCCTCACAAATACCGACAGGTATAGTAGTTGATTTATCGGCCATTTGCAAAGATATTTTGGTAGGTGTCAACTTATTCAAATCAAGTCTACGATATAAAGAGAGAGGCATAACACTAACACCGGCTCCAAGTTCACATAAATCAGTTTTAACATAGTTTATTTTAATGAAGCATGGTATAGTTGGTACTCCTGGATTGTAATGCCCAGTTTGTGACTATGTCTCCCACGTGTCGAAGCATGACTTAAAAACATAATCACATACTAGAATGATCTCAAGTATGGTATGTTTGCACGACTCATGTAAAAGAGGGGATGAAAATGTAAAAGAGTAGTTGTCTTACACTCGCCACGTCACACAATGTAATACATTAACATACATCATCCAAAACATCAGAGTCCGACTACGGACGAAAAGCCAAATGAAAGATACCATAAATAAAGCAACACAAGGTCTTGATCATCCTAGTAAGAGCCCTACTGATCCTCGGGATAAGACACGTAGTAACATCCACGCTCTTCATCGAACTCCCAATACAGCTCTGAACCACCACATGTGTAGTTCTCATCGGTACCTGCATCTGGTGTTGTGTAGAATCTGTGAGCTACGGAGGACTCAGCAATCCCATTCTCGGGTAGCAATACTATCAAAGCCTTAGGTGTGGAAAAGGATTAAACAAGGTTGCAGCAGCACTAGCACTAACTTATGGGTTTAGAGCGAGGAGAGAACAAGTGCCAACGATCGTCAAAGTGATCACGAAGTGATCCTAACTACTCACGGTGAAACAAAACCCCACCGTGTTCACTTCCCGAACCCCTTCGAAAAGAGACAATCACGGTTACTCACGCAGGTAGTGTATTATGAACATGGTGTCAAGTTATCTACAACCGAATATGAACAAATTCCCATCTGCCACATAACCGCGGGCACGGCTTTCGAAAGATCAAACCCTACAGGGTTGTCCCAACTTAGCCCATCACAATCTCACGATCTGCGGAGTCGCAACTCCAAGGTGGGAAGACCCGAGTATTCTCGAAATCCCGTGCTCAAGATATTTCGACAAAGGTAAAACTAATGCAGCAAGACCTCTCGGCGTGCCGACACCCTGATAGTAGCCGCACGTATCTAGTCTCAGGCCACGACCGGATGGGAAATTCTACAAGTATATACCACACCTTGGGTTCCCCCGTGGTGGCCCCGCAGAACCCCCGGTTTGGACCAACACTCATGAGGAGCACTGGCCCGGGTTGTTAATTAAGAACTCGGGTTTGCAACGCCCTATGCAAGTTTTAGTTATTAGGCAAATGTAAAACCAATGTTGGGCCTTGCTGGAAAAGCTTTAGCACTAAGCGAGTTATCAAGGGGGGGCCATAAACCCCAACCGTGTTAGGGACGCAAAAACAAGGAACATAACACCGGTTTAACGGTTCCTAGGGTAGCATGAGCTGAACAAAACACCAAGCAAGAGGCTTAGCCTTCCACCCACTGCCAATATATAGGTGGTTTAGTTTAACAAATTATATATTGTGATATCCCAACAATAACTTCAACATGAAGCAAGAATCTTCAAATCTTCACCTACAACTAACAACACTATAAGAGGGGCTGAGCGATGCTTACGTAGCCAACCAACGGTTTGCTAGGTGTGTGGTTAGAGAGTTTCATGGCAACAATAGGAGGGCTGACAAACAGACATAGGCATCGAGGCTATATCTAAAGAGCGAGACATCTAGCATAGGCAATGATAGTAGTGATATCTGGGTAAGGTCATCTTGCATGTTGATTCCATGGAGGGATCGTAACCTTGCTCCTCAAACTCAACCTCGGTAGGAACCTCGTACTCCGTATCGTCACCGCGCTCTAACCAAACACAACAATGCAACACCGGAACACAATCAATCATAATGAAATGCTCAAACACATGATGCATGAACATGATGAACAAGGACACAAGTAGATATGATGCATGGCCTAGGGTCACAAGAATGCAATATCATCAAAGCAACAAGATCACCCACATGAAAGAAAACAAACAAAAGAACAACTATCAAGTTTTTGTAGGTTGTACAACCAAGCATCCACAAGTTTAAAGGGGTTGGTTAACATGGCAAGGGTGCAACTAATATTACAGCAACATGCTAGCACATTTAAATGGGCTGGAAATACCAAACAACATTTTCCAAAAACTCCCATAATCAATTAAATGCATTTGGGACAGATCTGAAAAACTTCTGTGATAAAGTGGTTAAACTTGCAAAACAACATCACCATAATATTCTACACATTTTTCCACCCCAAATGAATATAAAGTTTGTTAAGTTGGAGTTGTAGAGATTTAGTTATGATTTTTTCCAAGTTTTAGCATATTTAAAACAAGAATAAATTAAAACCGCATTTTAAATGGTTTTAAACATGGCAACAAACAACATATTCATAATCTACATGAAATTCTAAGCATCTTTCATATATAACTTATTTGCATCAGATGAATATGTCAACAGATATTAATTAAACAAAGAAAATGCGGAAAAAGAAAAAGAAAACAGAAAAGAAAAACAAGCGGAGGGGTCAAAGTTGACCCACGCCTGCGCTAGCCAGAGCCACTGATGGGTGGGACCAACTGCGCTAAGTTGGCGCCAGCGGGTGCGCAAGGGGGCTGGAGGCGGCTGAGTGACTGGCAGGTGGGGCCTGCCTATCAGCCTCTCAGGAAAATAAAAAGGGGGTGAATAGCCACTGCCCCGCATGGATTTGAACCCCCGACCTGATGCATATCTGACGGAGACACAAGCCACTGCGCTAGCGAATGAATCTTGACAGAATACAGGTGCTAACTCTGAAGACATATTTGAAGATGCAAAAACAAGGGAAAAGCAGGGCTTGTCGCAGCTGCTCCAGCGACCAAAAGAGACAGCGGAGTGGTGCGGTGCGCTCCTGGGGGAGTTCCGCACCCACTCGAAGCATCTGCAACACCTAACATGCACTACAGCGCCGGCGGCGAGCACTTGACTGAACGACGGCGGCGGGCAATGACGAGATGATGCTACGGCCTAGGCGGAGTGGCGACTGCACAGGCAGCACTTACGCGATGAGCTGAAGCGAACGGGCAGCACTAGATGACCTACGGTGGTCGGGACACTCGCCGAAGACGAGGCCCGACGGCGACGAGCTCGGGTGCTCGATGAACTTGGAGCTAGAGGGTGCTAAGGAGGGGGAAAATAGCACGAGGAGGTGGAGGCGCTCACCACGAACACGGAGGTGTGTTCGGCTGGCCAAGAGCTGGTCGAAGTCGACGGCGGCGAGTCTCGAACAGCTGCGGGCACCAGAGTGGAAGAATAGGAAGAAGACGTCAGCGGTGAGGTGATCAACTCCGCGTAGAGGACGTAGTCGACGTAGCCGACGACGAGGAAGCAGCTGGACACGCTTGGCGAGGCTGAGGTCGAAGGAAGGCACGCCGGCGACGAGCTGGCGCTCCTAGATGCGTGCGGGACTTCACTGGAGCGGCGGATCTAGTGGAGCTTGGCTCTCGAGGCGGCGGGAGGAGGAAGAGGAACCCTAGGGAAAGGGGGAGTAGGGCTCGGATCAAGAGACCTCGACGTCCGTGATCACGGCGCAATGGCGAGCGCGCGCTCTGGCTTCGCAAATGCGTGATGGAGGTAGACGGCGACGCGGGGCTGTGAGGCTGACATGTGGGGCCAGGGGAAATAAAGGATGGTGCGACTGTGACCGGCTCGGTCGGGCCTGCGGGTGTTAGCTGGGCCGCGGGAGAGACTGGGCCTAGGGGAGGAGGAGGAGGAGGCCCAGGCCACTGTTGTAGCTGCTGTCTTCGTTTCCTTTTCCATTTATCTTCAGACAGAAAAGAAAAAGAAAAACACATGCTTAAAGGAAAAGAGTTAGGGGAAAAAGAAATTATCCCCTGCTCCTGGATTTAGGCCCTACTTAATAAAATTATTTTGGACATTTTTAGAGGCAGAAAAATAAAAGGAGATTGAATACGGTTCAAACTCTTGTCATGTTTGAACCCAACCAAATCAATTCCAAATAGGGTGATATTTGAAAGAGAGGGTGTAGACATGGTGCAAGATTTTTGGGGAAAGAAAGAACATTAAAGGACTTGGCTAGGTGACTTGCAAAAATAGAGTAAAGAAAGGAAAGAAAAGAAAAAGGAAGAAGAAGAAGAGGGAAACAAAGGAGGGGGTCTAGGGTTTAGCAAGGCAAGGCTAAAACCACACTCACATACATCACAAGGTGCCTCACATACACCATCAACAAGAAGTAAACTAAGATGCCATGATGATGAGAGCAATGCATGGATGCAAAATAAAATAAATGACATGGCAATGCAAAAATAATATGAGCTCAAATGACAAGGACCCCCAAGGATAACGACAGGGATCAAAATGAGAATGCGCTATTTCCATTATAGGAAAGTATCACATATGGGGTGTTACAAACTCTCCTACACTACAAAAGGATCTCGTCCTGAGATCTAGGAATGGGAGAAGGAAGGATACTCGGAACAAAGGTGATCTTCTCGTTCCCACGTAGCATCTCAGTCGGTATGGTGTGACCACTTCACTTTCAAGAGCTTGATGGACTTGTTGCTGGTTTTGCACTCAGTTTCTTCAAGAATAGCAACAGGGTGCTCACGATAAGATAAGTCTTGTTGAAGATCAATCTCCTCGAACGGAATGGTGCGTTCAGGTGTCTTGAAGCACTTGCGGAGTTGAGACACATGAAACACATCATGAACATTTGCAAAGTTGGAGGGAAGCTCGAGTTGGTAGGCTCGATCGCCTCTTTTGCCAAGAATCTTAAAAGGACCCACGTATCTTGGAGCAAGCTTGCCTTTGATACCGAATCTCTGGGCTCCTTTCATAGGAGAAACACGGAGATAGAAATGATCTCCAATGTCGAAAACCAAATCACGATGCTTGCCGTCATAGTAGCTCTTTTGATGCGATTGAGCGGCTTTGAGATTCTCACGTATGACTTTGCACATTTCTTCGGCTTCTGAGATCAAATCATTACCAAGAAGTTGACGTTCACCAGTCTCAGACCAGTTGAGCGGGGTACGACACTTTCTGCCAAGAGGATTTCGAAAGGAGCTTTGCCTGCATTTGCTTGGAAGCTGTTGTTGTATGAGAATTCGGCAAACGGGAGACAATCTTCCCACTTCATACCAAAAGAGATGACACAAGCTCTTAGCATGTCTTCGAGGATCTGGTTCACTCTTTTGACTTGACCACTAGTCTGAGGGTGAAACGCAGTGCTGAAGCGAATTTTTGTGCCCATGGATAATTGAAAGGAGTCCCAGAACTTGGATGTGAACAAACTTCCATGGTCTGAGGAGATGACTTGAGGAATGCCATGCAAAGAAATAATTCTGGAGGTGTACAGCTCTGCCAGCTGAGCTACGTTGATGGATTCTTTCACGGGAAGGAAATGAGCTACTTTAGTTAGCTTGTCAATCACTACGAAGATAGCATCGTTTCCCTTCTTGGACTTAGTAAACCCAGTGACGAAATCCATTTCAATGTGATCGAATATCCACTCGGGAATAGGTAGAGGTTGAAGGATACCGGATGGACGTTGATGCTCTGCCTTCACTCTTCTGCAGACATCACATTCATTCACGAATTGGGCAATCTCCCTTTTCATGAGAGTCCACCAATATGATTTCTTGAGGTATTGGTACATCTTAGAACTTCCGGGATGAATCGAGAGGAGGCAGTCATGTGCTTCGTTCATTATGAGCTTCCTGAGATCACCCTTGGGAACCACAATTATGTCCTCAAAGAACAAGGTGTCTTTCTCATCAACGCGGTAGCACTTGTATTTGGGAGTACCCTTAGCAATACTATGTTTCACTTTATGCACCATAGCATCACTGAGTTGGGCCTCACGGATCTGATCTTCCAAGGTAGGAGCAACTTGAAGGTTTGCAAGAAAGCCTTGCGGAACAACTTGGAGGTTGAGCTTCTTGAATAATTCACAAAGTTCAGGCTGGAACGGTTTGGGAATTAGACTGTTGCAATATGCCTTTCTGCTCAAGGCATCTGCAATGACATTGGCCTTGCCAGGTGTGTACTCAATGCTTGGATCATACTCTTGGATCATCTCAACCCAACGAGTCTGGCGAAGGTTAAGGTTTGGCTATGTGAAGATGTATTTCAAGCTCTTGTGATCGGTGAAGATGTCCACTTTTCTGCCCAACAGAAGGTGTCTCCACGTGATCAAGGCATGTACAACTACTGCTAGCTCGAGATCATGTGTGGGGTAATTCTTCTCATTTGGTCTCAACTGACGAGAAGTGTATGCCACAATCTTCTTGTATTGCATGAGAACACCACCAAGACCTTGCAAAGAAGCATCACAAAAGACTTCATAGGGCTTCGACTCATCCGGAGGAGTAAGAACCGGAGCAGAAATGAGCTTCTCTTTGAGTGTTTTGAATGCCACATCACAATCAGGAGTCCAGGAGTACTTGACATTCTTCTGCAACAGGTTCGAAAGAGGCTTAGCAATCTTGGATAAGTTCTCAACGAACCTTCTGCAATAGCTAGCGAGACCAAGGAAACTTCGGAGTTGCTTGACATTCTGCGGGGGTTCCCAGTTGACAATAGCTTCAACTTTCTCGGGGTTCACAGAAATGCCATCGGCAAAGATAATATGGCCAAGATATAAGACTTTATCCAGCCAGAATTCACATTTGGAGACCTTCGCATAGAACTTGTGTTAACGGCGCCTGTCAAGGACCAAACAGAGGTGCTTGGCATGGTCTTCTTCATTCTTGGAGAATACCAAGATGTCATCCAGATAGACGAGAACAAATTCATTGGTGTAGGGGTTGAATATGAAGTGCATCATCCTTGATAAGGTGGGTGGAGCATTTGCTAGGCCGAAAGACATGATTGTGTATTCATAAGAGCCAAACTCGTTTTGAATGCGGTCTTGGGAATATCCTCTTCACGTATACGGATCTGGTGGTAACCCATCCGGAGATCGAGCTTTGAGAACACCTTTGCTCCTTTGAGTTGCTCGAACAATTCATTGATAATGGGGAGCGGATACTTGTTCTTTATTGTCTTCTTGTTCAATGGCCGGTAATCAACGCAAAGGCGTTCTGTGCCATCCTTCTTGACAAATAGAACACCACAGCCCCAAGGAGAAGTACTAGGCCTGATTAGACCCATACGTTCTTGCCCATCGAGTTGTTTCTTCAGCTCCTTCAACTCATCAGGGGAAATCTTGTACGGACGCTGACATGCTGGCTCGGTACCGGGCTCGAATTCAATGACGAATTCAACTTGATGATGGGGAGGCATGCCTGGAAGCTCTTCAGGGAAAACATCTTCATATTCATTGACCATCGGAATCTGAGAAATGGCATTAATCTCGCCCTTGTCATTGAGAGAGAATAGCATGATTGTGTTATCTCGAGAGGCGAAGATAATCACATCTTCGTCAGGATGAGTAAGCTTGACTTCCTTATTTGCACAATAAATGTTTGCATCATGCTTGGAAAGCCAATCCATCCCAAGAATAAGATCAATGTCGGAGTTGCCGAGAATAAACGGAGAAACCAGAAAACTGTAATCACCCATATGAATATATATATCTGGAGCGAACACACTAGAATGCATTATCTTTCCCAAAGAAACAATTGATAACTCCCTTGGCAAAGTTTTGGTGGCAAAATTGTGCTTCGTTGCAAATGGGTGAGAAATGAAAGAGCATGATGCACCTGAATCAAACAAGACTTTAGCAGGTATAGAGTTAACTGGAAGATTACCAAGTATCTGATCTGAAGAATTTTCTGCTTGAGCTGCATTCATCAGATTCACTCTTGCATGCTTGGGATTGTGCTTGAGAATAGCAATGCTGACAGGTGGAGAAGGCGGAAGGCGCCTTGGGTTGGGACACTTGTTAGCATAGTGACCCTTCTGAGAACACTTGTTGCAAGTCACTTCTGAGAGAAGCCGGTGATAAGGACCAGTTGATCTTGAAGCTTGAAACTGAGGCTTGGACTGATTGCTTGGGTTGGGTGGGTGGGAGAAACCATGGCCACCTGAGTGCTTGTTGTTGTTTGGAGGACGGAGCACTGGAGGAGGCGGTAGCTAGAACTTTTACTGCTGCAACCACTTGAGAAGACGAGGAGGAGTGGACATCATCTCTGATTCTCCTTTTGGAAGCTTCAATCTTGAGATGGGTTGCCTCTTTCTTAAGAGCCATATTGTAGAATTGGTCAAATTCATCCGGCTCGAACAAGGTGAGAGCTAGTTGGAGTTCATCCTTCAGACCACCACGGAACAGATAAATCTTGCTCTTGGCATCTGGGATGTCTTGCTTCGCATAGCGGGCAAGATTCTGGAATTTGACATTGTATTGATAGACGGACATGGTGTCTTGCTTCATGTTGCGGAATTGCTCACGCGTGCCTTCAATGACACTAGCTGGAATGTGGTGAGAGCGGAAATCCTTGTAGAAGTCAGCGCACGAGATCTCACGTCCACCTCTGGAATCTTTGTACTGTTGCCACCAATCAGCACCTTGGTCTTTGAGTTGGAAAGTGGCAAACTTGACATAATCCTCAGGTCTCACATTATTTCATTCAAAGTGCTTTTTGATGTCTGTGATCCAGTCTTAAGCATCTAGCGGATCCACACAGTAATTGAATGACTTCGGTTGGTTTGCCAGGAATTGGTTGAGGGTTGCAAAGTGAGGTTGATTGAACAGATTGCCTTGGCCTTGTTTGCCATGACCACCTTGATTTGCTTGGTTGGCTTGAAAGTTTTGCATCATTTGCATAAGCATCTGGGTCTTCTGGTTGGTCGCTTGCATAATTGCTCTCCAAGCCTCAGACGGAGGAGGAGGGGAAGGAGGACGTTCAGGAACACGCTCTTCTTCACCCTCAGGGTTAGCGTTGGGAACCTTCTTAGGAGCCATCCTGAATGAGATGACAACTATTAGCCATTGATTGAAAATATATAAGCTGAATCAACGGCTAGAAATTGCAACATAATTCTTCACAAGAACATTAGAACAAAATGAACGAATGAATTCCACTGTTTAATGATACAACAATCTTCTCGAGAAGCCACTTGGGAGAACAAAAGGTAAATAAAAACAACAAGGAGCAGATAGAACAAATAAATGATAGAAGCTTCATCCCACATGTTCGTGCTGAAAGCTCATTGAACGTGTTACAAAAGGGTGTTGCAATTCCCGGATCAGCATAGCCAAGGACTCTTTAAGATGCAACTCCCAATTGGAACAACGCCCATAAAACATCTTCACTTGATGTTGAACCCCAAACACATACCATGTACTCGTTGGAAGAATGCCTACGAGCTACTAGAAGAACACACCTATTAATTTCCGAAGGTTTCCGGTTTTGCAATCGAGTGTTGGGGATACAGGGGAAGCACCGCGCACTCAACTCTAATCCTACATCCAGCTGTATCCATCCTTCAACACATAACCAGTCATCCTTAGAAACTGTTTACCTCGGACCTTCGAAACGCATCCACTATACAAGCTGTGGCAATACTCCCGAACTATCCCACCGGTACTGGGTGACGTCGGGGTTATCTCACCACTAACCACATAGAAGAGTTTTCGATGTCGGCCGTCTTAAGTATTCTAGAACCGCTGCGATACATTTGTGACGACAACACCTCGGAGCTCAACTCCCCGGGACACTGCCACAACCCCTAAATGACAGGAGGCATCGAGAACAATGTTCTCGTCACAAAGATATCAACAATACTCGCGTGATCCTAAAAAAATTAGTGAATTTTTGAGAGTAGAAGAGATAGAACAACGCCAAGAGTCCTCACCAGAGCGATGAAGGGATGAGGAGTAAAAAGAAATCCTACTCTCCGATATATATAGGACTCAAAACATTTTTATGTGTGTGCCTAAACTCAACCGTCAACAATTCGATCAATCAGGTGGGCTCCTAGGTCGGAGAAAGCTCTGATTACCAACTTGTAATGCCCAGTATGTGACTATGTCTCCCATGTGTCGAGGCATGACTTAAAGACATAATCACATACTAGAATGATCTCAAGTATGGTATCTTTGCATGACTCATGTAAAAGAGGGGATGAAAATGTAAAAGAGTAGTTGGCTTACACTCGCCATGTCACACAATGTAATACATTAACATACATCATCCAAAACATCAGAGTCCGACTACAGACGAAAAGCCAAATAAAAGATACCATAAATAAAGCAACACAAGGTCCCGATCATCCTAGTAAGAGCCCTACTGATCCTCGGGATAAGACACATAGTAATGTCCATGCTCTTCATCGAACTCCCAATACAGCTCTAAACCACCACCTGTGTAGTTCTCATCGATACCTTCATCTGGTGTTGTGTAGAATCTATGAGCCACGGACGACTCAGCAATCCCGTTCCCGAGTAGCAATACTATCAAAGCATTAGGTGTGGAAAAGGCTTAAACAAGGTTGCAACAGCACTAGCATTAACTTAAGGGTTTAGAGAGAGGAGAGAACAATTGCCAATGATCGTCAAAGTGATCACGAAGTGATCCTAACTACTCACGGTCAAACATAACCCCACCGTGTTCACTTCCCGAACCCCTTCGAAAAGAGACCGTCACGGTTACTCACGCAGGTAGTGTATTATGAACATGGTGTCAAGTTATCTACAACCGGATATTAACAAATTCCCACATGCCACATAACCGCGGGCATGGCTTTCGAAAGATCAAACCCTGCAGGGGTGTCCCAACTTAGCCCATCACAAGCTCACGATCTACGAAGTCGCAACTCCAAGGTGGGAAGACGCGAGTATTCTCGAAATCCCGTGCTCAATATATTCTGACAAAGGTAAAACTAATCCAGCAAGACCTCCCCGCGTGCCGACACCCTGACAGTAGCCGCGCGTATCTAGTCTCAGGCCACGACCGGATGGGCGATTCTACAGGTATATACCAGACCTCGGGTTCCCCCGTGGTGGCCCCGCAGAACCCCCGGTTTGGACCAACACTCATGAGGAGCACTGGCCCGGGTTGTTAATTAAGAACTCGGGTTTGCCACGCCCTATGCAAGTTTTATTTATTAGGGAAATGTAAAACCAATGTTGGGCCTTGCTGGAAAAGCTTAAGCACTAAGAGAGTTATCAAGGGGGCCCATAAACCACAACTGTGTTAGGGACGCAAAATCAAGGAACATAACACTGGTTTAACGGTTCCTAGGGTGGCATGAGTGGAACAAAACACCAAGCAAGAGGCTTAGCCTTCCACCCATTGCCAATATATTGGTGATTTAGTTTAACAAATTATATATTGTGATATCCAAACAATAACTTCAACATGAAGCAAGAATCTTCAAATCTTCACCCTGAACTAACAACACTATAAGAGGGGCTGGGTGATGCTTACGTAGCCAAACAACGGTTTGCTAGGTGGGTGGTTAGAGAGTTTCATGTCAACAATAGGAGGGCTGACAAACAGACATAGGCATCGAGGCAATATCTAAATAGCGAGTCATTTGTATAGGCAATGATAGTAGTGATATCTGGGTAAGGTCATCTTGCCTGTTGATTCTACGGAGGGATCGTAACCTTGCTCCTTAAACTCAACCTCGGTAGGAACCTCGTAGTCCGTATCGTCAACGGGCTCTAACCAAACACAACAATGCAACACCGGAACACAATAAATCATAATGAAATGCTCAAACACATGATGCATGAACATGATGAACAAGGACAAGAGTAGATATGATGGATGGCCTAAGGTCACAAGTGTGCAATATCATCAAAGCGACAAGATCCCCCACATGAAAGAAAACAAACAAAAGAACAACTATCAAGTTTATGTAGGTTGTTCAAACAAGCATACACAAGTTTAAAGGGGTTGGTTTACATGGCAAGGGTGCAACTAATATGACAGCAACATGCTAGCACATTTAAATGGGCTGGAAATACCAAATAACATTTTCCAGAAACTCCCATAATCAATTAAATGCATTTGGGACAGATCTGAAAAACTTCTGTGATAATGTGGTTAAACAGGCAAAACAACATCACCATAATATTCTACACATTTTTCCACCCCAAATGCATATAAAGTTTGTTAAATTTGGAGTTGTAGAGATTTAGTTATGATTTTTCCATGTTTTAGCATATTTAAAACAAGAATAAATTCAAACAACATTTTAATATTTTTTAAACATGGCAACAAACAGCATATTCATAATCTACATGAAATTCTAAGCATTTTTCATATATAACTTATTAGCATCAAATGAATAAATCAACAGATATTAATTAAATAAAGAAAATGCAGAAAAAGAAAAAGAAAACAGAAAATAAAAACAAGCGCACAGGTCAAAGTTGACCCACGCCTGCGCCAGCCAAAGCCACAGACGGGTGGGACCAACTGCGCTGAGGTTTAGCCAGCGGGTGCGCAAGGGGGCTGGAGGCGGCTGAGTGACTGGCAGGTGGGGCTTGCCTGTCAGCCTCTCAGGAAAAATAAAAAGGGGGCGAATAGCCACTGCCCCGCACGGATTGGAACCCCCGTCCTGATGCATATCTGACGAAGACACAAGCCATTGCGCTAGCGAACGAATCTTGACAGAATACAGGTGCTAACTCTGAAGACATATCTGAAGATGCAGAAACAAGGGAAAATCAGGGCTCGTCGGAGCTGCTCCGGCGACCAAAAGAGACGGCGGAGTGGTGCGGTGCGCTCCTGGGGGAGTTCCGCACCCACTCGAAGCATCTGCAGCACCTAACATGCACTACAGCGCCGGCGGCGAGCACTTGACAAAACGGCGACGGCGGGCAACGAAGAGATGATGCAACGGCCTAGGCGGAGTGGCGACTACACAGGCAGCATCTACGCGACGAGCTGAAGCGAACGGGCACCACTAGACGACCTACGGTGGTCGGGACACTCGCCGGAGACGAGGCCCGACGGTGACGAGCTCGGTTGCTCGATGAATTTGGGGATAGAGGGTGCTAAGGAGGGGGGAAAGAGCGCGAGGAGGTGGACGCGCTCACCACGAACACGGAGGGGTGTTCGGCTGGCCCGGATGTGGTCGAAGTCGACGGCCGCGAGTCTCGAACAGCTGCGGGCGCCGGAGTGGAAGAAGAGGAAGAAGACGTTGGCAGTGAGGCGATCGGCTCCGCGAAGAGGACGTAGTCAAAGTAGTCGACGAAGAGGAAGCAGCTAGACACGCTTGGCGAGGCTGAGGTCGGCGGGAGGCACGCCGGCGACGAGCTGGCGCTCCCAGATGCATGCGGGACTTCACTGGAGCGGCGGATCTGGTGGAGCTTGGCTCTCCAGGCGGCGGGAGGAGGAAGAGGAACCCTAGGGAAAGGGGGAGGACACGCTGCGGGTTTAAAAGGAGGGCTTGGATCACGAGACCTCGATGTCCGTGATCATGGCTGGACGGCGAGCGCGCGCTCGGGCTTCGCAAACGCGTGATGGAGGTAGACGGCAACGCGGGGCTGTGAGGCTGACATGTGGGGCCAGGGGGAAAACACGGACGGCGCGACTGCGAGCGGCTCGGTCGGGCCTGCGGGTGTTAGCTGGGCCGCGGGAGAGACTGGGCCTGGGGGAGGAGGAGGAGGAGGCCCAGGCCACTGCTGTAGCGGCTGTCTTCTTTTCCTTTTTCATTTATCTTCAGACAGAAAAGAAAAATAAAATCACAGGCTTAAAGTAAAAGACTTAGGGGAAAAAGAAAATATCCCCATGTTCCTAGATTTATGCCCTATTTAATAAAATTGGTTTGCACATTTTTAGAGGCAGAAAAATAAAAGGAGTTTGAATATGGTTCAAACTCTTGTCATTTTTGAACCCAACCAAATCAAATCCATAGAGGGTGATATTTGACAGAGAGGGTATAGACATGGTGCAAGATTTTTGGGGAAAGAAAGAACATTAAAGGACTTGGCTAGGTGACTTGCAAAAATAGAGTAAAGAAAGGAAAGAAAAGAAAAAGGAAGAAGAAGAAGTGGGAAACAAAGGAGGGGGTCTAGGGTTTAGCAAGGCAAGGCTAAAACCACACTCACATACATCACAAGGTGCCTCACATACACCATCAATAAGAAGTAAACTAAGATGTCATGATGATGAGAGCAATGCATGGATGCAAAATAAAATAAATGACATGGCAATGCAAAAATAAAATGAGCTCAAATGATAAGAACCACTAAGGATAAGGACAAGGATCAAAATGAGAATGCTTTATTGCCATTATAGGAAAGTATAACTTATGGGGTGTTACAAACACTCCTACACTACAAAAAGATCTCGTCCCGAGATCTAGGACTGGAAGAAGGAAGGATACTCGGAACGAAGGTGATCTTCTCGTTCCCACGTAGCTTCTCGGTTGGTATGGTGTGACCACATGACTTTCAAGAGCTTGATGGACTTGTTGCGGGCTTTGAGTTCATTTTCTTCAAGAATAGCAACAGGGTGCTCACGATAAGATAAGTCTTCTTGAAGATCAATCTCCTCGAACGGAATGGTGCGTTCAGGTGTCTTGAAGCACTTGCGGAGTTCAGACACGTGAAACACATCATGAACATTTGCAAAGTTGGAGGGAAGGTCGAGTTGGTAGGCTAGATCGCCTCTTTTTCCAAGAATCTTGAAAGGACCCACGTATCTCGAAGCAAGCTTGCCTTTGATACCGAATCTCTGGGCTCCTTTCATAGGAGAAACATGGAGATAGACATGATCTCCAATGTCGAAAACCAAGCTTCAACTTTCCGGGGTTCACAGAAATGCCCTCGGCAGAGATAATATGGCCAAGATATAAGACTTTATCCAGCCAGAATTCACATTTGGAGACCTTCGCATAGAACTTGTGTTCACGATGCCTATCAAGGACCAAACAGAGGTGCTTGGCATGGTCTTCTTCATTCTTGGAGAATACCAAGATGTCATCCAGATAGACGAGAACAAATTCATTGGTGTAGGGGTTGAATATGAAGTTCATCATCCTTGAGAAGGTGGGTGGAGCATTTGCAAGGCCGAAAGACATGATCGTGTATTCATAAGAGCCAAACTCGTTTTGAATGCGGTCTTTCCGGAGATCGAGCTTTGAGAACACCTTTGCTCCTTTGAGCTGCTCGAACAATTCATTGATATTGGGGAGCGCATACTTGTTATTTATTGTCGTCTTGTTCAATGGCCGATAATCAACGCAAAGGCGTTCCGTGCTATCCTTCTTCTTGACAAATAGAACACCACAGCCCCAAGGAGAAGTACTAGGCCTGATTAGACTCATACGTTCTTGCTCATCGAGTTGTTCCTTCAGCTCCTTCAACTCATCAAGGGAAAGCTTGTACGGACGCCGACATGCTTGCTCGGTACTGGGCTCGAGTTCAATGACGAATTCAACTTGACGATGGGGAGGCATGCCTGGAAGCTCTTCAGGGAAAACATCTTCATATTCATTGACCACCGGAATCTGAGAAATGGCATTAATCTCGCCCTTGTCAATGAGAGAGAATAGCCTGATTGTGTTATCTCGAGAGGCAAAGATAATCACGTCTTCGCCAGGATGAGTAAGCTTGACTTCCTTATTTGCACAATCAATGTTTGCTTCATGCTTGGAAAGCCAATCCATCCCAAGAATAAGATCAATGTCGGAGTTGCCGAGAATAACCGGAGAAACCAGAAAACTGTAATCACCCATATGAATAGATATATCCGGAGCGAACACACTAGAATGCATTATCTTTCCTGGAGAAACAATTGATAACTCGCTTGGCAAATTTTTGGTGGCAAAATTGTGCTTCGTTGCAAATGGGTGAGAAATGAAAGAGCATGATGCACCTGAATCAAACAAGACATTAGCAGGTATATAGTTAACTAGAAGATTACCAAGTATCACATCTGAAGAATTTTCTGCTTGAGCTGCATTCATCAGATTCACTCTTGGATGCTTGGGATTGTGCTTCACAATAGCAGTGCTGACAGGTGGAGTAGGCGGAAGGCGCCTTGGGTTGGGACACATGTTATCATAGTGACCCTTCTGAGAACACTTGTTGCAAGTCACTTCTGAGAGAGGCCGGTGATAAGGACCAGTTGATCTTGAAGCTTGAAACTAAGGCTTGGACTGATTGCTTGGGTTGGGTGGGTGGGAGAAACCACGGCCACCTGAGTGCTTGTTGTTGTTTGGAGGACGGAGCACTGGAGGAGGCGGTAGCCAGAACTTTTGCTCCTTGATAACCACTTGAGAAGACGATGAGGAGTGAACAGCATCTCTGATCCTCTTTTTGGAAGCTTCAATCTTGAGCTGGGCTGCCTCTTGCTTAAGAGCCATATTGTAGAATTGGTCAAATTCATCCGGCTCGAACAAGGTGATTGCTAGTTGGAGTTCATCCTTCAGACCACCACGAAACTGATAATTCTTGCTCTTGGCATCTGGGATGTCTTGTTTCGCATAGCGGGCAAGATTCTGGAACTTGACATTGTATTGATAGACGGACATGGTGCCTTGCTTCATGTTGCGGAATTGCTCACGCGTGCCATCAATAACACTGGTTGGAATGTGGTGAGAGCGGAAATCCTGGCAGAAGTCAGTCCACGAGATCTCAAATCTACCTCTGGAATCTTTGTACTATTGCCACCAATTAGCAGCTTGGTATTTGAGTTGGAAAGTGGCCAACTTGACATAATCCTCAGGTCTCACGTTACTTCATTCAAAGTGCTTTTTGATGTCTGTGATCCAGTCTTCAGCATCTAGCGCATCCACACAGTAACTGAACATCTTCGGTTGGTTTGCCAGGAATTGGTTGAGGGTTGCAAAGTGAGGTTGATTGAACAGATTGCCTTGGCCTTGGTTCCCATGACTACCTTGATTTGTTGGCTTGAAAGGTCTGCATCATTTGCATAAGCATCTGGGTGTTCTGGTTGGTCGCTTGCATAATTGCTCTCCCTGCCTCAGACGGAGGAGGAGGGGAAGGAGGACGTTCAGGAACACGCTCTTCTTCACCCTCAGGGTTAGAGTTGGGAACCTTCTTAGAAGCCATCCTGAATGAGATGACAACTATTAGTCATTGATTGGAAATATATAAGCTGAATCAACGGCTAGAAATTGCAACATAAATCTTCACAAGAACATTCGAACAAAATGAACGAATGAATTCCACAGTTTAATGATACAACAATCTTCTCGAGAAGCCACTTGGGAGAACAAAAGGTAAATAAAAACAACAAGGAGCAGATAGAACAAATACATGATAGAAGCTTCGTCCCACATGTTCGTGCTGAAAGCTCATGGAACATGTTACAAAAGGGTGTTGCAATCCCTGGATCAGCATAGCCAAGGACCCTTTAAGATGCAACTCCCAATTGGAACAACGCCCATAAAACCTCTTCAGTCGATGTTGAACCCCAAACTCATACCATGTACTCATTGTAAGAATGCAGGCAGATCTACTAGAAGAACCCACTTATTAATTTCCAAAGGTTTCCGGTTATGCAATCGGGTGTTGGGGATACAGGGGAAGCACCGCGCACTCAACTCTAATCCTACATCCAGCTGTATCCATCCTTCAACACATAACCAGTCATGCTCGAAAACCGTTTACCTCGGACCTTCGAAACGCATCCACTATACAAGTTGTGGCAATACTCCCGAACTATCCCACCAGTACTGGGTGACGTCGTGGTTATCTCACCACTAATCGCATAGAAGAGTTTTCGATGTCGGCCGTCTTAAGTATTCTAGAACCGTTGCGATACATTTGTGACGACAACACCTCGGAGCTCAACTCCCCGGGACACTGCCACAACCCCTAAATGACAGGAGGCATCGAGAAGAATGTTCTTGTCACAAAGATATCAGAACAATCCAAACAATACTCGCGTGATCCTAAAAAAATAGTGAATTTTTGGGAGTAGAAGAGATAGAACAACGTCAGGAGTCCTCACCAGAGCGATGAAGGGACGAGGAGTAAAAAGAAATCCTACTCTCCGATATATATATAGGACTCAATACATTTTTATGTGTGTGCCTAGACTCAACCGTCAACGATTTGATCAATCAGGTGGGCTCCTAGGTCGGAGAAGGCTCTGATTACCAACTTGTAAGGCCCAGTATGTGACTATGTCTCCCACGTGTCGAGCCATGACTTAAAGACATAATCACATACTAGAATGATCTAGAGTATGGTATCTTTGCACGACTCATGTAAAAGAGGGGATGAAAATGTAAAAGAGTAGTTGGCTTACACTCGCCACGTCACACAATGTAATACATTAACATACATCATCCAAAACATCAGAGTCCGACTACGGACGAAAAGCCAAATGAAAGATACCATAAATAAAGCAACACAAGGTCCCGATCATCCTAGTAAGATCCCTACTGATCCTCAGGATAAGACGCGTAGTAACGTCCACTCTCTTCATCGAACTCCCAATATAGCTCTGAACCAACACCTGTGTAGTTCTCATCGATACCTGCATCTGGTGTCGTGTAGAATCTGTAAACCACGGAGGACTCAGCAATCCCGTTCCCGGGTAGCAATACTATCAAAGCCTTAGGTGTGGAAAAGGCTTAAACAAGGTTGCAGTAGCACTAGCACTAACTTACGGGTTTAGAGCGAGGAAAGAACAAGTGCCAACGATCTTCAAAGTGATCACGAAGTGATCCTAACTACTCACGGTCAAACATAACCCCACCGTGTTCACTTCCCAAACCCCTTCGGAAAGAGACCGTCATGGTTACTCACGCAGGTAGTGTATTATGAACATGGTGTCAAGTTATCTACAACCGGATATTAACAAATTCCCATCTGCCACATAACCGCGGGCACGGCTTTCGAAAGATCAAACCCTGCAGGGGTGTCCCAACTTAGCCCATCACAAGCTCACGATCTGCGGAGTCGCAACTCCAAGGTGGGAAGATGCGAGTATTCTCGGAATCCCGTGCTCAAAATATTTCGACAAAGGTAAAACTAATCCAGCAAGACCTCCTGGCGTGCCGACACCCTGATAGTAGCCGCGTGTATCTAGTCTCAGGCCACGACCGGATGGGCGATTCTATAGGTATATACCAGACCTCGGGTTCCCGCGTGGTAGCCCTGCAGAACCCTCGGTTTGGACCAACACTCATGAGGAACACTAGCCCGGGTTGTTAATTAAGAACTTGGGTTTGCAACGCCCTATCCAAGTTTTAGTTATTATGCAAATGTAAAACCAATGTTGGGCCTTGCTGGAAAAGCTTTAGCACTAAGAGTGTTATCAAGGGGGGCCCATAAACCCCAACCATGTTAGGGACGCAAAATCAAGGAACATAACACCGGTTTAACGGTTCCTAGGGTGGCATGAGTGTAACAAAACACCAAGAAGAGGCTTAGCCTTCCACCCATTGCCAATATATAGGTGACTTAGTTTAACAAAATATATATTGTGATATCCCAACAACAACTTCAACATGAAGCAAGAATCTTCAAATCTTCACCTGCAACTAACAACGCTATAAGAGGGGCTGGGCGGTGCTTACGTAGACAAACAACGGTTTGCTAGGTGGGTGGTTAGAAAGTTTCATGTGAACAATAGGAGGGCTGACAAACAGACATAGACATCGAGGCAATATCTAAAGAGCGAGAATTCTAGCAAAGGCAATGATAGTAGTGATATCTAGGTAAGGTCATCTTGCCTGTCTACTCTACGGAGGGATCGTAACCTTGCTCCTCAAACTCAACCTTGGTAGGTTCCTCGTACTCCGTATCGTCACCGGGCTCTAACCAAATGCAACAATGCAACACGGGAACACAATCAGCCATAATGCAATGCTCAAACACATGATGCATGGACATGATGAACAAGGACAAGAGTAGATATGATGCATGGCCTAGGGTCACAAGAGTGCAATATCATAAAAGCAACAAGATCACCCACATGAAAGAAAACAAACAAAAGAGAAACTATCATGTTTATGTAGGTTGTTCAAACAAGCATCCACAAGTTTAAAGGGGTTGGTTAACATGGCAAGGGTGCAACTAATATTACAGCAACATGCTAGCACATTTAAATGGGCTGGAAATACCAAACAACATTTTCCGGAAACTCCCATAATCAATTAAATGCATTTGGGACAGACCTGAAAAACTTCTATGATAAAGTGGTTAAACATCCAAAACAACATCACCATAATATTCTACACATTTTTCCACCCCAAATGCATATAAAGTTTGTTAAATTTGGAATTGTAGAGATTTAGTTAGGATTTTTCCAAGTTTTAGCATATTTAAAACAAGAATAGATTCAAACATCATTTTAAATGTTTTTAAGCATGATAACGAACAGCATATTCATAATCTACATGAAATTCTAAGCATTTTTCATATATAACTTATTTGCATCAGATGAATATATCAACATATATTAATTAAACAAAGAAAATGCAGAAAAAGAAAAAGAAAACAGAAAAGAAAAACAATCGCAGGGGTCAAAGTTGACCCACGCCTGCGCTAGCTAGAGCCACAGACGGGTGGGACCAACTGCGCAGAGGTGGCGCCAGCGGGTGCGCAAGGGGGCTGGAGGCGGCTGAGTGACTGGCAGGTGGGGCCTGCCTGTCAGCCTCTTAGGAAAAATAAAAAGGGGGCGAATAGCCAGTGACCCGCGCGGATTCCAACCCCCGACCTGATGCATATCTAACGAAGACACAAGCCATTGCGCTAGCGAACGAATCTTGACAGAATACAGGTGCTAACTCTGAAGACATATCTGAAGATACAGAAACAGGGGAAAAGCAGGGCTCGTCGGAGCTGCTCCGGCTACCAAAAGAGACGGCGGAGTGGTGCGGTGCGCTCCTGGGGGAGTTCCGCACCCACTCGAAGCATCTGCAGCACCTAACATGCACTACAGCACCGGCGGTGAACACTTGACAGAACGGCGGCGGTGGGCAACGACGAGATGATGCAACGGCCTAGGCGGAGTGGCGACTGCACATGCAGCATCTACGCGACGAGCTGAAGTGAACGGGCACCACTAGATGACCTACGGTGGTCGGGACACTCGCCGGAGACGAGGCCCGATGGCGAGGAGCTCGGGTGTTCGATGAACTCGTAGATAGAGGGTGCTAAGGAGGGGAAAAGAGAACGAGGAGGTGGAGGCGCTCACCACGAACATGGAGGTGCGTTCGGCTGGCCCGGAGGTGGTCGGAGTCGACAGCGCCGAGTCTCGAACAGCTGCGGGCGCCGGAGTGCAAGAAGAGGAAGAAGACTTCGGCGGTGAGGCGATCGGCTCCGCGTAGAGGATGTAGTCGACGACGAGGAAGCAGCTAGACACGCTTGGCGAGGCTGACGTCGACGGGAGGCACGCCGGCGACGAGCTGGTGCTCCCAGATGCGTGCGGGACTTCAATGGAGCGTCGGATCTGGTGGACCTTGGCTCTCCAGGCGGCGGGACTAGGAAGTGGAACCCTAAGGAAAGGGGGAGGACATGCTGCGGGTTTAAAAGGAGGGCTCGGATCACGAGACCTCGACGTTCGTAAATACGGCGCGACGGCGAGCGCGCGCTCTGGCTTCGCAAACGCGTGACGGAGGTAGACGGCGACGCGGGGCTGTGAGGCTGACATGTGGGGCCGGGGGAAAACACGGACGACGCGACTGCGAGCGGCTCGGTCGGGCCTGCTGATGTTAACTGGGCCGTGGTAGAGACTGGTCCTGGGGGAGGAGGAGGAGGAGGAGGCCCAGGCCACTGCTGTAGCTGCTGTCTTCTTTTCCTTTTCCATTTATCTTCAGACAGAAAAGAAAAAGAAAAGCATAGGCTTAAAGGAAAATATTTAGGGGAAAAAGAAAATATCCCCATGCTCCTAGATTTATGCCCTATTTAATAAAATTGGTTTGGACATTTTTAGAGGCAGAAAAATAAAAGGAGTTTGAATATGGTTCAAACTCTTGTCATTTTTGAACCCAACCAAATCAATTCCAAATAGGGTGATATTTGATAGAGAGGGTGTAGACATGGTGCAAGATTTTTGGGGAAAGAAAGAACATTAAAGGACTTGGCTAGGTGACCTGCAAAAATAGAGTAAAGAAAGGAAAGAAAAGAAAAAGGAAGAAGAAGAAGAGGGAAACAAAGGAGGGGGTCTAGGGTTTAGCAAGGTAAGGCTAAAACCACACTCACATACATCACAAGGTGCCTCACATACACCATCAACAAGAAGTAAACTAAGATGCCATGATGATGAGAGCAATGCATGGATGCAAAATAAAATAAATGACATGGCAATGCAAAAATTAAATGAGCTCAAATGACAAGAACCCCCAAGGATAAGGACAAGGATCAAAATGAGAATGCTTTATTTCCATTATAGGAAAGTAACACATATGGGGTGTTACATGGATCTCCTAGTTTCTTTGGTAGACCACCTCTAAAAGTATAATTGGCAAACATGGTGGAAATTTCAACTTCAGGTATCTTTCTTTTATTGGTAACAATATCTTTCATATACTTAGCATAAGGATTTGTTTTAAGCATATCAGTCAAACACATACGCAAAAAGATAGGTCTAATCATTTCAGCAAAATGCTCAAAATCCTCATCACCCTTTTTCTTGGATGGTTTATGAGGAAAAGGCATGGGTTTCTGAACCCATGGTTCTCTTTCTTTACCGTGCTTCCTAGCAACGAAGTCTCTTTTATCGCAAAATTGATTCTTTGATTGTGGGTTATCAAGATCAATAGCAGGTTCAATCTCTACATCATCTTTATTGCTAGGTTGAGCATCATCATGAACATCATCATTATCATTTTCACTAGGTTCATGTTCACTAACAGATTGTGTTACAACATCAGAAATAGAAAAGTCCTTGGGATTCTCAGGTGTGTCAACAATAGGTTCACTAAAAGCATGCAAAGTCCTATCATTTTTCTTTTTCTTCTTCTTAGAAGGACTAGGTGTATCAACATTAGGTCTCTGGGAATCTTGTTCAATTCGCTTAGGGTGGCCCTCTGGATATAAAGATTCCTGAGTCATTCTACCCCCTCTAGTCACAACTCTAACAACATTATCATTTTTCTTATTATTTAATTCATTGAGCAAATCATTTTGTGCTTTAAGCACTTGTTCTACCTGAGTGGTAACCATAGAAGCATGTTTACTAATGAGTTTAAGTTCATCTTTAAATCTAGACATAGAATCATTTAAGTGTTCAATCATATAAGCATTACGTTTCAATTGTCTACGAACATAAGCATTGAAGTTTTCTTGTTTAACAATAAAATTATCAAACTCATCCAAGCATTGGCTAGCACACTTATTATGAGGGATATCACCTTCATCAAATCTATAGAGAGAATTTACCTTTACTACCTGTGCCGGGTTATCAAGACAATGTATTTCTTCAATATGTGGTAAATTCTTAACGTCTTCAACTTTAATACCTTTTTCTTTCATAGATTTCTTTGCCTCTTGCATATGTTCAGGACTGAGAAATAGAATACCGCTTTTCTTCGGGGTTGTCTTAGGAGTTGGTTCAGGAAGTGTTCAATCATTATCATTACTCAACATATTATTCAATAGCAATTCAGCTTTATCAATAGTTCTTTCCCTGAAAACACAACCAGCACAACTATCCAGGTGGTCTCCGGAAGCATCGGTTAGTCCATTATAAAAGATATCAAGTATTTAATTTTTCTTGAGAGGATGATCAGGCGAAGCATTAAGTAATCAGATAAGCCTCCCCCAAGCTTGCGGGAGACTCTCTTCTTCAATTTGCACAAAATTATATATTTCTCTTAAGGGAACTTTTTTCTTATGAGCAGGGAAATATTTAGTAGAGAAGTAATAAATCATATCCTAGGTACTACGCACACAACTAGGATCAAGAGAATTAAACCATGTTTTAGCATCACCCTTTAATGAGAACCGAAATCACTTAAGGATATAGTAGTAACGCATTTTTTCCTCATTGGTCAATAGGGTGGCTATATCATTTAATTTAGTAAGATGTGCTACAACAGTTTCAGATTCGTATCCATAAAAAGGATCAGATTCAACCAAAGTAATTATCTCACGATCGACAGAGAAATCATAATCCCTATCAGAAATACAGAAAGGTGAAGTAGCAAAAGCAGGGTCATATTTCATTCTAGCATTCAAAGACTTTTCTTTCAGCTTAGCTAACAGTTTCTTAAGATCATATCTATCTTTGCAAGCTAAAAGATCTCTAGTAGTTTCTCCATCCATAACATAACCCTCAGGCACAACATGCAATTCATATTTAGGGGAAGAATCTTCATCATCACTTTCATCAATATTATGAGTTTCAATAATTTCATTCTCTCTGACCCTAGAAAGTTGTTCATCAAGAAATTCAACTAGTGGCACAGTATTATCAAACATTGAAGTAGTTTCATCATAAGTATCATGCATAGCAGAAGTGGCATCATCAAGAACATGCGACATATCAAAT
Source organism: Secale cereale (assembly GCA_902687465.1). Classification (NCBI taxonomy): domain Eukaryota; kingdom Viridiplantae; phylum Streptophyta; class Magnoliopsida; order Poales; family Poaceae; genus Secale; species Secale cereale. The sequence goes on along the minus strand of LR738712.1, from coordinate 267,238,203 downwards.
TCAATAGTAGGTGTAGGTGTCGCAAATTTACTCATAACAGAGGATGAATCAAGTGCAGAGCTAGATGGCAGTTCCTCACCTCCCCTCATAGTTGAGGGAAAAATCTTGGTTTTTTCATCTCTCAAGTTCTTCATAGTGATCAACAGATATAAATCCCAAGTGACTCAAAGAATATAGCTATGATCCCCGGCAACAGCGCTAGAAAATAGTCTTGATAACCCACAAGTATAGGGGATCGCAATAGTTTTCGAGGGTAGAGTATTCAACCCAAATTTATTGATTCGACACATGGGGAGCCAAAGAATATTCTCAAGTATTAGCAGTTGAGTCTTCAATTCAACCACACCTGAAAGACTTAATGTCTGCAACAATGTATTTAGTAGCAAAGTAGTATGGAAGTAACTGTAATGGTGGCAAAAGTATTAGTAGCAGTTTTATCGCAATCGAAATAGTGGCAAGGGAAAAGTAACTAAGCAAAGATCAATATGTGAAAAGCTCGTAGTCATTGGATCAGTGATGGATAATTATGTCAGATGCGATTCCTCGTGCAACAGTTATAACATAGGGTGCACAGAACTAGCTCCAGTTCATCAATGTAATGTAGGCATGTGTTCCGAATATAGTCACACGTGCTTATGGAAAAGAACTTGCATGACATCTTTTCTCCTACCCTCCTGTGGCAGCGGGGTCCTATTGGAAACTAAGGGATATTAAGGCCTCCTTTTAATAGAGTACCGGACCAAAGCATTAAAACTTAGTGAATACATGAAGTCCTCAAATTATAGTCATCACCGGGACTGGTCCTGATTATTGTCACTTCGGGGTTGCCGGATCATAACACATAGTAGGTGACTATTTACTTGCAAGATTGGATCAAGAACTCACATATACTCATGAAAACATAATAGTTTCAGATATTAAATTATGGCACTCGGGCCCTAGTGACAAGCATTAAGCATAGCAAAGTCAAAGCAACATTAATCTTACAACATAATGGATACTAGGGATCAAACCCTAACAAAACTAACTCGATTACATGGTAAATCTCATCCAACCCATCACCGTCCAGCAAGCCTACGACGGATTTACTCACGCACGGTGGTGAGCATCATGAAATTGGTGATGGAGGATGGTTGATGATGACGACGGCGACGGATTCCCCTCTCCGGAGCCCCGAACAGACTCCAGATCAGCCCTCCCGAGAGAGATTAGTGCTTGGCAGCGGCTCCGTGTTGTAAAACGTGATGAATCCTTCTCGCTGATAATTTTTTTCTCCCCGAACGTGAATATATGGAGTTGGAGTTGAGGTCGGTGGTGTTGGAGATATGCCCTAGAGGAAACCATGTATGATGATATTTCATATGTGTTTATGAAAAAAGATAGTCCTTGGATGTAATCAATGATACTTGTTGGCAAGTACGTGACTTGATTGCGAGATCTTGTGTTGTATGATACATCCTAAATGGTCCCTAGTCGTAAGTGATGTGTGGACACACATCGGACTAGACTAGCATATGACACGGTGGATGGCTCGGTCTCACTAGCCATGGAGCATTGGATGTTCGACGTAGTCGGATTCGAGAAGAGATAAGGTCCGAGTTGGATAGACCCAACTATGAGACGCAGCAATATGTCATCTGTGAGTCTCTAGTGCAACATACGTTCTATGTCCTAAGACCTGGGCTGACGCATGTACTCGGGATAGTGACAGACTTGCTTTGGGCCGCCAAACGCTACTCCGTAACTGGGTAGTTACAAATGTAGGTTTCGGGCTTGTCCAGACCCATGCTGCGAGATGTGGTCGAAAAAGATGGGATTTGCCCCTCCGATCAGGAGAGATCTACTCTGGTCCCCTCGTGCGATCCGACCAGGATAAGCATGGCAAAGAGACAAGGATTATGAGATAATCCGGTGTGGGTCGACATCACTGGAACGAGAAAGAGGTCGGACTAGCACAAGGATGACATACTCGCCTTGAGCCTGACAACATAAATCAGGTGGCAAAGGGAATGGAAATGTGACATGTTGTATAGGTTCGCTAGCCACCTTCAGTGTCTGCTTGGTGGTTGGCACGCCTTGCTAGAGGCCACTACCAACCGTAAAGGTCGAAGGTGATCCGACCTGCAACCAAGTTGACTTGAACCTAAGGGGTCGCGCGCTTAAGGGAAGGAACTTGTGAGGTTGGATCCGACTCCACGAGTCAGACTTGGTCCTACTTGGACTTGGATACAGACCGAATAGACTTTGGGCTTTAGGGTCCATTCGAGGCCCAAGTGTTGAGCCCGCGACGGATTCCTATAAATAGTGGAGGTGAGGCACACTCAATTGGTTGATCGCTTCGACGCCGTCATTAGGGTTTGCATGTGTTGCAAATAACCACCTCCACTCATCGCCGGTTGTGTAATCGGACCTAGCAGTCCGCCGCACGACGTTCCTCCTACACGCGTGGATACCGTTAGAGGCGGTGCACTTGCGCCGCTCCGGCGAACCTGTTCGCGGGATCCGATCGGCTACGTGGGAGATCGACGAGGAGGAGATGACTCCGGAGACGCGCTGCCCCAACTCTTCTTGAGCTACACGGCACTGCGCGTCTAGTGGTGATAATCTGTGATCCATCTCCCTAGCATGTTCCTTGATGTTCTTCGCATAAGAACATTTTAATTTGCAGTCGATGCACCCTAAGGTAGATCCCAACAGTGGTATCACAGCCTCTGCTATAGGATTTGGATTCACATCATTTGCATATTAGATACGTGGGGGCGACGAGATCTTTTGTTGTTTAAGAAATCGGCTATGTGCATGGTTGATGAGATCAATTGCACATGGCGATTGAAGTGGCTATGTTTTTTGTAAATCAGGATCGATGAAGTCGTGACACGATCTACCCCTACCGGTCGGTTATCCACCATCGAGGTTAACAGTGAAACGTAAATCCGAATCGGATTCGTGATGATTGATATGATCGGTCAGATCAGAAAATTTGGCGTGAACGGAGTTCAGATGCGATCTAGGACCGCCGTGTGCGTTGCGCCGTGTATTTCTTACCCGACACACAAATCGGTAGAATGCGATTCTATGCATGACTTGTTTTGCAGGTTTGATGTGAATAATATGGCTCATGTGTATGTGATGCATGTGTGTAATTTATAAATGGCATGCGTGTCATGTTTGTCAGCTGGCAGGTGCCAAAGTGCTATCATTATAATGTATACAGACCCGCGTATCAACTTGTGACTCTATGTATAATTCATTACTAGTTGTAGTAGTTGGATAATAGAGATCTGGTTGGTGGCTTAGCGTCCCGGCGTGACAAACAAGATGGAGTTCCAAGATGGTCATCAGAGTTGGAGCCGACCTTGAAGAACATCCATGAAGGAGCCATACTATTTCACAATACATGTTGATTTATTATTATTATGCTTCTTACTTTCTATGCATGTTAGAATGGTTGAAAGATCCCTCATGAATATCAAGTAAATTGCCGTTCCCGATGTTGCACCTTCGCACGTCAAGTACGTCTAGTAGTGGGCTTATAAAATTTGGGTACTGCTAGGTGTCCTTGAACTGACGGGTTCGTGTCGGACACGGACATGCACTACATCACGTTAACTTGACCAGGCTATCAAAACTGTTTTGGGCCTTGAGGCAAAGGAGGTCAGGAGCCGGGGTATGAGATACCTACCCGATCGATGGGAGTCGTATAGAGATACGATTAGCAAGGAGTTGCTTACCGGATAGTCATGTTGGCTAACAGTGATGCTAAAGCTCACTAGTCGCATATTCTAGTCGGATCCTGAATCAATGGGAGTTTGCGGAGGGATGCTAACTTCAGTGGGAGTATTTCTATTTAAGGCTTGAATTACTCTACATAAATACATTGCTTAGTGATTGCATATTTTTTGTTGTATATCAATGGCACCACCTGCTCAACCCAACTTTGCATTGAAATCTATCTTGGAAAAGGATAAACTTAATGGACCAAACTTTACCACCTGGTATAGAAATTTGAGAACTTTTCTCAAGCATGATAAGAAGGAACATATTCTAGAGGATCCACTTCCAGATGAACCTGCCGATATTGCTAATGCCACAACAAGGAATGCCTACCAGAAACTCGTTAATGAATCAAACGAGATCAGCTGTCTCATGCTGGCTTGTATGGAGACCGATTTGCAACAACATTTTGAAGATGTTGGGGCTTTCGATATGATCGAGAGTCTCAAGAGCATGTTTCAGGTTTAGGCTAGGATCGATAGGTTCAACATCTGGCGATCCTTGATGGATTGTAAGCTGAAGGAAGGTGATGCACTGATCCCACATGTGATCAAGATGATTGGATATGTGCAAGCTTTGGATCGGTTGGGCTTCCCGCTCATGGATGAGGTGGCTACAGATGCAGTTCTGGGTTCTCTTCCGCCCAGCTATGGGACGTTGAACTGAAACTATCATATCCATGGCATGGATAAGAAGCACACTGAACCGCATGGTATGCTTAAGGTGGCAGAACAGGACATAAAGAAAGGCACGCATCAAGTGTTGATGGTGCAGAAGTCTGCTATGTTCAAGAAGAGCTGGTCTAAGAAAAAGGCTAAGGCAAAGGGCACGGAGAAGGCAAACTCCGCCGCAACACCAAAGTCTGGACCAAACTTCGAGGCCATTTGCTATCACTGCAAGGAGACCAGTCACTGGCAGAGGAACTGTAGCAAGTGGCTTGCAGAGCATGGCAAGAAGGCCGAAAATGCTGCTTCAAGCAAAGGTACTCTTGTTGCATATTTTATAGACATTTACCTTGCTGACATACCTAGTAGCTCTTGGGTATTTGATACTGGATCGGTTGTTCATATTTGCAACTCGATGCAGGGGCTGGTAAGAACTAGGTGTGTGGCACAAGGGGAGATTGACATCAGGGTCAGCAACAAAGCAAGATTTGCTACGTTGGAGGTCGGCACGATGCAGCTACAGCTTCCTTCTCGATTCATTATGGAATTGAATAATTATTATTACATTCTTGCACTTAGTCGGAACATTATTTCCGCCTCATGTTTGTTGAGTCAAGGTTATGAATTCAATTTAAAGGATAGTGGTTGTTCGATATTTTCGAATGGTATGTTCCATGGCTATGCACCCATTATTGATGGGCTATAATTTTGAATCTAGAAACCAAACCTGTCTATAATATGAATGTCAAGAGGCATAAGCCTAATGAGATAAATCCGACATACTTCTGGCTTTGCCGGCTTGGACACATTAGTCTGAAATGCATGAAGAAGCTCCATAGTGATGGGCTCCTAACTTCGCCCGACTTCAAGTCGTTCGAGACATGCGAATCATGCTTGCTCGGCAAGATGACTAAGTCTCCTTTCGCAAAGAGTTGCGAGAGGGCATCCGAGCTGTTGGAGCTTATACACACCGATGTGTGTGGTCCAATGAGCACAACTGCTAGAGGTGGCTATCAGTACTTCTTGACTTTCACCGACGAGTTGAGTAGATATGGTTATATCTATTTGATGAGGCACAAGTCAGAAACTTTTGAAAAGTTCAAAGAGTTTCAGAATGAGGTAGAGAATCAGCTCGGCAAGACTATAAAGCTTCTATGATCTAATCGTGGAGGTGAGTACATGAGCCAGGAGTTTGATGATCATCTGAAAAGTCGAGGTATAGTGCTTCAGCTCACGCCTTCGGGTACGCCACAGAGAAATGGCGTGTCGGAACAGAGGAATCATACCTTGTTGGACATGGTTCGATCTATGATGAGCAAATCGGATTTACCCTTGTCATTCTGGGGATACACTCTAGAAACTGCAGCTTTTACACTCAATAGAGTACCATCTAAATCTGTAGTTAAGACACCACATGAGATGTGGACTGGGAAGAGTCCTAGTTTATCTTTTCTAAAGATTTGGGGTTGTGAAGCTTTTGTCAAACAGCTTATGTCAGACAAGCTTACACCCAATTCGGATAAATGCATATTCGTGGGATATCTGAGGGAAACATTGGGATATAGCTTCTACAACCGCGAAGAGAACAAAGTGTATGTTGCTTGAAACAGGGCCTTCCTTGAGAAAGAGTTTCTCGGGCGGTAGGCTATTGGGAAGCAGGTGCAACTTAAAGAAGTTGGAGCTCCACTTGGGGACAACTCGGTTGGTGATGTAATCATACCGGATTCTGTCAGGGAACCCCAGGTGGAAGCGGCACCGGAACCACGGAGGTCGCAAAGATTGCGTAGAGTGTGCAATGTGTTGTTGCTGGAAAGCGACGAGTCGGCTACATATGCAGAAGCGATGGTAAGCCCAGATTCCGAGGCATGGCTGGAGGCCATGAGGTCAGAATTAATGTCCATGGATGAAAATCAAGTATGGGACTTAGTTGATCCGCCACCTGGCGTAAATGCCATAGGTTGCAAATGGGTCTTTAAGAAGAAAACCGATGTGGATGGAAATGTTCATATCCACAAAGCTCGGCTTGTCACTAAAGGTTATGGACAAGTTCACGGAATTGACTATGACAAGACTTACTCGCCGGTAGTGATGCTGAAATCAGTGAGGATCATACTAGCTATACCTGCCTATTTCAATTATGAGATATGGCAGATGGATGTCAAAACGTCTTTCCTTCATGGAAATTTAACCGAGGACGTGTATATGATACAACCCCAGGGTTTTGTCGATCCGACTAGCACTAGTAAGGTATGAAAGCTCAAGAGATCCATTTATGGGTTGAGACAAGCATCACAGAGCTGGAACATTCATTTTGATGAGGTCGTCATTGGTCTCTGTTTTATCAAAAGCGAAGAGGATGCTTGTTTATATAAGTAGTTGAGTGGGAGCTCGATAGAGTTTTTGATACTATATGTGGATGACATATTGCTGATCGGAAAATATGTTTCGATTGTGAACTCGGTCAAGGAATCATTGAATGGAAAGTTTCAACGAAGGACCTTGGTGAAGAAGTTTCCATATTGGGCATTAAGATCTATAGAGATAGATCGAGGAGGCTGCTCGGCTTGAGCCAATGCACGTACATAGATAAAGTGTTGAAGCGATTCAACATGAGTGAGGCCAGGAAAGGGTTCTTGCGTGTATCACATGGTATAACGCTATGGGAGACTCAGAGTCCTTCGACATATGATGAGCTAAGCAGGATGAGTAGGATTCCGTATGCCTCAGCAATTAGATCCATCATGTATGCCATGATATGTACATGTCCTGATGTTGCTTTTGCAATAAGCCTAACAAGTAGATACCAGGACATCCCTGGTGAGAGTCACTGGGCAGCGGTAAGGACTATTCTGAAGTACCTGAAAAGGACTAAAGAGATGTTCCTAGTTTATGGAGGTGAGGAGGAGCTCGTCCTAGAGGGTTACGCCGATGCTAGTTTCCAAACTGAAAGAGATGATTGTCGATCACAGTCTGGATTTGTGTATGTCATGAACGGAGGAGCAGTGAGCTGGACGAGTTCCAAGCAAGATACGGTGGCCGATTCTACCACAAAAGCCGAATACATTGCAGCTTGTTAAGCTACAAAGGAAGGTCTTTGGATCCGGAATTTTCTGGTTGATCTTGGTATTTTCCCAGCCTTGGTGAAACCGTTGGACCTTTATTGTGATAATTCTGGTGCCATCGCACAAGCCTAGGAGCCGAGGAACCACCACAAGACCAGAAACATAGATCGGAAATATCACCTGATACAAAAGATCGTAAAGAGTGGTGATATAGAGTTATGCAAAATTCACATGGATGCAAATGCTGCAGATCCATTGACTAAGCCGCTTCCACAACCCAAGCATGAGGGGAACGTCAGAGCTATGGGCATACGATGTCTATTTGATTGACTCTTGTGCAAGTGGAAGACTGTTGGAGATATGCCCTAGAGGCAATCATGTATGATAATATTTCCTATGTGTTTATGAATAAAGATAGTCCGTGCATGTAATAAATTATACTTGTTGGAAAGTATGTGACTTGTTTGAGAGATCTTGTGTTGTATGATACATCCTAAATGGTCCCTAGTCGTAAGTGATGTGTGGACACACGTCGGACTAGACTAGCATATGACACGGTGGATGACTCGGTCTCACTAGCCATGGAGCATTGGAAGTTAACCGGATAATATGGACTTGGAAAGGTCTGGTCGGATTCGACGTAGTCAGATCCGAGTCGAGATAAGGTCCGAGTCGGACAGACACAACTATGAGATGCAGCAATATGTCATCTGTGAGTCTCTAGTGCAACATACGTTCTATGTCCTAAGACCTGAGCTGACGCATGTACTCGGGATGGTGACAGACTTGCTTTGGGCCGACCAAACGCTACATCATAACTGGGTAGTTACAAATGTAGGTTTCGGGCTTGTCCAGACCCATGCTGCGAGACGTGGTCGAGCAAGATGGGATTTGCCCCTCCGATCAGGAGAGATATACTCTGGGCCCCTCATGCGATCCGACCAGGATAAGCATGGCCATGCGACAAGGATTATGAGATAATCCGGTTTGGGTCGGCATCACTGGAACGAGAAATAGGTCGGACTTGCACAAGGATGACAGACTCGCCATGATCCCGACAACATATATCATGTGGCAAAGGGAATGGAAGTGTGACATGTTGTACAGGTTCGCTAGCCAGCTTCATTGTCTGCTTGTTGGTCGGCACGCCTTGCTAGAGGCTGCTACCAACCGTACAGGTCGAAGGTGATCCGACCTGCGACCAGGTCGACTTGAACCTAAGGGGTCGCGTGCTTACGGGAAGGAACATGTGAGGTTGGATCCGAGTCCACGAGTCAGACTTGGTCCTACTCAGACTCGGATACAGACTGAATAGACTTTGGGCTTTAGGGTCCGTGCGAGGCCCAAGTGTTGAGCCCGCGACGGATGCCTATAAATAGTGTACGTGCGGCACACTCATTTGGTTGATCACTTCGGCGTCGTCATTAGGGTTTGCATGCCTTGCGAATAGCCACCGTCACTCGCCGCTGGTTGTGTGATCGGACCTAGTAGTCCACCGCACGACGTTCCTCCTGCACGCGCGGATACCGTTAGAGGTGGTGCACTTGCGCCACTCCGGCGAACCTTTTCGCGGGATCCGATCGGCTACGTGGGAGATCGATGAGGATGAGATGACTCCGGAGACGTGCTGCCCCAACTCTACTTCCGTTGCATTGCACTGCGCGTATAGTGGTAACGATCTGTGAGCCATGTCCCTAGCATGTTCCTGGATGTTCTTCGCGTAGGAAAATTTTAATTTGTAGTCGACGCACCCTACGGTAGATCCCAACTGGTGGAGCTCCAGGGGGACCACGAGGCAGGGGCTCGCTCCCACCCTCGTGGACAGGGTGTGGGCCCCCTGATGCTGATTCTTCCGCCAATATTTTTATTATTTCCAAAACTTGTCTCCGTGGATTTTCAGGTCATTCCGAGAACTTTTATTTCTGCACAAAAATAACACCATAGCAGTTCTGCTGAAAACAGCGTCATTCCAGGTTAGTTCCATTCAAATCTTGCAAGTTAGAGTCCAAAACAAGGGCAAAATTAGATACGTTGGAGACGTATTAGTAGTAGTACCTCCATAGTGGGTACGTACTCCGTAAAATCAGATTTTTTCCAAAACTAAGTCGCTCAACCTCTATTTTCTTGTTTCCCTTCCTGCCTTGTTGCCTCAAACAGTCTGTGCCAAACTCCCCTGCCTGCCGCGCGGGAGAAAACCTACCCTCGCCTTTTTTAGTCCGGGTTTGTATCGATGGATCGCACGAAGCAGCAAAAATCAAGCTGTGTCTTGTACTCCTCTATCGTACTGCACTAAAAGAGTGGAGACACTCCTTTCATTAATGTTGTACCTCCTCTCGCCGACATGTGGGACATATAGCAAACGGGTAGATATGTCATGCACCAAATAACAGTGCAGAACAGCATGGGGGATGCACCCCAGTCATAGCGCCCATTAGTAGTAATGAGCAATGAGACGTCAAATCAAAAAGGCGCACCTTTCTACCAGACGGACGAAGAAACCATTATTTCACACTTTGCAATCCGCTTCTCCATCATCTCCTTAAAAAACCACGTATTGCTTCTGCCATTGTTCTGCCTCAAGAAGAATGTGCATCGCCTTGGTAAATAATGCCACGTGGGACCGCATGACAGGCCATGCTCCCCCCACCCACCGTTCGGTAAAATCACCTCATTTTTACTAATCTGGATACTACTACTAGTATCTTTTTAGATCAATATAGTTGGGATTAACCAAGGAGCTAAACCAAGTGGTAGGCTTCTCCTGTCACGTTGGCATAGTAACTCAGCAGCGTTAGTCTGCACACGAAATGGCGACACACTTACATGACCCCTTTGGCCGACGTGTGGCTCATCCACCGTTTTGTTCCACGTGCAATGCACCAAATTATAGTTTGGAGTGGCGGTTGGACTTGGAGGCACCCTAGTCGTTGCGCCATAGTAGTAGTAAATGAGAGAAGAGGGGTCAAATCACAAAGCCCCACCTTTCCCGCATTAAGCTAGATGGATGAAGCAACCATCATTTCACGCTTGGGCGCATGAGCATAAAGAAAAAAAGGAAATCAATGATGCGTGCTGCAGCTACCTAGGTCGTCCTAGGGCAGGAGAGCCTCCACTACAAATCCGCTTCCCTCTTGAAGTAAAACGATGATGCGTGCGGCGGGTAGGGTTTGTAGGAGCACTATGGCGTGCGGGGCCATGCCGTAGTAAATGGGAGAGGGATTGAGTTTGAGTCGACGTGTTAATACGGGAGGGGTGCTTGGTTTTATGGGAATAAGGCATAATTTTGGGTTCGGGATGCAGTGGAGATATCTCTACTCTTATAAAAAAAGAGTTGGTGATGATGGTGTGTGTGCCATCCTACAATCTAGGCCGTCTGATCTATATCTGATGGATAGGAAGGAAACTATGACAATTTTGCAAAAAGATAGCAGCACTCCTCTCCACATTTGCAGATAAGGCCTTCCCTCGTTCATCCTCCTCTCCCACAAGATAAACTACTCATATAAATGCATCTTGATGTTCCGAGCAACGCACAGGCATCTTGCTAGTACGTACAAAAAATTGTGGAAGTAGGTTCAACCGAAAGGCAATGACGCATGGGCCCCGCATTTTAATATACGCGCGGCCGCGTGAATTTTTCTAATCAAAATAATGCATAAAAGTTCCTCCAAAAACATCTATAACTAATGGGAAGTGAATGTATTGTTAAAATGAAAAGGTAATACAAAGAGAAAAAATGAATTGCAGTTAAAAGAATGACATTTCTAACAAAAATGTGAATGTGAACTGCATATGTGTGCACATGACCAACACATATATTATCAATACAAAATATAATACAAGAAATAACTTATGAGTAACATGCACAAATTGATGATGTGGTGCTTGCATGCATAGAGTCCAAAAACAATGTGATTTATGACTTTCATGCATGATGTGTTCTTGTGCCATAGTTGCATGTGCATGAGAAAAGCTAGTGGGTTGTACTAGCTATTTAGAAATAGAAGATGTATATATGGAAGTTGTAGGGAAAGAGATGACATGTATCTCAATTCCTATTCATAGGGATTGGAAAAGAGATGTCATTTGGTTCACATCATAGGAACATTTCTATTGAATCTAGAGATGACATGTATCTCAATTCCAACGAGGAGGGATTGGAAAAGAGTTGTCATTTGGTTCACATCATAGCAACTTTTCTATTGAATTTAGGCTAATGTTTATTTTCCTTTGAAACTATGGGAGTATAGGAATCCATTCATATGAACCAAGTAGCTCTAAAGCTATAAATATGATATCATGTTTATTTTCCTTTGAAATGTGGAGTATAAGAATCTATTCCTATGAACCAATTGGCTCTAAAGGAAAAATTCCACTAAAAATCATATCATATAGAGTTCCTATGATATTCCTTCACACCAAAGAAGGGTTGAAATTGCTGCAGGTGATACGACAATCATTCTTTGTACACTCCTCCCCCATCTTTATAGTTACGTCTCAAAGATGAATGAAATGATATATACTAGGTATTCTATATGTGCATTTTGGTATACGAAAACTTGGTAAAAGTTTGCGAGGTTCGAATTTTAAATAAAGCTATATGCACTACATTCTGGAACGTAAGGATGAGCATACGGTAGTTGCTAACACTCGCATGGAAGATTTGTAGGAGTGGCTGTTCTGTTAAATGCCATGGCAAAACTGACACTATCAGATGCCGATCTAACGGATCTTATGGCATTCACCAAGAAACAGCTTCTGGCGAATGTATGTCAGATATGATTTACAGACACATGCATTGCATTGATATGTGCCCTCACGAGTCACGACTCTCCTGAGTCCTCTCGCACCCAACGTTTATCTGTAGGTAGACGTCGCACACATATGTGCTCTTCACACCCTACCCTCAGAGCTTCTTAAAAATAAAAGACGCCGCGCACCTATTATTTTAACTCACACGTCATACACTTATACTATTACTGTGGTGGTGAACGTTCTTTGGGCGTAGTATATTGTACTCTCACGAAGAGAAGTTGTGCACACACACACTAGTTCTCTCACACCCACTCATGGGTACACATAGGAGCGCATTTGTTTACAAAGAGGCAACCCAATAAACATTTTGACTAGCCTAATTTTAAAATTGATGGAGGGTCGGGGACCGCACGTGAATGATACAGTACATAGTGTGTCCTGGACGCGGTTTTTTTTATAGTGCGACCTGGAAGCGATTGGACTTTATTGATCAAGTTTTATTTTTACTTGAACTTTAAATGAAAATAGTGATTCACACGTATTCAATTTAATAACGGTCGCTACAATGAAATCACTCCACTATATATATATATAAGCAGGAGCCTTGGTGCTTGCTTTATTAGGGTTATTCTCTTTCACTCTCTCATGCTCTCCAGATCTAAGTAAGACATAGGTGGCCACACTCTCTCCGCTAACCGATGGTCACAAATCCGGCTGGACAACCTCGGTCGGGGCATGGGTGTAGGTGCATCGTTCACACTGTTGTTGTCATCGAGCGAGGAGACCAACACCTACCTCTGCACCCTGATTGGCGGCCGTGTTGTTCTCTTCGAGACAACGCCGACTCGGGAGGGCCTCCGACCCCTTATTCCTCCCTGCGGTATTGTGGCCAAGATACGGACTCCTGACACCGTCTTTGCCAAATCTCGACAACGCTCAGGTATATATTCCTCCGAAACCTCTCTTGCTCTACTGCCCCAGCTCCCCACATGGTTGCGTGTGGATCTTTTTCTACTTCCACTGCCTGTTCAAAAGCCACCTAGAATTTTACTATTATTAGATGTAAAGCAAGTTCATACACTCTAATCTGAGAGTTGGTTCAAACAGGGAAAAAGTGGGAAAGTTGCAGCATGAATGTAGGACTTGGTTCTAAGAGGAAATAGGGGAAAGTAGGGGATACTAGCTACCCAACCGGTCTCCTGGTTGAAAAGGCAAAGAAAGCATGGTTGATGGCGAAGGGTGGGGGGAAGTGGACCTGTGACTTGTCCTAAAAGGAAAGAAAGTGAGGGGTGTTCGGGGACAACGCAAATGCGAACAAGAAAGTCTAGGCTTCCCATGCTCACATAGGAAAATGTCGCTAGGGAGATAAATATGGGACAAATGCAGACATTTTGCCTGAATGTTTTCACTCTCCGCAACCACCTCTGCCTCACCACTTTATGCCCCTGATGTTCCTACGTCCAAATCGCTACCGCTAATGTAAAATCACATGAAGCATGAAGCAATGCGACCAAATGTCACTATTAAGTAATGCTCTAGTGCCGTCGATAAATTGAAGCAATGCCACCACCATTTTATGAATTCCTTCTATCTTGCTTTATTTCCCATGAATTGTGTTTTTGAATTAACACTTAAATCTCACACCGCTAACATTGATTCGTCCAAGTGGAACTGCACAAATTTGATTGCACATTTACTGACCATGTGCTACTCTTATGACAGTAATACTACTGCTATCGTCCTGCATGTTAATCTAGTGGTAGTGTTGATGTGATGTGATGCTACTTCTTACATAATGGCACTTTCATACTGTCAATGTAGTGCCAATTATAACACAATCAAAAGTACACACCTCAGTTTTAGTAGAACTTCACAAAATGAGATGGCTATTCCTAGCTGCCGTTGTCTAACTACCCGTATTCCAAGTATTCCTACATTGGTAGTAACTAGGTAGAACGACCAACACAATCTGAAACAAGCTGATTCGTACATTTTACTTCCTGATTGCAGTGCAGGGACGAGCGAAAACAACTGCATTCCAGTTGGGAATGTGTCTGATCTTGGGTTCCGGGAAAACCCTTGAGGTTCGAACACTGGGGTGCGCACGAAGATCTCTCCTTCCGCCCTAGCTCGCCTACTCGCCGATTCCTAAGCCTAGCTTGTCGAACTCGAATAACAAGGGACACAAAGGTTTATTCTGGTTCGGGCCACCGTTGTGGTGTAATACCCTAATCCAGTGTGGTGTGGTGGATTGCCTTGAGGGTTGGGGAAGAACTATTACAGGGGAAGAACCGCCTCCTGAGTAGAAGTGTTCTTGCGCTCGGATGAGCTTGCTGGTGTGTGTGTCCTCTTTTCCTTTTCTCCTCCTTCTCTATGGTGGTGGCTAGTCCTATTTATAGTGGTCCGGGTCCTCCTCCCAAATATTGAGCGGGAAGGGATCCAAAAACGGCCAAGTTCGAAGGGGGACAACTAGTACCAGCTATCCTGACAAAAGGTGGTCTTCGCCTGCCAAAGGCTCTGGTGGTGATGCGGCCGTGGGCTCTGTAATGACCTCCGCTCTACCGTCCTGCTGGTCTTGGTCTCATTGCACCGATATGGAAACCTTTGTCTGATGCCTTGGGATTCCTCGCATGCGCCTGCCCCTTTAACACCAAAGAGGAAACTGGCATCCTACCCCCGCTGGCGCCCGCCTGGCCTTGGTCGTCATGGCTCACGTCACGAGGACCTCTCGAGGTGCCCCTTGTCTTGATATCTCCGCTCCTCAGGAGCTATCCTAGTGAGGCCGCCCCAGGGGAGGTCTTGCGTCGCCTGCCTCGCGAGGCTCGGCCCCTCGTGATGGTCTTGAGTGGTTGCATATGAGGTTGGGTTGTACCAGGCCGTTGGACGAGCCATGCTCCGGGCCGAAGGCAGGCAAGTTTGGGTACCCCCGTTCGCAGAATGCTGACCGTAGCCCCCGGGCCCAAGGCGCGCTCGGGCTTGGCTTCACGGCTAAGCTAAGGGTCAAGTGCGGAGTGCCGTGGGCCCCAAAATCCTGCTGTCTTGATTGATGCGTGGCGATTGATGGGACGTGGGCGTTGTCAGGACCCCGATCCTAAGTCACACCGATCTAGCTGTAACACGTCATATCACTTTGCGGCCTCACGCACGGTAACCCCACGGGTGCTACCTTACCTGGCCCGGGACCGTTTGCGCATTTTGGCACATGTATATGACAGTGTCGCTAGCATCCATATGACAGAGAACCCGGGCCGATATGGCTAGTTATAAACCAAAAGTGGCACTAAATTACAGAGACAGGCATCCATGACCCAGCAACGAACGTGTCGGTCATCAACGTATGAACCCAAGTCGTAACAAGCTACATGGACTTAAAGGAACAATGCGTGACATTTCCCCTAAGGGACAGACACAGGAACGAAGAAGGACACATGCCGGCCAGCCTATGTGTTCCGAGCAGTAGCAAGCTACCAAGGCTCATTGGAATCACTAGGAGGCATTTCCCTGTAATGTAGGCTACCAAAGGAAAACAACTAGGTGTCGGATCCTACACATACCAAGCATTTCAATCATACACGCAATATGCTCAATATGTGCAAATACAACATTGCATCACAACAGAACTCTATGACTCAAAGTACTTTATTTAAAAGGCTCCAAGAGCCATACATAACATATCCATACAGGTAGGGGTCACATGACCCAACACTCAAGTCATACAGTCATACAAGCACAAGCGGAAGCTACATGTCTGAGTACAGACAACTTAGAAAATAAAACAGGCTTGGTGTAGCCTGACTATCTACAAGGCCCTTCACAAGCTCCAGATCTCCGTCTGGGTGTCAAGCTACTCGTCGACGTCAACGTCTATGTAGAACCCATCAGCAGGGGCAGGGTTCTCCTCTGCAACAGTTATTAAGCAAACATGAGTACAAAGGTACTCAGCAAGTCTTACCACAGAACCTATCATACATGCAACATTATCAAAGGGGGTAGTGGAGTTTATAGCAGAATGCCAGCTTTGACATTGGCTAACCTATACTACAACTCTCAACAGATTGCAAGATGTTATTACGAACACGAGTCCTCTACTCACCACATCAATACACTACCGAGGATCCTCTTCCGTCATCCTACGGAAGGGCCATCCACGGCACTCACACTTATCTTGAGGCTTTTAGTAGTATCCATCAACTTGTCTATGAACTGTAAGAGTAACCAAGTAGTTCGTACCGCGAACAACGGCTATTCGAATAGTTTGATAACCCTGCAGGGGTGTACTTCTTCACACACGCTTTCACCACTTATCGCCCTTTACTCGGCGTGTACTCGGCAACCTTCAAGCGGAAGCCCAGCGGGGGTGTCGGCCACGACCTGACTAACTACTCAAGTCTCTCGTCCAGGTTTATCGCCTATTTGGGTTCCATCCGTGGGGAGATCCGGCCGGGGTGTCGCTCACGGCCCCAAACGATGTGTACAGGGTTCCCGAGTCACCAAACGGGCAACCGGTACACCGTGCCACGTACCTATCGCATCACAACCCACCTCGAGGGTCAGCGTTGTGCACGACCTCCAGTAAGCTATAAACACCAGAAACTAGTTGCAACTCCTGGACAGAGATCGAGGGTAATTAATAAGCCGAGAGGGTCCATTGGTTTCGGGCCCAATGCATGGTAGTAACTGGAACTTGAACCACACATACAGATCTCAGGTCCTATGGACGATTCCAATGAAACAACCCACCATGTACTCCTACATGGCCTTTCATCGATTCCTTTACCAAGCGTATTCCACACTTCCCTCTCTTTATCGGTATGATCATTTCACTCTGATCCATCACCCAGATGAATCAGACTAGACACAACTCTAAGCATAGCAGGCAACATAAACAAATAGCATGGTCGATCACACATCACATGGCTCAATCAACTCCTACACATGCTAGTGGGTTTCAACTATTTACTGTGGCAATGACAGGTCATGTAAGGGAGTAGGGTTCATCTACCGCAGCAAGTGGCAGTTCACACGCTGTTGCCTTAATGCAGTAAAAGAGAGCAGGAGCGAGAAGATTGGGTTTGTATCGGAATGATCAATGATTGCTTGCCTGACAAGGTAGTTGTCGGGTACTGCTCTTCAGCTGGGTAAGCAGCAGTATCCTCGGGAGCAGGACCTAACACAGGGAATATCGACGATACAATCATTAACGAACAAATGCAACAATATGATGCATGTTCATGACATGGCAAGATGCATGTGTGTTGGCTAATGCAACTAAAACCATAAGGGCTTGAACCTATTTGAATCAAAGATTCAAATTGAAGTTCAAACTATTATTTAAATAAGTGCATTATCATGTTTTTGATGCATACAGCAAGTTAACTTGTTCAAACATGCATGAAATCAGTGCCATTGGAAAGATTGGATTTTTCAGATCATTTT
Organism: Secale cereale; assembly: GCA_902687465.1. NCBI lineage: Eukaryota > Viridiplantae > Streptophyta > Magnoliopsida > Poales > Poaceae > Secale > Secale cereale. The sequence goes on along the minus strand of LR738712.1, from coordinate 267,220,511 downwards.
TCGTATATAAATCTTTTCCATCTGAGCTATGGTTGATTTTATATGATTTTTAGAAGTTTTGGGTATTTTTCTGGAATTTCCTGAATTATTTTAAATCTAAAAATCCCAGAAAAACCTTTACTGCGTCAGCATGACATCATGCTGACGTCAGGCAGTCAACAGGGCCAGTCCAAGTCAAACCTGACCAGTGGGACCCACTCGTCAGTGTCACAGTTAACTAATTAACTAATTAGAATTAAATTAACACCTAAACTAGGTTTGACTTGCGGGCAGGGCCCACATGTCAGTGACCCAGGGGGGTCAAACCCGTGGTCAAACAGGTCCAACTCGCCGGCGTTTAGCCGCCGGCGAGGCCAAACACGGCGGCGTGCTTCGGAAAACGCCTACGGTGCACGGCTCGAGCTGCGGTTAGGTGCGTTGGAAAGCCCTTGATGTTGCGCATCGGATGGTGGTGGTCGCCGGACCTGGGGTGGCCGGAGACGACGGCAACGAGCTCGACGGCGGCGACCGGCGTCGGGCGTGTGTGGAGATGCGGCTGCAGGGGCTTAGGCGATGCGTGCGTAGCACCTTTCGCATCTACGTGCTGCGGTGAGTGTGTTGGACGGGTGCGAGTGACCAAATGGTCACCGGAGCATCACCGGCGGCGAGCACCACGGCGGTGCGTGCAGTTGAGCTTTGTGCAGTGCGTTCCAGGGCAAAAGATAGCCAACAGAGAGGGGGAGGAGGAAGCTAGGCTCACAGGGGTTGCAGCAAGCGCCGGAGCGAGCTCGGAGGTGGTCGGAGCTGAGCGGAACGGCGAGAGGGATCTCCGCGGCCGGAGTTGGGGAAGAAGAGGTCGGGGGTGTCTCCAGGGCGGGCGAGCGCTCGGGGCTCGGCCTGTTCGAAGCAGTCGAGGACGGCGGAGACGATGGACACCAAGGCGGGGCTCAGGGACGACGGTGGACGCGGCTTCTACGACGGTGCGAACACGGCGGCGTCGGCCATGGCGCGGGGAGAGCGAGGGAGAGGAACTGGGGGGAGGTGGAGGTGTCTGCGA
>LR738712.1:267198817-267219394 GCA_902687465.1 Secale cereale | reverse complement strand
GGGGGGGGGGGGGGGGCGTGGACGACTGAACCATCCCTCCAGGACGGCGAGAGTATGAAGCAGGGCGGGGGCAGCTGCGTGGCGCACGGCGCGGTCGTCGTCGAGCACCTGCCTGCCTGCCTGGCCGAGCCAAGCAGCTCGCTGGAGCGGCAGCTGGGCTGGGCCGACAGGTGGGCCGGGTGGGGCGCCAGGTAAGTTTTTCTTTCTCCCTTTTTTTTCTATTTTCTTTTCTGTTTCATTTCTTTTGCAGCTTTGTTCATTTAAATAAAATGCCAGAGCATTTTTGTAACTCATAACACTTGTCATACCTACTATATATATTATGAACAGTAGGAAACATTATAGTTTATGATTATTTGAGCATTTAAAATATTTTATAGCATTTAAATGCCCAAATTCAAATACCATATGATTTAATCCAAAGCCCTAGATTGTCCTAGAAAATTGTGCACCATTTTTGGCAGAGGTTTAAGACCAAGGCAGAAATGATGAACATTTTTGAAGGGCATTTTGGGTACATTGGAAAATATTTTAGCAAACCCTAGTTGTTAGGAGAGGGGTGCTGGGGTTTCTGTTAATCCCATTTCAAGTTTCTTTGAAAGTAGACATCATGCACACTCTAGTTAGGTCCTAATGCAAGTGCTAGCTAGGGATGTGACAACTCACCCCCACTTAAAAGAATCGCGTCCCGAGATTCGGGTTCCTCCGGAAAGAGGGTGGGGTACTAAAGTCGAAGACGATCCTCCCTTTCCCAAGTAGCTTCACTCTCGGAATGATGTGACCATTGAACCTTGGGAAACTTGATATTGTGGCGTCGAGTGGTGCGCTCAGTTTGACCAAGAATACGAACGGGGTATTCTCGATATGTGAGATTGTCTTGGAGATCAAGCGTTTCGTGGTCCACTCCGCGGATTGGATCCGAGAAGCAACGCCTGAGTTGAGAAACGTGCAAAACATCATGAACTCTGGAGAGGTGCGGAGGTAGTTCCAGTTGGTAGGCAACTTCTCCTCATTTGGCAAGAAAGCGAAAAGGACCGATGAAACGAGGGGCCAATTTGCCTTTGATACCGAAGCGATGGGTTCCCTTAAGTGGAGTAACCCGAAGGTAAGCCTTATCGCCGACTTCAAAAGTCACAGCCTTATGATGACTATCATATTGGCTCTTTTGGCGAGACTGGGCTGTTTTCAATTTCTCACGAACGATGCGAACTTGTTCCTCAGCTTCCTGGATCATATCCGGGCTAAAGAATTGTCTTTCGCCGGTTTCTGACCAGTTAAGAGGTGTTCGACACCTTCGTCCATATAGAACTTCGAAGGGGGCTTTGCCCAAGCTGGCTTGATAACTATTGTTATAAGCGAATTTGGCAAATGGAAGACATTTTTCCCATTCCATACCAAAAGAAATGACAGAGGCTCGAAGCATGTCTTCCAGAATTTGATTGACTCGTTCCACCTGACCACTTGACTGCGGATGGAAGGCGGTACTGAAGGAGAGATGAGTTCCCATAGCATTCTGGAAACTTTCCCAAAATCGTGAAGTGAAAAGACTTCCCCGGTCTGAGTTAATCTCCAACGGCACACCATGAAGTGATACTATTCGAGAGACATATAAGTCTGCTAGCTGGCTAGCGGTAATACTCTCCCGATTAGGCAGGAAATGAGCTACTTTAGAGAGGCGGTCGATAACGACGAAGATAGCATTATTCCCTTTCCTGGACCTGGGAAACCCGATAATGAAGTCCATACCGACTTTATCACATTTCCATTCAGGAATAGCTAAGGGTTGAAGGGTGCCAGCAGGCCGTTGATGCTCTGCTTTGACTCGACGACAAACGTCGCAGTTAGCAATGAATTGAGCGATTTCTCTCTTCATCCTAGTCCACCAGAATCTCTGACGTAAGTCCTGATACATTTTGGTACTACCGGGATGAATCGTGAGAGGAGATTCATGAGCCTCCTTAAGGATCAAACGTCTTAGGTTTCGTACTTTAGGAACCACTAAACGGTTGCTAAAGAATACGACTCCTTGATCATCAATTGAGAAACATCCTGCAACTCCTTTCTTGATGTTCCTCTTAATACGGGAAATTTCGGGATCAACCTTCTGTGCTTTGATGACCTGATCCATAAGGGTAGGTTTCGCCACCAAGGTGGAAAGGAATCCTCGAGGAACAATGTGAAGGTTAAGCTTGCGAAATTCCTCGTGGAGAAGTGGTTGACTTTGTTGTAACATTAAATTGTTACAATATGACTTACGACTTAGTGCATCGGCCATGACATTGGCCTTCCCAGGAGTGTAAGTGATTCCTAAGTCGTAGTCCGTAAGCAACTCAACCCAACGTCTTTGCCTGAGATTCAAATCCGGTTGGGTGAAGATATACTTCAAACTTTGGTGATCAGTGAAGATTTCACAGCGATTACCAAGAAGGTAATGTCGCCATGTTTTGAGTGCATGGACTACAGCTGCAAGCTCTAGATCATGAGTAGGATAGTTATCCTCATGTGGACGCAACTGTCGAGATGCGTATGCAATCACTTGACGATCTTGCATGAGAATGCAACCTAGTCCTTGTCGCGAGGCGTCGCAAAAGATTATAAAATCCTTGGAAAAGTCTGGTGGTACCAGTACAGGTGCAGATGTCAGGCGTCTTTTCAGTTCCTGAAAACTAGACTCGCACTGTGGGGTCCACTCAAACTTTTTATCTTTCTTGAGGAGTTCGGTTAGAGGTTTAGCAACCTTGGAGAAATTCTCGACGAAACGTCGGCAATAGCTCGCTAAGCCAAGAAAACTCCTAACTTGCTTGACCGATTCAGGGGGAGTCCAATCAAGTACGGCTTGAACTCGCTCGGGATTGACAGCAATACCCTTGCCAGAGATCACATGACCTAGATAGGTTACTTCTCGCAACCAAAATTCACATTTAGAGAATTTGGCATAAAGGCGGTGCTCTCGAAGTTTCGTCAATACCAGCCTTAAATGCTCGGCATGATCTTCCTTGTTCTTGGAGAAAATGAGTATATCATCGAGGTATACCACGACGAATTTATCCAAATACTCCATGAATATAGAATTCATTAACCGAGAAAAGGTAGCCGGGGCATTGGTTAATCCGAAGGACATAACGGTGTACTCATATTGGCCATAACGAGTAACGAAAGCCATTTTAGGAATGTCCCCGTTCTTGATTTTGATTTGATGGTAGCCCAACCTCAAATCCATCTTAGAGAAGACTGAGGATCCAGCGAGCTGGTCATACAGGTCGTTGATCCTGGGAAGCGGATACTTGTTCTTTATGGTGACCAGATTGACAGGTCGGTAATCTACAACCATCCGCTCCGTTCCATCCTTCTTCTTGACGAAGAGGACGGGGCAAGCCCAAGGGGAAGAACTAGGACGGATGAAACCTTTTTGCAAGGACTCATCGAGTTGTTTCTTTAGCTCAGCTAATTCTAGTGGTGCCATCTTATATGGTCTCCTAGAGATTGGGACAGTTGCACGGATAAGATCTATCACGAACTCGACATCTCTGTCAGGTGGAACTCCTGGCAGTTCTTCTGGAAAAACATCCAGGAAGTCACGGACTACCGGGATATCTTCGAGTTCTGATAGAGGGCTGGCATTAAGAGAATAGAGCCGACGTTCAGCCATTCGGGCCAAGACATTGACTATCTTGCCGGATGGATGTGTAAGTTGAACGGTCCTACTAAAGCAATCAATCTTGGCATAATGAGTTGTCAGCCAATCCATACCCAAGATGATGTTTATGTCCGAGGACTTGAGAGCGATTAAAGATGCAAGGAAAACAAGTCTATCGACAAGGATTTCATTTCCATGGCTTACCTTAGAGGTTTGCCACTTTGAACCAGGAGTTTGAATAACCATGGAAGTAGGCATGTCACAAAAAGTCATGTTGTGCAATCGAGCATAGCTCTCAGATATGAACGAATGGGATGCTCCAGTATCGAAAAGAACAGATGCCGGATGGCAGTTTACGAGAAGCGTACCAAGGACGACGTTAGGATCCTCATAAGCTTCTTCGGCAGAAACATAGTTGACATGACCACGTGCAGTGGGGATTGGCTTGACATAGTTCACCTTGCCGGTTGGCTTACCACGGCCAACGGGTTTTCCTGGCTGGTTCTGGGGACAATCACGCATGTAGTGTCCCGGTTCTCCACACTTAAAACATGTCACAGTGGTGGTGCGTGGAGCAAAGTTGGAAGGTGGTCCTCCATAGGTCTTAGCAGGTGCAAACTGCTGAGTTGGGCGAGGCGCCTCATAGGATGGCCTCGGTGTATACTTGGGTGGCAGAGCAGTGTTAGGGACCCACACACGGCGCTTGTGAGAGCGAGAGCCGGATGAGGAACCAAAGTCTCGAGTATGCTTGCGGGTGGCCTCGAAGTCGGTCTGGCCTGTTTCAGCACTGATAGCCTTGTTTACCAACTTCTGGAAGGAAGTGCACAAGTGCAGACGTAGATCTCGACGGAGTTCAGGGCTGAGTCCCTTGCGGAACCTCGCCTGCTTCTTGGCATCGGTGGATACTTCCTCAGGTGCATAGCGTGCCAGATTACCAAACTCACGACTATAGCCATCCACAGTTAAACGGCCCTGGGTGAAATTGCAGAATTCCTCCCGCTTGCGATCCATGAGACCTTCCGGAATGTGATGTTCACGGAATGCCTCACTGAACTCAACCCAGGTAGTGACTTGGCCAGCAGGACGCATAGCTTCAAAGTTTTTCCACCAAAGACTGGCAGGGCCCTCAAGATGGTAGGCGGCGTAGATAACCTTGTCAGCTTCGGCCACACGGGCAGAGTGTAGCTTGTGGGTGATACTACGTAGCCAGTCATCAGCATCCAGAGGTTCAGTGGAGTGATGGAACTTTGGTGGACACATCTTGATAAAATCGTGGATTGACACCACGTCATTCCTCTGACGGAACCCAGTGTTCTGCTCTATGCGTTCCAGCAGACGGTTGGTCTCTCTCTTGTTCCGTTCTGCTTCAAGCATAACTTCCGCCAAAGAGGGTGGCTGGGGCAGATTCCCATCTCTAGCCCCACTAGCCTCACCCTGCTCCTGAGCAGCAGGAGTGTTGCGAGTGTTGACCATCCTAGGAAAACAAGACAACGGTTTAGACAAGGATGGCAAAAATTTGACATAGAAGTGCAGAATGTAATGGATGACACAGAATGCAGAGATGTTCATCCGTACGACATGGTAATATAGGAACTGCTATATATACACCAGTGGTCATACACACCATACAAAGTTTAGTACAAGCCAAGGCTAAAGTACAACTGCGGTGAAAGACGATACATCCCATCAGAGGCATTCCAAGCTCCTATGCATTATTTAACTACACCTCCGGAACTCAGTACACACTAAGTCATATTCCACAAGACACGCAGGACTGTGGAAATACAACTACTACAATACTACTACTACCACGGACTAGCTTAGACATTCGCGTAGTCATCCTCGTAGAGATTACCACCGTAGCCTGCAAGTGGTACAGACGGATCTTGGAACTCGCGAGCACTCCAAGGCTGTGGACCATAGGGGCATGGGTGTGGTCTCGGTCCCGATGCTGGTGGTAACCGACGCCCACGTGGAGGCGTAATACCCCCAACGTCACGCCAATCCATGCGATCAGGCAGACGAGTCCGCACAGGGTACAAATCTCGCATGTCCAGATATCCGGCGTGCACAGCAGGTGCAAGCTGTGTCAAAGTAGTCCAATGAGCGGCTCGGGTGTTATACAGCTCCATTCGGAGGGCACGGACCTCACGATCCCTATCCTCCAACATCTGAACAGTGGTCTGAAGCAGTGCCTCTTCACGAGCAGCATCAGTATACAGACCAGTGTAGTAGCCTTCCTCTCCCGGAAGTGAGGCTGGCATGTAATAGAACTCAGTGTTCAGCAACAGGGCATGCCTAGCACGAAGAATGGTCATCATCGAATAAGCGGCATCCTGCACTGCCATCTCGATGGTAATCCCGAGTCCATAAGACCAATGGATGTGATCATTAGCTCCGAGATATGAGGGGTATATCCGGACTGTGCAGAAATACTGACTTTGATTGAAATCCCGGTACTGTTCCTCCACAGTGTATTCAGGATACCAGCGATAACCGGTCTCAGTCATCACACGGACTAGCATGGCCGTGTGACCGGGCACATTAATGCACCGAGTTAAACGAACCACTTGGTGAGGGATGCGGCCAGACATCTGACACACGAAGTAATGCAAAGGCATTAGTGTTTCTGGAAGAAATCGGGCAGCATAACAACTGTAAATGCTCAAACAAAGATTTGAGACATCATACAAATGATAGCATAGCCACTCAACAATTCCATATCAAGGTTCTGGTTCAACAATCATCATACTAAAAGGATAGAAACTGAACTGAGGCTTGAAACCACCAATCCTAAGAGTCTACGGATTAGTAACACGTGAACCTAGTAAGGATAAGAGGCCTAGTCCTAAACCCCCGTAGAAAGAATAGACTGACTCAGATCAGAAGGGCATAAGGTAAAGGAGTAAAAAGAGCCTTACGTTCCCTTCCACAATCAATTCCCCTACATATAACTAAGAATTTTTCTAGACTCAACATCGACTAGTTTGGCTTGAGAAACCTACAGGCAGTCCAGCTCTGATGCCAACGCTGTCAGGACCCCGATCCTAAGTCACACCGATCTAGCTGTAACACGTCATATCACTTTGCGGCCTCACGCACGGTAACCCCACGGGTGCCACCTTACCTGGCCCGGGACCGTTTGCGCATTTTGGCACACGTATATGACAGTGTCGCTAGCATCCATATGATAGAGAACCCGGGCCGACATGGCTAGTTATAAACCAAAAGTGGCACTAAATTACAGAGACAGGCATCCATGACCCAGCAACGAACGTGTCGGTCATCAACGTATGAACCCAAGTCGTAGCAAGCTACATGGACTTAAAGGAACAACGTGTGACATTTCCCCTAAGGGACAGACGCAGGAACGAAGAAGGACACATGCCGGCCAGCCTACGTGTTCCGAGCAGTAGCAAGCTACCAAGGCTCATTGGAATCACTAGGAGGCATTTCCCTGTAAGGTAGGCTACCAAAGGAAAACAACTAGGTGTCGGATCCTACACATACCAAGCATTTCAATCATACACGCAATATGCTCAATATGTGCAAATACAACATTGCATCACAACAGAACTCTATGACTCAAAGTACTTTATTTAAAAGGCTCCAAGAGCCATACATAACATATCCATACAGGTAGGGGTCACATGACCCAACACTCAAGTCATACAGTCATACAAGCACAAGCGGAAGCTACATGTCTGAGTACAGACAACTTAGAAAATAAAACAGGCTTGGTGTAGCCTGACTATCTACAAGGCCCTTCACAAGCTCCAGATCTCCGTCTGGGTGTCAAGCTACTCGTCGACGTCAACGTCAACGTCTATGTAGAACCCATCAGCAGGGGCAGGGTTCTCCTCTGCAATAGTTATTAAGCAAACATGAGTACAAAGGTACTCAGCAAGTCTTACCACAGAACCTATCATACATGCAACATTATCAAAGGGGGGTAGTGGAGTTTATAGCAGAATGCCAGCTTTGACCTTGGCTAACCTATACTACAACTCTCAACAGATTGCAAGATGTTATTACGAACACGAGTCCTCTACTCACCACATCAATACACTACCGAGGATCGTCTTCCGTCATCCTACGGAAGGGCCATCCACAGCACTCACACTTATCTTGAGGCTTTTAGTAGTATCCATCAACTTGTCTATGAACTGTAAGAGTAACCAAGTAGTTCGTACCGCGAACAACGGCTATTTGAATAGTTTGATAACCCTGCAGGGGTGTACTTCTTCACACACGCTTTCACCACTTATCGCCGTTTACTCGGCGTGTACTCGGCAACCTTCTAGTGGAAGCCCAGCGGGGGTGTCGGCCACGACCTGACTAACTACTCAAGTCTCTCGTCCAGGTTTATCGCCTATTTGTGTTCCATCCGTGGGGAGATCCGGCCAGGGTGTCGCTCACGGCCCCAAACGATGTGTACAGGGTTCCCGAGTCACCAAACGGGCAACCGGTACACCGTGCCACGTACCTGTCGCATCACAACCCACCCCGAGGGTCAGCGTTGTGCACGACCTCCACTAAGCTATAAACACCAGAAACTAGTTGCAACTCATGGACAGAGATCGAGGGTAATTAATAAGCCGAGAGGGTCCATTGGTTTCGGGCCCAATGCATGGTAGTAACTGCAACTTGAACCACACATACAGATCTCAGGTCCTATGGACGATTCCAATGAAACAACCCACCATGTACTCCTACATGGCCTTTCATCGATACCTTTACCAAGCGTATTCCACACTTCCCTCTCTTTATCGGTATGATCATTTCACTCTGATCCATCACCCAGATGAATCAGACCAGACACAACTCTAAGCATAGCAGGCAACATAAACAAATAGCATGGTGGATCACACATCACATGGCTCGATCAACTCCTACACATGCTAGTGGGTTTCAACTATTTACTGTGGCAATGACAGGTCATGCAAGGGAGTAGGGTTCATCTACCGCAGCAAGTAGCAGTTCACACGATGTTGCCTTAATGCAGTAAAAGAGAGCAGGAGCGAGAAGATTGGGTTTGTGTCGGAATGATCAATGATTGCTTGCCTGACAAGGTAGTTGTCGGGTACTGCTCTTTAGCTGGGTAAGCAGCAGTACACTCGGGAGCAGGACCTAACACAGGGAATATCGACGATACAATCATTAACAAACAAATGCAACAATATGATGCATGTTCATGATATGGCAAGATGCATGTGTGTTGGCTAATGCAACTAAAACCAGAAGGGCTTGAACCTATTTGAATTAAAGATTCAAATTGAAGTTCAAACTATTATTTAAATAAGTGCATTATCATGGTTTTGATGCATACAGCAAGTTAACTTGTTCAAACATGCATGAAACCAGTGCCATTGGAAAGATTGGATTTTTCTGATCATTTTTCATATATAAATCTTTTCCATCTGAGCTATGGTTGATTTTATATGATTTTTAGAAGTTTTGGGTATTTTCTGGAATTTCCTGAATTATTTTAAATCTAAAAACCCCAGAAAACCCTTTACTGCGTTAGCATGACATCATGCTGACGTCAGGCAGTCAACAGGGCCAGTCCAAGTCAAGCCTGACCAGTGGGACTCACTGGTCAGTGTCACAGTTAACTAATTAACTAATTAGAATTAAATTAACACCTAAACTAGGTTTGACTTGCGGGCAGGGCCCACATGTCAGTGACCCAGGGGGGTCAAACCCGTGGTCAAACAGGTCCAACTCACCGGCGTTTAGCCGCCGGCGAGGCCAAACACGGCGGCGTGCTTCGGAAAACGCCTACGATGCACGGCTCGAGCTGCGGTTAGGTGCGTTGGAAAGCCCTTGCTGTTGCGCGTCGGATGGTGGTGGTCGTCGGACCTGGGGTGGCCGGAGACGACGGCAACGAGCTCGACGGCGGCGACCGGCGTCGGGCGTGTGTGGAGATGCGGCTGCAGGGGCCTAGGCGATGCGTGCGTAGCACCTTTCGCATCTACGTGCCGCGGTGAGTGTGTTGGACGGGTGCCAGTGACCAAATGGTCACCGGAGCATCACCGGCGGCGAGCACCGCGGCGGTGCGTGCGGTTGAGCTTTGTGCAGTGCGTTCCAGGGCAAAAGAGAGCCAACAGAGAGGGGGAGGAGGAAGCTAGGCTCACAGGGGTTGCAGCAAGCGCTTGAGCGAGCTCGGAGGTGGTCGGAGCTGAGCGGAACGGCGAGAGGGATCTCCGCGGCCGGAGTTGGGGAAGAAGAGGTCGGGGGTGTCTCCAGGGCGGGCGAGCGCTCGGGGTTCGGCCTGTTCGAAGCAGTCGAGGACGGCGGAGACGATGGACACCAAGGCGGGGCTCAGGGACGACGGTGGACGCGGCTTCTACGACGGTGCGAACACGGCGGCGTCGGCCATGGCGCGGGGAGAGCGAGGGAGAGGAACTGGGGGGAGGTGGAGGTGTCTGCGAGGTCAGGGAGGACGTGGACGACCGAACCATCCCTCCAGGACGGCGAGAGGATGAAGCAGGGCGGCGGGCAGCTGCGTGGCGCGCGGCGCGGTCGCCGTCGAGCACCTGCCTGCCTGCCTGGCCGAGCCAAGCAGCTCGCTGGAGCGGCAGCTGGGCTGGGCCGGCAGGTGGGCCGGGTGGGGCGCCAGGTAAGTTTTTCTTTCTCCCTTTTTTTTCTATTTTCTTTTCTGTTTCATTTCTTTTGCAGCTTTGTTCATTTAAATAAAATGCCAGAGCATTTTTGTAACTCATAACACTTGTCATACCTACTGTATATATTATGAACAGTAGGAAACATTATAGTTTATGATTATTTGAGCATTTAAAATATTTTATAGCATTTAAATGCCCAAATTCAAATACCATATGATTTAATCCAAAGCCCTAGATTGTCCTAGAAAATTGTGCACCATTTTTGGCAGAGGTTTAAGACCAAGGCAGAAATGATGAACATTTTTGAAGGGCATTTTGGGTACATTGGAAAATATTTTAGCAAACCCTAGTTGTTAGGAGAGGGGTGCTGGGGTTTCTGTTAATCCCATTTCAAGTTTCTTTGAAAGTAGACATGATGCACACTCTAGTTAGGTCCTAATGCAAGTGCTAGCTAGGGATGTGACAGGCGTCTCCACTTCCCCACGCGGCCTCGGCAACTGCACGACTCGACAAGTCCCTGCATGCACAAAAGACCATCATTACATGCGATTATTGAGGCCAGCGGTTGCCCTTCTCCTGGCTATAAATAAGGCAACTGGCAGAGCCCTTGCTGCCAATCTTCTCCCTTCATTCCTCCTGCTTCTTCTTCTTCCTCCTTGCTCCTCGCCTGGCAGAGCCACCAATGACGCTGATGAGGAGGTTCTCGTCCACGGAGAAGGGGAAGACCCGTCAGGAGGGGCCCAGCTCACCACCACCTAAGAGGGGACGAGGCCGCCGCCGCAAGTGTGCCGCGACCCCTACCGCGGCTCCTCGCGGGCGCGGGCGGACCTCCTTCACGCCCGGTAACGCCCTCGGCAACCGCGACGGCGGTTCCTCGCGTGGTGGGGATCACCGACAGCGTTGCAGCCCTGTGAATGAGGCGAGGCGCGCCGGGGTAGTCCCGCCTCCCCGGCCATGCTTTCATTCGGCGGAGGTGATGCTGGAGTTCGTCGTGTGGTCAGAGAGCCCAGCCGATACTCGGCTCTAGCTCCCGTGCTCCCTATCCGGCGAACTTCCTGCTGCTAGCTTCGGCGGTCTGGGGTTGCAAGCGGACGGCTATTGCAGCAGGGCTTCGTGGGTTGTGGTGGAGATCTTTGTCGCACGCGCCGTGACCCTGGCCCGTGGCTGGCAGACGTTTGCCCACGCGCGCGGCTTGGGTAGGCGGTGCACCCTTCACTTCAGGTATGATGGCGACTGGACTCTCTTTATGAAGGTGTTCCAGGAAGACGGCAGCCGTGCCAGGTGCTGCCCCGAGGACAACAACGGCGGCGAGGTGCTCGGACTTGGCGACGGCTGCAGTTCATCCAGCTACGGTGGCTCCTCCTTCAGTAGTAGCTCTAGCAGCGGTGGCTACGACCAGCCGCCATGCCGCCGCGCCTGCCATGAGGGCGGTGCTGGGTCGTCTCATCGTCACGCCACGGTGAAGCATGGGAAGGGCTCCGACTTAGCTCGGGGAGCCGGTCCTCATGAGCAGCCGCATCTCAGGAGCCGTCATATCCTGTTCTCACTCTTCCTTCCTTCCTGCATTACCTAAACAAACGAATATGGGGCCCTGGGAGGGCATGTAATGAACTGTGGTTTTTATGCTGCTTGGCGCCATGTTTAGTGTCCCCGGCCAGCGTTGTAGAGTCTGTGTATTATATGCCCATAGGGTGAGGAGACTTATCTTGACGTACTCAAAATAGCCCTCATCCCGTGACGCATGGCCCTTCGGGAAGCTACAAAACCTCGTTAGGAGGTTATTATCCTTCACCGCATGAGGTCCCTGGCGTGGGCTGAACATGGTCAAACACACCCTGTGCTGGTACCCGTGGGGCACGGACATGACGAGAGGGGTGCGTCAATCATGAGCCCAAACATGGACGCCTTGCGGATGCTAAGCGAGGGGCGCTAGGGAGAGCATCGGGAAACTGCCGCTCCCTCTGATGCAAGGCCAAAAATCGAGGGAAGAACCAAAGAGAGAGATGAATTAAGCAAGCCATTCGAGAAATGCCAGAACTTTCAAAATCCAGTAAAAGAAGGAAGGGGCAAGCCAACTCCAGAAAGCAAATGAACAGCCGCGTCCGGCACCTAGTCTAGTCTTCTCACAAGCGCGGAGCTAAGTGCTGCCACTAGGACGTGGGAGGGAGCCCCCGAGGCCCTGGGCGGCAATCCGGAGACTCCGGGGTGTGTACAGCCCTACTCATTATTATATGAGAATGTCACGAGCGGAGACCTTCACAGGCGTGAGCCTTGCTTCACACGCACTAGGCCTTGGCTTCTCAGGCACATGGTCTTGTCTTCACAGGCATGGGGCCTTGCTTTGCAGGCACATGGCCTTGTCTTCACAGGCACGGGGCCTTGCTTCGCAGGCACAGGGCCTTGTCTTCACGGGCACTGGGACTTGCTTTATGGGTAGAACTTTCGGAGGTGCCGGATGTTCCACGCGTTCTGGACTGGGACACCGTCCCCCGTTTCCAGGCTCATGGCGCTAGGCCTGGAGACGTGGGTGATCATTAACGGGCACTCCCACATGGGTGAAAGCTTGGGCAACCCTTCCCTGGAGAGGACTCGCCTTATGACGAGGTCGCCTACCTCGAGCGTCCTGGAGCAGATGTTGCGACAATGGTACTGCCGCAATGCCTACTGGTACCTTGCTGCTAGGAGCGAAGCGTCCCGTCGATGTTCCTCTCCCAGCACGAGGTTCGTCCCCGCATGGCGTCCTGCTGCGCTTCGTCGAATGCTAAGACCCATGCGAAGTGGTGCCTGACCTCGTGAGGGAGAACCGCTTAGGCTCCATAGACGAGGAAGAACGGGGTCTCCCCTCTACGCTTGGTGGCGGTGGTGCGGATTGACCACAACACGGACTGGTGCTCGTCGTGGCAACCCCTTCTGCAAGCTTCGAGCCTCTTCTTGAAGGTCCTGGTCTTGAGGCCTCTTAAAACCTCTGCGTTGGCATGTTCGACCTGGCCGTTGCTCCTAGGGTGTGCTACCGAAGCGTAGAAAATCTGTGTTCCAAGATTAGCACAATATGTTTTGAAAAGCTTGTTGGTGATGATGCGGTTGGGGACCCCGAACCGGCTTATGAGTCCCTTAATGAACTTGACCACGGACCCGGCCGGGATGGTTTGGACGGCTTCCACCTCTGCCCATTTGTTGAACTTGTCGACGGCAACGTAGAGGTAGCGGTAGCCCCCGGGCTCTCGAGGGAAGGGGCCCCGGATGTCCAGCCCCCATACCGCAAACGGTTAGGAGAGCGGAATGGTTTGGAGGCCCTGAGCCGGTTGGTGGATCTGCTTGGCATGGAATTGGCAGGCCTCGCAGGACTACACCAGCTCGGCAGCATCGTTGAGAGCCGTGGGCCAGTAGAAACCGTTGCGGAATGCCTTGCCAACCAGGGTGCGTGAGGATGAGTGATGCCCGCAGTCCCCGGGATGGATGTCAGCTAGCAGCTCGCCCCTTGCTTTCTGGAGATGCATCGTAAAGAAACATCATTTGGTCGGTTTCTGTAAACCTCACCTTCTTGAATGCAATATGTCGTAGCTTGTCGGGCCACGCATTCGACTTCCTCCTCCTTTCCTGGCAGCGCTCCTCGCACGAGGTTCGCCTTTAGCTCCTCGGTCCAGCATCCATCCTGAGGTTCGAGCGCCAGGAGCAGTCAGGCTCCTAAGGTCGGGCTGCAGGCACGGGCTCCCGAGGTCGGCGGTTGGGGGAGTTCCTCCTGAGGCCTCACCGGCCCTCTTGTGGGGGTGATGCTGAAGGCTTGAGGAGCCGCTCCTTGAAGACACCTGGATCCTGGGGCAGGCGCCTGGATGCTCTTTTGGTGATGTCGTCGGCTTCCTTGTTGGTGCCACGGGGCACGTGCTGCAGCTCCAGGCCTAAGAACCGCTTCTCCATTTTGTGTACCTCCGCGAGGTACACCTCCATGTGCACGTCCTTCGGCTCGTACAACTTGTTGGAGAAGTAGAAAAGGACCTGTGAGTCGCCCCTGATGATGAGGCGTTTCGCTCCTAGGGCCACGGCGGCCTTAAGACCAGCAATGAGGCCCTCGTACCCCGTGATGTTGTTGGAGACCTTATCGCTCGGCTGAAAGAAGAGCTGCACTGCGTAGTAGAGTTTGTCTTGAGTGGGCGAGATGAGCACTACTCCAGCCCCCGCACCCTGGCTGGCGAACGCACCGTCGAAGTACATGACCCAGCCGTCCGGGGCTTCACTTCTTGGTGAGGGGGATCGGTCCTTGCCCGCTTTGATCTCTGGGGCGCCAGTCCATTCTGCCATGAAGTCAGCAAGCGCGGATCCTTTGATGACTCTAGTCGTGCCGAATTCCAACTGGAATGCCTGCAGCTCGATATTCCATTCAGCGACTCTTCCCACTGCGTTGGGGCTCCGGAGTACCCTCTCTAGTGGATGGGCCATGACCACTTTGATGGGATGGCCTTGGAAGTAGTGGCGTAGCTTGCGCGAGGCGATGAGGAGCGCAAGCAGGAGCTTTTGCGGCATGGGATATCGTGCCCGAGCATCACAGAGCACCCTGCTGACGAAGTACACCGGGTGCTTGACGGGGCGGAGCCCGGGCTCGCCTGGGGCTGTGGCGCCTGATTGGTTAAAGGAGCTTCGGGAGTTTGGTTGCCAGAAGGGACAGCTATGGCTTTAGAAATGTTGTCTTGCAGGGCGCGGTCGCTTGCCGGCCCCGCAGGAACCTCGAGAACATCGCTCCGAGGCTGCGGGGTGTTGTCTTGCCGCTAATCCTGGACAGCCACTAGCGCGGCGCTGGGAGAATGTGCTGTAGCGGCCAGGTAAAGCACCAGGGGCTTTCGGGGTTTGGTGCCACCATAACCGGTGGGCTGGTGAGGTATTTCTTGAGGTCTTCGAAAACTGCATCAGCCTCATGGGTCCACTTGAACGGGCCCTTCCTTTTCATCAGTTTGAAGAAGGGGAGGGCTCGCTCCCCCAGCTTGGAGATGTAACGCCCGAGTGATGTTACACAACCGGCCAGCTTTTGCATCTCTTTGAGGATCTTCGGAGGACTCGTCTTTTCTATGGCCTTGACCTTCTCGCGGTTGGCCTCGATCCCTTTGTCTGACACCAGGAAGCCCAAAAGCTTACTTGACGGGACGCCGAACACGCACTTTTCCGGGTTGAGCCGCAGGTCTACCTTGCGCGGGCTGCCGAAGGTTCCTTCCAAATCTTCGATGAGGGTCTCGGTCTCCTAAGACGTCACCACGATGTCATCAACGTAGGCCTCGGCGTTCCTCCCGAGCTGCTCTCCTAGAGTGATATGCATCAACCGCAGGAAAGTTGCTCCCGCGTTCCGCAAACCGAACGGCATACAAGTGTAGCAGTATAGTACGCACGGGGTGAGGAAGGCAGTCTTCTCGACGTCTTGCACTGCCATCTTGATTTGGTGGTAGCCTGAGAATGCATACAGGAAGCACAGTAGGTCACACTCGACGGTGTAGTCGACAATCTGGTCGATGCAGGGCAAAGGAAACGGGTCTTGTGGGGAGGCCTTGTTGAGGTTGGTGACATTGACGCACATGCGCTCTTTTCCGCCTTTCTTGGGTACAACGACGGGGTTTGCCAGCCACTCCGTGTACCGGACCTCACGGATGACACATGCCTCTTCTAGCTTGCGTGTCTCTTGTATGATGACGGACTGCTTCTCTATAGATTGGCACCGGGCCTTCTGCTTCACGGGACGCACGTTGGGGCATACGTTCGGGTAATGTTCAATCAACCCCATCGGGACTTCCGCCAGGTCCTTGGGATCCCATGCGAACACCTCCTTGTTAGTGCGCAGGAATTCGATGAACACCTTTTCTTTAGCTGGAGGAAGGCCAGCGCCTATGGTGAAGGTGGCGCCTGACGTCCCGTCTTCATCCACCAGTATCTGCTTCGTCTCGGCTTGGTCTTGGGAGAAAAGTTGATTCTTCTTCGCTGGTGCAGCCCCCTCGGCTCCTGGGGCAGCCCCGTCGGCAGAATGTGCCGCGGCAGCGGCCCGGAAGTCAAGCTTGAGGACCACCAAGGCTTACTTGGTGTCTCCTGCCACGGTGAGCTGCTCCCCGGCATCTTCATGAGGTTGTAGGCCGGATGGGTCACGGCCATGAACTGAGCCAAGGCCGGATACCCGAGGATGGCATTGTACGGGAGGCTGATTTGGGCGATGTAGAAGTCGATCAGCTCGGTGCGGTAGTTGTAGCGGGTTCCGTAGGTGACTGGGAGGTAGATTTTCCCTAGAGGGCTGGCGGAACTGCTGCCGACTCCGAAGAAGGGCTTGGTGGGGCGTAGCTGCTCGAGTGGCACGTGGAGCAGGCTAAAAGCTTCTACTGAGGGCACATTGAGGCCAGCCCCTCCGTCGATGAGGGTCTTGGTGACCGCTATGTTGCAGATGGTGGGTGTAGAGCATCGGGAGAGTGCCTAAGCCCGCAGCAGAGGCGGGATGGTCACCTGAGTCAAAGGTGAGGTCTTTCTTGGGCGCCGCCAATCGGGGAGGGCCCCCCGGCGTATGGAGGTGGCGCTGATATGGTAGAAGGACTTCTTGATGTAGGATCGAAGTAGGTCTAGAGGGGGGGTGATTAGACTACTTGACAATATAAAAAATCTGCCTTTAGATCATGCAAAGTTTTTGGCAGTTTCACTAACAAGATCAATTCAAGTAACACCCTACACATGCAATTCTAGAGTATATGCAGCGGAAAGTAAATTGCACATGTAAAAAGGAGGTGGAGAAGATCAAACGCAGTTTGGTGACACGGAGATTTTTGTCGTGGTTCCGATAGGTGGTGCTATCGTACATCCACGTTGATGGAGACTTCAACCCACGAAGGGTAACGGCTGCGCGAGTCCACGGAGGGCTCCACCCACGAAGGGTCCACGAAGAAGCAACCTTGTCTATTCCATCACGGCCTACGCCCACGGAGGACTAGCCTTACTTGGGGTAGATCTTCACGAAGTAGGCGATCTCCTTGCCCTTACAAACTTCTTGGTTCAACTCCACATCATCAAGACGGAGGCTCCCAAGCGACACCTAACCAATCTAGGAGGCACCACCCCCCAAAAGGTAATAGACGGTGTTGATGGTGATGAACTCCTTGCTCTTGTGCTTCAAATGATAAACTCCCCAACACTCAACTCTCCTCACTGATATGGCTGTGGTGGAAGAAAGGTTTGAGTGGAAAGCAACTTGGGAAGGCTAGAGATCAAGTTTCATATGGTAGGAATGGAATGGCTTGATCTCAACACAAGGGTAGGTGGTTCACTTCTCAGAAAGTGTATGGTAGGAATGGTAGTACTTTCTGATGGCTCTCCTCACGAATGAGGAGGGGTGGAGGGGTATATATAGCCTCCACACAAAATCCAACCGTTACACACACATTTGACCAATCTCGGTCAGACCGAAGTGAAAACTCGGTCAGACCGAAAGTTCAAATATAGTGAACGTTGGGATTTTCGGTGGGACCGAAAATACCATCTCGGTGAGACCGAAGTGAGTCAAAGGTTAGGGTTTGCCATTTCGGTGAGACCGAAAATATAAACTCGGATATTCCGAATTGATGTCAACTGATCACAGAAGGTTGGCAGCCCTTTTTCGGTGAGGCCGAAACTCAGAATCGGTTTGACCGAGAAGCTAGGGTTTGGAGAAACAACTGAAGAGGTTCATCTCGGTGGGACTGAGTTGGATAAATCGGTGTGACCGAGATGTTAGGGTTTGTAGAGATAACTTCATCTTGGTGAGACAGAGTTGGTTTGACCGAGATTACTTATGGGTGTGTGTTAAGTAGTGAATAGTGCTGATAGTTGAGGGAGTTAGATCACCAAGCACTTGAGCAACAAGAACATTAACACAACCTCATCCCCTTTTAATAGTATTGGCTTTTCCTATGGACTCAATGTGATCTTTGATCACTAAACCAAAAATGGAGTCTTGAGCTTTTGCCAATGCTTGTCTTAGCATTTTGAGGGGTCCACTTCTTCAGACATTTCCATACCCATATCATCGAACTTCTCTGAAATGATTCTCAAGATAATATTAGTTCAATGATATATATGTTGTTATTAATTACCAAAACCACCCGGGGATTAGTTGCACTTTCAATCTCCCCCTTTTTGGTAATTGATGACAACATATAGATCAAAGCTTCGACAAAAGATATAATCAATGAATAATATCGTCGCTTTGAGAAGTATGTGATAAACAAGAGCTCCCCCTAAATTTGTGCATTATTTGAAATTTGCGTTTGAATGCAAATGCACAATCGATTAGGATTATGGGTCACTCTTCTATGTCACATACATCTTGGTGGAGCGCACAAAATGATAAGAATGAATAACATGCACTTAATCACCAAGACAAGAGTAAATAGCCATACAATAAGGAATAGCATAGGATAAGCAATAAGCACACATAAAGTATCTGGAACCAAAAGAAACCAATGTATCTCAAGGAAAACCGGCAAAAGAACGAAAAGACGAAAGAGCACTCTCTCTCTCGAAGCCCTATGATCTATAACAATTTCTCCCCCTTTGGCAACAAGTTACCAAAAAGTTCGAAAAGGTATAGAGCTAAACGTCACTGCGGGCTCGGCTGGCTGCTCCCGTCTGGGTCGATGTCGGTGTAGAGATAGCTGCATCTGCGAAGATCTCTGCTGATGTCTGCGGTGGAGGAGTGGATGCTGGAGCTGAAGGAACTGCTGGAGCTGTAGCTGGTGCTGAAGTGGTAGCCCTGGAGTCTGTCACTGGGATAGCTGCAGATCTGGATCCTCTGGGAACCGGAGCAGTCTGGCGATGAGAGTCCTGGACTAGATCATCCTGCATAAGCTCTGCTCTCTCCTGCCTAGTCTCCTCCATGTCTGCCTCAAGCTTGTTGACAGACACCTGAATCTCAGTCAGCTTCACGTCTAGAGCGTGGATCTTGTCCTCGACAATCCTCTCAAGGCTCTCCTGAGATTGCTCAATGCTGGCCAGGCGTTGTTCAATTCTCTGGGTTGCTTCAAGAATCTGTTCTCCAAAGCTCTTTGGCTTAGCTGCTGCTGCTGCTGCCTCTTTGTCAGCTTTGGCTTTCTTCGCAGCTTCAATCTTGGCTTGCCCTTCAACTGAGGTGGGATCCTCTTCATCCATCACAACTACGTTGTCCTCATGCTCTGGCTGCAGTGGCAAGTGCTTCCTATCCAACATGAATTTGCCCGTGCCAAACTTGGCGTTGATGAGCATCTGTATCTGCGGAGCAAACCCACACGACCTCTTCTGGTCAGCTGCAGTCCTCTTAATGGTTTCTACCATCAAGTCCATCACCTTAAAAGGTGCCTTCTCATCGAGAATGTGCAGCATGTTGATAGAATAGCCTCGTATCATCCGGTGGTCACCTGACTTAGGCATCAAAGTATGCCTCAGAATAGTGTTAGTGGTGGTCAGACCTGCCTGGAGATAATACACTGAGCCGAGCTTCCATCCCTCCAAATCAGCAGCTGGGATCTCCTTGTACATATTCTTCATAGAATCATGACTCTTCTTAGGAATCCCATATACATCAATGTCGTCCTCTCTCTGCACAGGAGCGTTCAGAAGTTCTGCCCATTCTGCAACAGTTGAAGAAAACCTTTGACCTTCAGTCATCCAGGTGATCTTGCCATCAGGGTAGAAGTGGGCAGTGGCATAGAACTGCATGATCATCTCGTCATTCCATGCTGTCAGTTCTTGACCCACAAAATCAGCAACTCCACATGCAGTAAAGCTCTCATGCACATGGGGAAAGAAGTCCCGGTGCTCTTCACTGGCAATGTACTCCCAGTCAACATACCTGGTGTCAGCAACAATGGGCTTCTTATCCATTAGCACGGTCTCATAGAAATCCTGCTGCTCTCTGGTGTGGAATCTGGGGTCCACAGCAGTCCTTCTCCTTACGGCATATGGATCAGACTGTCTCCATAGCCTGAGACCTTTGTCCTTCCTTGCCTTCATGTCCTCAGCTTGAGGATGAGCATCATTGTGGAGTGGCAACTTGGGACGGAGCTTGAGCAACACATGCTCTTCATCTGACTCAGAAGGTGGCATCTCACCTTTGTTCTTCTCAGAAGCTGGAATGCTTCTGGTTGTCCTCTTGGGCTTGGCTGGAGCTGCCTTAGCTTGAGCAGGCTTCTTGGGCTTAGAAGAGGCTTGAGCCCGAATAGCATCACCCATGAACTTAGCTTTCTGAGGAGGAGGCTGGGGTGCTTCTTCTTCTTCTTCTTCTGCAACATCTTGAGGTTCAGCATATACAACTCTCTTCCTCTTGGAAGTCTTCTTCACCTTGCTTGGAGC
>LR738712.1:267139509-267198228 GCA_902687465.1 Secale cereale | reverse complement strand
AATCACCAAGACAAGAGTAAATAGCCATACAATAAGGAATAGCATAGGATAAGCAATAAGCACACATTAAAGCATAGTATGGCTAAGCACTCATTAAGGTAGCATCAAACGTAGTAGCAAGCACACATAAAGTATCTGGAACCAAAAGAAACCAATGTATCTCAAGGAAAACCGGCAAAAGAACGAAAAGACGAAAGAGCACTCTCTCTCTCGAAGCCCTATGATCTATAACAATTTCTCCCCCTTTGGCAACAAGTTACCAAAAAGTTCGAAAGGGTATAGAGCTAAACGTCACTGCGGGCTCTGCTGGCGGCTCCCGTCTGGGTCGATGTCGGTGTAGAGATAGCTGCATCTGCGAAGACCTCTGCTGATGTCTGCGGTGGAGGAGTGGATGCTGGAGCTGAAGGAACTGCTGGAGCTGTAGCTGGTGCTGAAGTGGTAGCCCTGGAGTCTGTCACTGGGATAGCTGCAGATCTGGATCCTCTGGGAACCTGAGCAGCCTGGCGATGAGAGTCCTGGACTAGATCATCCTGCATAAGCTCTGTTCTCTCCTGCCTAGTCTCCTCCATGTCTACCTCAAGCTTGTTGACAGACACCTGAATCTCAGTCAGCTTCACGTCTAGAGCGTGGATCTTGTCCTCGACAATCCTCTCAAGGCTCTCCTGAGATTGCTCAATGCTGGCCAGGCGTTGTTCAATTCTCTGGGTTGCTTCAAGAATTTGTTCTCCAAAGCTCTTTGGCTTAGCTGCTGCTGCTGCTGCCTCTTTGTCAGCTTTGGCTTTCTTTGCAGCTTCGATCTTGGCTTGCCCTTCAACTGAGGTGGGATCCTCTTCATCCATCACAACTACGTTGTCCTCATGCTCTGGCTGCAGTGGCAAGTGCTTCCTATCCAACATGAATTTGCCCGTGCCAAACTTGGCGTTGATGAGCATCTGTATCTGCGGAGCAAACCCACACGACCTCTTCTGGTCAGCTGCAGTCCTCTTAATGGTCTCTACCATCAAGTCCATCACCTTAAAAGGTGCCTTCTCATCGAGAATGTGCAGCATGTTGATAGAATAGCCTCGTATCATCCGGTGGTCACCTGACTTAGGCATCAAAGTATGCCTCAGAATAGTGTTAGTGGTGGTCAGACCTGCCTGGAGATAATACACTGAGCCGAGCTTCCATCCCTCTAAATCAGCAGCTGGGATCTCCTTGTACATATTCTTCATGGAATCATGACTCTTCTTAGGAATCCCATAGACATCAATGTCGTCCTCTCTCTGCACTGGAGCGTTCAGAAGTTCTGCCCATTCTTCAACAGTCGAAGAAAACCTTTGACCTTCAGTCATCCAGGTGATCTTGCCATCAGGATAGAAGTGGGCTGTGGCATAGAACTGCATGATCATCTCGTCATTCCAGGCTGTCAGCTCTTGACCCACGAAGTCAGCAACTCCACATGCAGTAAAGCTCTCATGCACATGGGGAAAGAAGTCCCGGTGCTCTTCACTGTCAATGTACTCCCAGTCAACATACCTGGTGTCAGCAACAATGGGCTTCTTATCCATTAGCACGGTCTCATAGAAATCCTGCTGCTCTCTGGTGTGGAATCTGGGGTCCACAGCAGTCCTTCTCCTTACGGCATATGGATCAGACTGTCTCCATAGCCTGAGACCTTTGTCCTTCCTTGCCTTCATGTCCTCAGCTTGAGGATGAGCATCATTGTGGAGTGGCAACTTGGGACGGAGCTTGAGCAACACATGCTCTTCATCTGACTCAGAAGGTGGCATCTCACCTTTGTTCTTCTCAGAAGCTGGAATGCTTCTGGTTGTCCTCTTGGGCTTGGCTGGAGCTGCCTTAGCTTGAGCAGGCTTCTTGGGCTTAGAAGAGGCTTGAGCCCGAATAGCATCACCCATGAACTTAGCTTTCTGAGGAGGAGGCTGGGGTGCTTCTTCTTCTTCTTCTTCTGCAACATCTTGAGGTTCAGCATATACAACTCTCTTCCTCTTGGAAGTCTTCTTCACCTTGCTTGGAGCTGGCTCTTCCAAGTTGAGCTTCTTAGCAACTGCAGACTGTTTTACCTTGCTTGTACCTTTCCTTGGCTGCTGCCCTTGGTGCTCTTTGGCAACCACATTCCTCTTGGGCTTGGAGGTAACTTCCTCAGCAACAAAGTCGGAATCCTCATCATCAGAAGTTCTCTTCTTCCTGGTTCTCGTAGCTGCGGGAGGCAAACCACTAGGGGTACTCCTCTCACCATCATCACTGGAGCTGCTTGCAGGACTTGTATCTGCCTCTGGAATTTCCGCAAACGGTGATTCAGACCTGTTTTGGCTGTCACTGACATCTGACATGGCTGAAAGACCTGTGAAAAGATAAGGTATAGGCAGAATAGAAGAGTTATCACAACTGCAGAAGTTTTTGAAAAAAAAATGAGTTAAAAACTTAGTTTTGAGTTTTCACAGAATGTATTTCGGTCAAACCGATTTCAAGTTTCGGTGTAACCGAAGTGTTCAACAGAACCTACACACCACTTTCGGTCAGACCGAAATGGGTTTCGGTCCTACCGAAAACTTAGGGTTTCGCAGAAACTTCAATTCGGACATTCCGATTTCCACAACTCGGTCAGACCGAACTATGTAGTGCAATGGTCAGAGACCAAATCGGTCAGTCCGAGTTTCAGGAATCGGCTTCACCGAGATGCATTCCGTGGAAACCTAAACCTAAGAATTTTCCTCGAAACTAGAAGATCTGAACAATGTATTGGGATCATATCAAACGTGGATTGAATCAGGGCAGTCCTATCATGCAAGAATCAGAAGTGGAGCATGAAAGGGATCGGGACACACCCTAACTTGGTGGTGTCCCTCTACGGCAGCAACGGCGGAGAAGATTACCGTTGACGGCGGCGGAGACCTGCGGCGAGGGCGCACAGGTGATGAAGGCGACGATCCGTAGACCAGGGCGGCGGCAGCAGGGGTCTTGGAGGGCGAACGTTTGAAAGGAATAGATCGCGCGCAGCCCTCAGTATATATAACCCCGTGCTGTCGGTGGGACCGAGTTGAAAAACTCGGTGTCACCGAGATGCATAATTGCAGTGCAGTTACGCATATCGGTCAGACCGAGATTTTGAACTCGGTTTCACCGAGATGAAACCTAGATCAATCTAAGTGTTTCGGTTGGACCGAGATTGAGAAGCCGGTCAGACCGAAATGGACTTAGAAGGTTTTGGAAGTCAGCCTTAGACGAATCGGTGGTTCCGAGTGCTCCTCACTCGGACTGTCCGAAAAAGACTTGTTCAAAGTTGTGATATAAGCATGAATAGAATTTGAGACAAGATAGCATAGATAGCTAGGGAAGGTGCTTAGGCATTCTTGTCCATCCATTTGGCCAGAAAAAGAAACCAAAACAATCAAAACTACAAATGGATGTCCTTGAATGAATAAAATCATGCATTCAACATGCTCACACAATAAGATAGCAACTGAAATATGTGTCAAACATGCACAACCAAAACTCTAGCTACTAGCACACAATTTGTCGATGACTAGGTCATCTATATATGAGTATATTGACTTAGGAGCCAAATGAGAACATTTGATCATAGGTCATACTCATCGTTTAAGCACAAGTGGGGTTACCACTTTTACATAAAGCATTTATGTGTTCACATCATTTGGAGATGCTTTAGCTCATTTTTTAGAGCAAAGCTCCCCCTAGATGTGAGAACCCCTTTTAAAGGGTCAAACTAACCTTGGGTTGTCGTAGTAGACTTCATGTAGATGTTGAAGATGTGGATGCTCAATGTTGATGTAGATCATCAAGAGTTGATAGCTATCCTTGGATTAGGGCACTTTCAATACCTACATGGGTTAGTCCCACAAGGAACAAACAAGAATATCCATGGACATAGAGTGAAGTACACAAAAGATAATGTCCATGAAAGCAATGATTACCTTGTCCCTTGACTTACCAACAAGAGGGTTTGTGACTCCATGAACTAGTGCATGATGTGGAAGTTGATTGCACAAGTTCTTGCCAAAATGAATATGAGTGAAGTTTGTTGGCGGAGTCACCCTCAAGAACCTACTAGTTCTTCTTCTTTGGGATCCACATCATCTTGATGGGAATCCTTGGTGTTGTAGTTGAGCTTGACGAAGTAGAACTTGATGTGTCCTTGGGAACCCACTTGACCATGGCTTGAGGTGCTTCAATGAATGCATCAATCTCCTCTTGAAGCTTGTCCTTGGCCTTTAGCTTGTGGTCTTGTGGTGGAAGGTCATCTTGAGCTTGTTCCACATTGGAAGAAGTAGGATCATACTTCTCCTTTTGTGAGACAAACTGTGGAGTAGGGTATTGACCTTCTTCCCACTCAACACCTTTGGCGTTGAACTTTTGCTCAAAACCAATCCCTTGATTCTTCCGGTGTCTTCCTTGTTTGCGAACAATCTCCTCAAGGTTCTTGCTTCCGGCAAGACTCTTGTAGACACCTTTCTCTATGATTTCCTTCAATAAGCTATTTTCTTGCTCAAGTGTAACTTGGCTTGAAACATTGTTAGTGGAATCAAGAGAACTACTAGAAGCAACAATATTGGATTTAACATTGTTATTGTTACTACTAGAGGAAGAATTTTTCTTATGCTTGTCATGCTTAGTCTTAATAGGTGGCAAGAAATTAGACAAGAGAAGTCGTTTGGCAAGATATGAAGAACTCTTCTTTCGAAGATCGTCATTGATCGCTTTTAGAAACTCATGTTCTTGCTCTAGAGTGAGCTTCTCGAAGCGTAGCTTCTCATGAGATCTTAGGAGCTCTCTATGATCTTCTTGAGTTGTTTCATGAGCTAACTTAAGAGTGTTTAGTTCTTTACTTAGACGCTCAATCTCCTTCATAGCATTGTCATTCGACTCTTCTCGACTATAAAGACTACTAGCATTTTCATCATTACTAAGCTCACTAGATTTATCATGCAAGAGCTCATCTTCACCAAGTAAGTCATCCTCATCACTATCAAAGTCAATGAATTCAGGGTGTGTTACCTTGGGGCCTTTAGCCATGAAGCATCTTCCAATTCCATCATTTGGTGAATCAAATAAGTCGTAGGAGTTGGAGT
The DNA here is from genome assembly GCA_902687465.1 of Secale cereale. Lineage (NCBI taxonomy): Eukaryota > Viridiplantae > Streptophyta > Magnoliopsida > Poales > Poaceae > Secale > Secale cereale. The sequence goes on along the minus strand of LR738712.1, from coordinate 267,193,138 downwards.
TGGAGGATACTAGTGCAAGTCCGGCAACACCTTCATCTTGACTATAGTCGGAGTCGGAGTGATAGCTTCCATCGGATTGACTGTCAGAGTCGGAGCCGGAGACCCATTCACCAACATGAGCTTGATGTCTTCTTCTTGTGTAGCTCCTTGATGACTTGTCTTTCCTCTCCGAATCCTTGCTTCTCCGAGAGGGTCTTCGTTCATAACGATCATCTCTACTCCTTCTCTCTCTCCGAGGTGACTCATCTCTTGCTCTTCTTCTTGGAGATTCTTCTCTTCTCTTGTGGGGAGCCGTACACTCATTTGAGAAGTGTCCGGGTCTTCCACAATTGTAGCAGTTTCGATCACGACTAGAAGATCTCTTTCCATCATATGATCTAGACTTTGAGCTTCTTTCTTTGCCTCTATTCTTGTAGAACTTGTTGAAGTTCTTGACCATTAGGCTTATCTCTTCATTGGAAACTAGCTTGTCACTTGAGGTAGTAGGAGCATCACTTGTAGCTTTGTAAGCACCACTTGACTTATTGTGAAGCTCTTCCTTATCCTTAAGTGTCATCTCATGAGCAACAATTCTTCCAATGACTTCAGTTGGCTTGAGAGTCTTGTAGTTTGGCATCATTTGGATCAAAGTGCACACGGTGTCATACTTTCCATCCAAAGCTCTGAGAATCTTCTTAATGATGAATCGGTCGGTCATTTCTTCGCTTCCTAAGCCAGCAATCTCATTTGTGATGAGAGCAAGCCTAGAGTACATTTCAGCGACTCCTTCACCATCCTTCATCTTGAACTTGTCAAGTTGACCTTGAAGAATATCTAGCTTTGATTCCTTCACAGATTCAGTACCTTCGTGCATTTCAACCAAAGTATCCCAAATCTCTTTAGCATTCTCAAGACGGCTGATTTTGTTGAACTCTTCGGGACACAAAGCATTGAAGAGAATGTCACAAGCTTGAGCATTGTTTTGCAACATCCGCAACTCTTCGGGTGTAGCTTCGCGATCCGGAACTTTTGCTTCTTCAAAGAAATCACCTTGCATGCCAACACAAATAATGCCCCATGCGGCTGGGTTATGACCAAGAATATGCATTTTCATTTTATGCTTCCAACTAGCAAAATTTGTACCATCAAAGTAAGGACCTCTACGATAATTACCCTCACTAGACGCCATACTCTCCTAGGTTGTGAAACCAAGCTTATGGAGTCCAATGCAATGGAAACCAAGGCAATGGAGACCAAAGCTCTGATACCACTTGTAGGATCGAAGTAGGTCTAGAGGGGGGGTGATTAGACTACTTGACAATATAAAAAATCTGCCTTTAGATCATGCAAAGTTTTTGGCAGTTTCACTAACAAGATCAATTCAAGTAACACCCTACACATGCAATTCTAGAGTATATGCAGCGGAAAGTAAATTGCACATGTAAAAAGGAGGTGGAGAAGATCAAACACAGTTTGGTGACACGGAGATTTTTGTCGTGGTTCCGATAGGTGGTGCTATCGTACATCCACGTTGATGGAGACTTCAACCCACGGAGGGTAACGGCTGCGCGAGTCCACGGAGGGCTCCACCCACGAAGGGTCCACGAAGAAGCAACCTTGTCTATTCCATCACGGCCTACGCCCACGGAGGACTAGCCTTACTTGGGGTAGATCTTCACGAAGTAGGCGATCTCCTTGCCCTTACAAACTTCTTGGTTCAACTCCACATCATCAAGACGGAGGCTCCCAAGCGACACCTAACCAATCTAGGAGGCACCACCCCCCAAAAGGTAATAGACGGTGTTGATGGTGATGAACTCCTTGCTCTTGTGCTTCAAATGATAAACTCCCCAACACTCAACTCTCCTCACTGATATGGCTGTGGTGGAAGAAAGGTTTGAGTGGAAAGCAACTTGGGAAGGCTAGAGATCAAGTTTCATATGGTAGGAATGGAATGGCTTGATCTCAACACAAGGGTAGGTGGTTCACTTCTCAGAAAGTGTATGGTAGGAATGGTAGTACTTTCTGATGGCTCTCCTCACGAATGAGGAGGGGTGGAGGGGTATATATAGCCTCCACACAAAATCCAACCGTTACACACACATTTGACCAATCTCGGTCAGACCGAAGTGAAAACTCGGTCAGACCGAAAGTTCAAATATAGTGAACGTTGGGATTTTCGGTGGGACCGAAAATACCATCTCGGTGAGACCGAAGTGAGTCAAAGGTTAGGGTTTGCCATTTCGGTGAGACCGAAAATATAAACTCGGATATTCCGAATTGATGTCAACTGATCACAGAAGGTTGGCAGCCCTTTTTCGGTGAGGCCGAAACTCAGAATCGGTTTGACCGAGAAGCTAGGGTTTGGAGAAACAACTGAAGAGGTTCATCTCGGTGGGACTGAGTTGGATAAATCGGTGTGACCGAGATGTTAGGGTTTGTAGAGATAACTTCATCTCGGTGAGACAGAGTTGGTTTGACCGAGATTACTTATGGGTGTGTGTTAAGTAGTGAATAGTGCTGATAGTTGAGGGAGTTAGATCACCAAGCACTTGAGCAACAAGAACATTAACACAACCTCATCCCCTTTTAATAGTATTGGCTTTTCCTATGGACTCAATGTGATCTTTGATCACTAAACCAAAAATGGAGTCTTGAGCTTTTGCCAATGCTTGTCTTAGCATTTTGAGGGGTCCACTTCTTCAGACATTTCCATACCCATATCATCGAACTTCTCTGAAATGATTCTCAAGATAATATTAGTTCAATGATATATATGTTGTTATTAATTACCAAAACCACCCGGGGATTAGTTGCACTTTCACTTGACGTGGTGGTCCGAGGGAGGCGCTTGAGAGCCGCTCAGGAGGGCCGCCACGAAGTGGGGCGCTGGCACCCTGAAGCGCGCGGTGAAGAGGCCATGCAGCTCCTCCGAGGATGCCACAGATGATTCCGGCGAGCTGACAAACAAGGCGCACAGAACTCCAGTGAGCGCCATGGGGAGCTAGCTCGCCATGACCTTGTTGTCGCCGCCGGCTGCGGAAACGGCCTCCTTGTAAGCCAGGAGGAAGACGACTGGATCTTCCACCCCGTCGTAATGGGGTGGCAGATCTGGCATGAACCTGGGTGGCCGCTGCACCTGTCGCAAGGCAAGGGTGAAGGCTCGGTGAGCGCGCATAGTGCGTGGCGGGCCACCAAGCCGGTCGAAGAAGAGGCGCCCGCCATGAGAGCCTGGCTGGTGGAGAGCGGGGTCGGCGGATAGGATGAACTTTGACGCACCCCTACCTGGCGCACCAAATGTCGGATCTTGGGTTCCGGCAAAACCCTCAAGGTTCGAACACTGGGGTGTGCATGAAGATCTCTCCTTCCACCCTAGCTTGGCTACTCGCCGATTCCTAAGCCTAGCTCGTCGAACTCGAAGAACAAGGGACACAAAGGTTTATACTGGTTTGGGCCATTGTTGTGGTGGAATACCCTAATCCAGTGTGGTGTGGTGGATTGCCTTGAAGGCTGGGGAAGAACTAGTGCAGGGGAAGAACTGCCTCCTGAGGAGAAGTGTTCTTGCGCTCAGATGAGCTTGCTAGTGTGTGTGCGGTTTTCCTTTTCTTCTCCTTCTCTATGGTGGTGCTAGTACTATTTATAGTGGCCTTGTTCCTCCTCCCAAATATTGAGCGGGAAGGGATCCACAACAACCAAGTTTGAAGGGGGATAGCTACTACAAGCTATCCTAAGAAAAGGTGTTCTTCGCCTACCGAAGGCTTTGGTGGCGACGCCGCCGTGGGCTCCGCGATGACCTCCGCTCTGCCTTCCTACTTGTCTTGGTATCATTGCACCGATATCGAAACCTTTGCTTGATGCCTCGGGACTCCTCGCCTGTGCCTGCCCCTTTAGCACTAAAGAGGAAACTGGCATCCTGCGCCCATTGGCGCCTGCCTAGCCTTGGTCGTCATGGCTCACGTCACGAGGACCTCACGAGCTGCCCCTTGCCTTGATATCTCCGCTCCTCAGGAGCTAGCCTAGTGAGGCCGCCCTAGGGGAGGTCTTGCATCGCCTGCCTTGCGAGGCTCGTCCTCTTGCGAGGGTCTTGGGTGGTTGCTGATGAGGTTGTGCCGTACGAGACCACTGGACGAGCCACACTCCGGGCCGGAGGCAGGCAAGTCTGGGTACCCTCGTTACCAGAACGCCGACAGAATGCACTTTCTCCCAGTTCACGGATGGAAACAGGACAAGGTGGCACAGCTGCACGGAGGTTTGTGGAACAGGTGCACGGACAAGAGGCACTGTCATCTACTTATTTCTACAAATAGCTATGCATTAATTTAGTGGAACTGCGCAAGAAGTTCAGATGGTTAGTACACTACATGGTTAAGTTCAACATTCCAACTGAGAAAACAATTATAATTGGTTATTCTGGAATGAGAGAACCTAACCCTGGATGGTGGGAACAAGAAAAACCAGAGTGAACGCCATGAAATTAAAGCCTACCTAGGGCGGCCCTTTGCTCAGAGAAGCCATGCTTAATTTTTCCTGATATGTAAACCTTCTCACAACTTTGTGTTTTGCTGTGAACTAGTAAGTGTTTGTTATGTTCTATGAATCATTGAGATGTATAAAATTCCTTGACATATTATTTTCAAGTATTTTATGGAGCCGAGTTTAATGTGAATGTTCCACATGAATGTTGGGCTAGCGCGTGAACGTTTGGAATTTACATTGTGGCCTCAGTTAACAACATGAACCACTGCAACAAGATACGTAGTTGCTTATATGTCAGACATCAGATTATTGATTGTTAGTTGGTCGATAGCCGACTTTTCTAGTGTTGAAGTGAGCTGGTCGATAGCCGACTTTATAGTGTTTACAAGTACTTAACCAGCCTTATTTACCCTATGTATATGTCAACGCACAGTCCTCGAACAAGTGCAATCTCTTCATCAAAAACACACTGCTCGTCTGATAAACCATGACAATTCATGTATTACCATGCCATATTACATGAAAAAACTAGTGACGACGCATCTGTTTCAGCAACAATTAGGATGGTTCTCACTTGATTCACGGGCACAAGAAAGTAGTAGTAGTTCCCATAGATGGATGCAAACCGAGTACTAGCCCCAGAGGGCTCGAGAATAGGCAAGGTTCGAATAATTAGACACAATCCAAACTACTTTTAAACACTAGCTGGGGCAACTATTTCATGCCTTAATCTAATTTGGGATGGACACGAGATGGACCTTGCCATGAACATCATCGAGGACGTCCGATAACAGCTCAATCCTGTGAACCTTCTTGAAGATAACCTTGTCGCCTTGCCACTCATAAACTTGTTTGTGGAGCCATGCCACGTCATCTTCCTACGTAAGCTTGACAAGAACAGTATGCCTCACAAACGAAGGAGTAGCTTTGAATTTCTTGTGCTACAGTACACCCTAGACAACATGCCTGACAATAGTGAGGCTGGAATACATCTCGACTTTGGTATAAGTGCAAATGGCTTCCAGGATCCAACAACCTAAGAACTTTGTTTTCCCAGTGCGTATATTCAGGTCATCCGCCTCATAGCGAGTGACATGTACAACCACACAATCCTTGTCTGCATCAGGGCTCTAACTGAAATAGAAACAAATTCTGAATTAGTTTACAATATAAGAAACACAAGTTATTTAAACCACTATGTAGAGTCAAAAGTATGCATGACAGGGAAGGTAGCATGACATTGAAGGTAATAAAAATTTGTATTATTTATCACCACATACTTAAATGAAAAACCACAATCGAGATCGACAAAGATGGAAATCACCTTGGGCAGCTCAGTGGGGGGGGGGACACATCCTCAAAGGGGGAAAACTGCTCTTGTAGGGCCACAGGGGCTGTAACCTCAAACAGAGTGTTGACCATCTCATTAGTGGTCGTGAGCGTATCTGGGGTCGGCTCGATGGCAGCCTCCATCTTCTTGGAGCTCTCTGTCTCTTGGGGATCAGCCTCCTGCGTTAGCTCCGACATTGGCAGATCTTTTCCTGGTTCTCCTTGGTCCATCATGAAACAAACGAATAGTAGGAGACAATTAAAAAGAAAACGCGATCGCAATGATAATGAAACAAAAAATAGAGTGAGGATCGGTTACTGCTTTGCAAAAGTTCTTTTTTTATGATAGAAAATATACCAACATGACAGATCCGCTTACCTTCCCTTCATTGGGAGAGAAGAACAATGGTAGTTTGCTTTCTTGAAGACGGTGAGGGAGAAGGGGATTAAATAAAGAGTGAAATGGTGGTTGCTTCGTCCTTCAAACTTAGACTGTGGGGAGGTGGGGTTTTGTGATATGACGGCTCGTTACTGCCGCGCTACGACCGGGGTGACTCCCCGCCTGCATACCTCCTTCTAATTTGGTGGATGGCATTTGAGCCCGCGTGTTGCATGGCCCGCATGTCGTTGAACCAAAGTAAAACGACATTCAGTAGAGGGAGACGTTTCAATGAACTCGGAGGAACCAGAAGCGGTAGTGTATCCAGTATTCTAGTAGTAATTGTTTTTCTGGGTAGCTGTAGAGTGTCTCCGCTGTACTAGTAGTAATTGTTTCTCTGGGCCCAAGACAAAAGAGCCCATCTGACAAAGACATGTTCCTAGGGTAGGGTCTTAGGCCTGACCTACATGACCCACCCAAGGACACCGTATGATGATCCGGAAAGACTCCACAATGAATACTGACTGAAATACTCTGAAGTGAAATACACTCGACAGGAAAAGTCACTCAGACAACTCGTCTCCACTCGACGTCAGAAGAGTTCACTAGATGGCCAGGATCCCAAAGGCCACGCCTGAAGAGCAACAAACAGGCATTCACTCCGTAGTCATAAAGACCATTTAATACATGAGTTATCAGTAACATTAAAAACTTAACTCTCATCGAACCCTTGTGTAACTAATGGCTGGAGGGGTCCGGCGCACTCTATATAAGCCACCCCTCCCCCCGGGCACAAGGGTTCACACACTCTGTAACTTCAACACATTCCAGTCGACAAGCCTATGCGGCATCGAGACGTAGGGCTGTTACCTCCTCCAAGAGGGGCTGAACTCGTAAAACGATTGTCCCAACCTTGCCATAGCTAGGACTCTACCTCTTTCCAACCCCCTACTCTTACTGTCAGATACGTTCCCACGATAGTTGGCGCCCATCATGGGGCAGGCGTCTAAGCGACTTTTCGGCAAGGTTGCATGTTTTCTGATTCATTTCAGCATGGCGTTCGGCAGTGAGTTGTCTCTAGTCTGCAAGATACGTCTCAGTGCGCTTGTCTTCATCGCCAACGATTCAGTTTGGCTGCAGGGGGGCACCGCTCGATGTCGAGTCCCTCCCCATCCGCGGGGCGGCGCACTTCCATGCGAGTGCGTGCGGCATCCTCCTGTGACAGCTATCCACTCAATACTGGGCTACTGCAGCATCATCCTCGCCACTAGAAGCTCGCCGTCCCAAACGATCCGGTCGTTCGCGGCTAATGCGGTGGCTTTGTCACGCGGTCAGTCGTCAATCGACGCATGCGCAAGTCACGGCAATCGAGCCCGACAAATCCCTGTATGACCTGATCGATCTGTCGACTGGTCATATAGACTCGCTTTTCGAGTGCGAAAGAAATGACCTCGCCGTCGATGTCCTCGTGGTCGAATCTCAGCGTGCTCCGAAGATGACGACGGTCCCTCACAGGACGATGGCGGCTATCACCCGCAGCCCTCACTGCTGAGCAAAGGGAAGTTGCGTGGCACAGAGACGAGCGGGCCCTCCGAACCCCCATCATTGGGGATACGGCCGAGGTGCAAGCCCTGGAGTCTGCCCGTTTGGCCACTCGGGCTGAGCGCACTTGACTGGAGAATATCTATCAAGCACTCGACGATTGCGCCCGCACGTGGATTCCAAGCTCCAGTCGACGACAACGACAATTATTTCCGACTCGATCTCGCGATGAATGTCACGTATACCGCACACCGATCCAAAATATCGTGGCAGCTGCCCGTATGGCATATTCGATCCAGCCATCCCTTTAATAGGCTGGTAGAGGCCTGGAGCAGATTTGCACGTTGCTTCAGGTGGCTGGTGAGTAGAATTCCGCCGTGTCCTAGTCGTGCAACTGGATTCATAGCAGGTATGTCCGTGCCGAGACTGTTTAGTCAGCTTTTAGTCCGAGGTCACCTTCTCGGAGTGGGAGATACAATTACGATCAAATCCATCATGTGGGTCGAGGCCACACGCAGTACGTTCCCCATCATCACCGCAACGATCGTTGCTGAGTGCCGATAACCCCTCCAAGGTGTGGGTCATTCGCGCCCCGGCGGTATGAGGATAGACACCCTCACGGTGACGGGCGAAGGGTTCCAGTCGATCATAGAGAGCCTGGTTTTGATGCAAGGTTACTCCTCGTGCAAGGTTTGGTTGACAGAAATAGAGCTCACAGAGAAGGCACGATCAGAGATCGCCCAAGTGGAAGTGGGGCTTTCCTCTATGGGCCCTAGTGTTTCAGTCGCCCTATACGAGCATCTATGATTCCCCCCAACTTCAGGTTGGTGGCGGGAGTAAGCAAGTTCACTGATGAGTCGAAGCCATACACCTGGTTGGAAGATTACCGAGTGGCAGTCCAGGTCGGCGGAGGCAACGACGAGGTGGCCATGAAGCATTTACCTTTGATGCTTGAGGGCTCGGCCAGGGCGTGGCTCAACCAGTTGGGGTCTTCCAGTATATACTGCTGGGATGACCTGGCCCGAGTGTATATAAAAACTTTTGAAGGGACATGCAAGCGGCCAGTTGGGCTGACTGAATTGCAGCACTGCATCCAGAAGCCAAATGAAACTCTGAGGAATTACATCCAGCATTGGACCACCCTACACTATGCGGTGGAAACTATTTCTGAACACCAATTTGTGTGCACGTTCAAGGAAGGCATTAGATATTGAGAGCTCATCTTGAAGTTCGGTCGCTCTAGCGACATGTCTCTGAATCGCATGATAGAAATTGCCATTTGATACACCAATGGAGAAGAGGAAGATTGCCTGCATAGTGGAAAGGGGAAGGCAGTCGACCAAGACACTGGTGGTGGAAATACCAGTCGAAAACAAAAGCGCAAGGGTGACGCCAATGTTCAAACGGAAGCCGCAGTGGTCGCTCCTCATAACAAAGGAAAGGGAAAACCCAAAGGGCCGTGGATTCTCAGGAAAATTAAAGATCAGTCGGGCCACGATGTTATGGATCTCCCATGCCCCATACACACCAAGAAGGATGAAGAAGGTAACCTGGTTTACCCCAAGCACACCACTCGGCAGTGTAGGTTTCTGGTTCATCAATTCCAAGGAGGACAGTCGAGCGAGAAAGGCTCGGACAAGGAAGAAGACGAGGAGAAAACGAATAATTTCCCAAAGGTCAATGCCACTCCCATGATTTTTGCTGACGTTGAAAGCAAGAGTGAACTGAAATTAATTAACCGCGAGGTCAACATGGTTCCTTCGGCGTCCCCCGCGTATCTCAAATGGTCTCAGACTGTGATCACTTTTGATCAGTCGGATCACCCTGCTCACGCAGCAACTCCGGGACGACAGGCTCTGGTGGTCGACCCAGTTGTCGAAGGCAATTGACTGCGCAAAGTTCTCATGGATGGCGACAGTGGCCTGAACATCTTATACATTGAAACTCTTCAGGAACTGGGCATCCCGATGTCCAAACTTAGTGAAAGCAACATGACTTTTCATGGGGTCATGCCAGGGAAGAAAGCCAGATCAGTCGGCTAGATCACCTTGGATGTGACAATTGGCGACTCCAAGAATTTCCGAAAGGAAAAGCTAACTTTTGAGGTGGTGGATTTCCACAGTGCATACCAAGCTATCTTGGGCAGGCCAATGTACGCGTGTTTCATGGCTCGCCCGTGTTACGTTTACCTCAAGCTAAAGATGCCTGGGCCTTGGGGCATGATCACGGTCACTGGCAATAGGTAGAGGGCAGAAGAATGTCTCCAGAAAGGCTACAAGATTGCCGATGAGCATATGGCAATGGCGGAACTCGAAGAATATAAGCAAAGTGCTGATCCGACTGAGTTGCTCCATGCCAAGAAGCCTGCTTCCGAGTCTGCGTTTCAGTCGGCAGGAGAGACGAAGCCAATCCATGTTCAACCGGATGATCCCAATGCTGCGCCAACTAACATTTCAACTACGCTCGACAGCAAATAGGAAGCCACGCTCATCCAGTTCCTCCGTGAGAACTGCAACATCTTTGCTTGGAAACCATCAGACATGCCAGGTGCACCCAGGGGGCTGGCTGAGGACCATTTGCGCGTCGATTCTAAAGTTAAACCCGTCAAAGTGCATCTCTGTTGGTCCACCGTGGAGAAAAGGAAGGCGATTGGCGAAGACGTGGCTCAACTCCTGGCAGCTCAGTTCATCCGCGAGATTTACCACTCCGAGTGGCTCGCAAACGTAGTCATGGTTCCTAAGAATGATAATTCGCTTCGTGTGTGTATTGATTTCAAGCAACTCAATCGGGCCTGTCCGTAGGATCACTTCCCCCTCCCCCTCATCAATTAGATCATTGACTTGACTACGGGGTGTGAGCGGCTGTCTTTTCTCGATGCGTATTCTGGATGACATCAGATTCGACAGTTTGGGCCAGATGAAATAAAGAAGGCCTTCATCACCCCATTCTGGTGCTTTTGTTACATCACTATGCCATTCGGTCTCAAGAATTTCAGAGCTACATTCATGCGCATGATCTAGAAGTGCCTGCTCATTCAGATCAGTCGGAACATAGAGGCTTATATGGATGATATCGTTGTTAAGTCACGCAAAGGTTCCGACCTGCTGACTGACCTCGCAGAAACCTTCGCCAACCAGAGGAGGTATGACATCAAGTTGAACCCGTCCAAGTGTACATTCGGAATGCCAGGAGGAAAGTTACTCGGTTTTCTCGTTTCCGAATGGGGAATCGATGTTAATCCTAAGAAGATCAGTGCCATAGTCCGAATGAAATGCCCGGAGCGAGTGCATGACGCCCAAAGGCTCACTGGTTGCCTGACAGTTTTGAGTCGATTCATTTCCCGCCTCAGTGAGAAGGCATTGCCACTTTACCGACTGATGAAGAAGTCAGACAAGTTCGAATGGACTCCAGAAGCAGAAGTAGCGTTTGTGGAGCTCAAAGTCATGCTGTCCACCCAGCCGGTGCTTGCTGCCCCCAACAACAAAGAACCCCTGCTCTTATATATAGCAGCCACTGGCCAAGGTTTGAGCATAGTGCTTACAGTCGAGCGAGAAGAAGAAGGCAAGGTGTACAAAGTGCAACACCCATTGTACTATATTTATGAGGTCCTTAGCCCGCCCAAACAGAGGTGCACACACTACCAGAAACTCGTATATGGGATTTACTTCACTGTGAAGAAAGTTGCCCATTACTTCCAAGACCACTCAGTTTCAGTTGTTAGCGATGCCCCCACTGTCTAAAATCATGAACTATCGGGATGCTACCAGTCGAGTGGCAAAGTGGGCAATTGGATTTCTCCCTCTGGACATCAAGTTTGAAGCAAAGAAAGTGATTAAATCCCAGGCGTTGGCCGATTTCTTGGGCGAATGGATTGAGCAGCAGCAACTGACTCAAATTCATTCAGAACACTGGACCATGTCCTTTGATGGATAAAATGCTCAATTGATGCGGTGCAGGTGTGGTCATGTGTCACCAAGAGGCGACCGACTCAGCTATGCCCTTCAGATCCACTTTGAGTCTTCCAACAATGAATCCGAGTACGAAGCACTCCTCTATGGGTTACGCATGGCCATTTCGCTCGGCGTCCGCTGCTTGATGGTTTTTGCTGAATCGGTTTTGGTAGTCAACCAGTTGATGAAGGAATGGAATATTAGAAGCCCCACAATAACGGGATATTGCAACATGGTCGGGAATTTGGAGAAAAAGTTTGAAGGTTTGTGTCACATCCCCAGCTTCACCTTGCATTAGGACAGCACCTGTCTGTTGCATCATGTTTATTTTCAAAGGAAACCTGAAATGGGGATGATCAAACCCTAGCACTAAATGAACTTAACTAGGGTCAAATTCAAATCTTTCTCAATGAACCCAAAATGCTCTTTGGAAAAGTTCATCATTTTTTGGATTGATTAAAAAACCTCTGCCAAAAATGTTGCTCATATTTCTAGGACCATTCTGGATTTTGAATTAAATCATATCCTATTTGCATTTGGGCATTTAAATTTTATATATTATTTTAAATGCTCAAATAATTCCAAACTGAAATGCTCCATGTTGGTTATATGCTAAACAGTGGGCATGAGCAGTTTGGTGAATTTTGAAAGTGCCTAAGCATTTTTAGAAAAGCCACAAAGTTACAAAGAAATAAATAACAGAAACAGAAAGAAAAGACAGAGAGAGAGGAAGCCCACCTAAGCCACTTACCTGATCTCCCAGTAGCCTGGCGGCCCAAGTGGCCGGCCCAGCCCACCTCCTCCCTCCTTTTGTCTTCAACCTCCTGCCAGTGGGCAGGAGGGCGCGTGGTCGCCGCGCGCCGGCACACGCCGGCCACCTCCAGCCTGCCTGCCTCCTCCCCGACGCCCTGGATGAACGCCACGACACCCTGGAACCCCCATGAACCTCCCGTGCTTCTTCCCTCTCCTCTGGCTCTCTCCCTCGCCCGTTCTTCACCTTGGCCGAACACCATCGCCGCCGCGCTCGCCGCCACCGCGGCCAGTGCCACTGTCTCGCCTCCCCAGCACGTCCACGAGCTTCGCCTCCGTCGCCTACGCCTTCCGCACCAAGCCAATCAAGGCTGGGAGCCCCGCTTCGTCTTCTTGGGCATCGTCTTCAACCTCGGCCGCCCGAGATCGCCGGCGTTTGCCCACCTTCTTCGATGCCTCCCCCGAGCCGCAGAGCACCCCTACGACACCGCGGTGAGCCCCCGGTTATTTCTCACCTAGCCCCGCCGCCGATTTCTTCCTCTGCCGTGCTAACCACCGGAGCCGTGAGCTTCCACCCGCCGGCCATGGCGCAACCGCGGCCACAGCTGCTGCCGCTCGCGACCGAGCCTTCCGTCGTGCTCAGCACGCTCCTAGGAACCCGTAGAGCCCTTTAGCTCACCTCCCCGTGCCTCGTATCACCCAGAACACCGAGGCCCGATTCCGGCCGTCGCCGTTGAGGTCGCCGCCGATGATTCCGGCCACCCCAGCTCCTCCCACTTGCGGGGATGGATGCGGGAGAGCACGGGCTCCCTCCTGGTGCCCTCAGCGTGCCCAGCCGCAGCCTGCAGCGCCGCGCCCGCGCAAGCCCGACCGCTGCCGCCGCTGGACCTCGTCGCCGGCCACTTTTCCGGCCACCCCAGCTGCTGCCGCCTAGTGCGTTGGATGCGCAAGAGCCTGCACATCCTGTAGGTGCCCTCCGCCGCTCGAATGGTCGTCGGAGGCGGTTTTCCGACGCCTCCGCCGCGTTCGACCTCACCGCCGGCGAGTCGCCGGCAGGTTTGACCTCCGCCGTTGACTAGATTTGACCCCCCTGGGTCTATGACATGTGGGGTCCCGCCCTGTTAATTAACCTGGTTTAGTTTTAATTATTAGGTTAGTTAGCGAGTCACTGACACGTGGGGCCAACCCCTGTTAAATTAGTTTAGTTAAAACTAAACTTAATTAGGGCTGAGAGACTGACATGTGGGCCCAGGCCCCACCAGCAGTTTAATTAGTGTTAGTTTAAAAACTAACTAACTCTGTTAGCTAGTGGGTCACTGACCAGTGGGCCCCACTGGTCAGGTTTGACCCGAACAGCCTCTGTTGACTTGCTGACGTCACACAGACGTCATGCTGATGCAATAAAGCCTTTCTGGAATTTTTATATAAATCTAAATGATTTATTTATTTCAGAAAATAGCCAAAACTTCTAAAAATCATAGAAATTAATCCATACCTCAGATGAAAATAATTTATATATGAAAATTGATCAGAAAAATTCAAGGAATCTGTTTATGGCATTTTCATGCATGTTTGAACAAGTTAAACCTGCTGATCAGGCAAATCAATTAAATGGCATTTAAATAATCACATATGAAGTTTGAATTTGAACCTTTGGTTCAAACCAACTTCATTTAATTGTGTTGCTAGTTGCATTAGCTCAATAAACAGCATATTGCCATGTCATGATCATGGATCATATTGTCGCATTGCATTGATTGTGTTCTTTCTCTGTTTGTCGGTTTTGTCCCCTCTCAGTAGACGACGTTCCGACGATGAGTTCGATGACACCGATGAAGACTCATTGATATCTTCAGAAGTGCCAGGCAAGCAAAACCCCATTGAGCATTCCGATACAATCCCACTCTCTCCCTCTTGCTCTCTTTTACTGCATTAGGACAACAACGCTTCAACTGTTACTTGATATGGTAGTTGAACCCCTTTCCACTGCATGACCCGTCATTGCCACAGTAAATAGTTGAAACCCACTAGTATGAGTAGGAGTTGTTTGAGCCATGTTGTGCCTACTCATTCATGCTTTCTGGTTATGCCTGCTATTGCTTAGAGTTGCGTCAGGTCTGATTCATCGGGGATGAATTGGAATGGTGATGAACATGTCCTAATGTGTGTGAGCTAAGTGTGTGAACACGATTTGGTAAAGGTAGCGATGAGAGGCCATGTAGGAGTACATGGTGGGTTGTCTCATTGAAACTGTCCTCAGGAACTGAGTTCTGTGTTGGTTGATCCATGAAACAACTACTACCACACATTGGGCCCTGAAATATGACCCCGCTCGACTTATTGACCGCCCTTGTTCTCTGTCCAGGAGTTGCAACTAGTTTCTGGTGTTTGTAGTTTACTGGAGGTCGTGCGCAGTGCTGACCCTTGGGGTGGACTGTGACACGGTAGGTACGTGGCACGGTGTACCGGTCGCCCGTTTGGTGACGCGGGAACCCTGTACACATCGTTTGGGGCCGTGAGCGACACCCCGGCCGGATCTCCCCACGGATGGAACCCAAATAGGCGATAAACCTGGATGAGAGACTTGAGTGGTTGGTTAGGTCGTGGTCTACACCCACGTCGGCTTTCGCTTGAAGTCTGCCGAGCACATGTCGTGTGCAGACGCTAAGTGGTGGAAACATGTGTGAAGAAGTACACCCCTGCAGGGTTATATATATGATCTATTCGAATAGCCATGTCCGCGGAAATGGACTTCTGGGTTACCTATTACAGTTCATAGACAAGTGAAAGTGGATACTCTAAAACACGCAAGATAAGCGTGAGTTCTATGGATGGCCTTCTCGTAAGGAGACGGGAGCGGATCCATAGTGGTGTATTGATTGGTGAATATGTGGACTCGTGTGCGCCACCTCAAAAGAGTTACTTGCGGTCGTAGTTTAGGATAGCCACCGAGTCAAAGCTGGCTTGCTGCAGTCAAACTCCACCACCCCTTTGTTGATACCGATGCATATGTAGCTAGTTCTGATGTAAGTCTTGCTGAGTACCTTTGTACTCACGTTTGCTTAATTTATGTTTTGCAGAGAGACTTCAGTCTCGCTAGTGGTTCCGCGTGGACTTCGACGTTTAGCTTGTTACCTCAGCTACGGTCTTGTACCCTTGTAGGATCTTGTAGATAGTCATGCTTCTCAGCCTTTTTCATTTGTAGTTGTCTGTACTCACACATGTTATGCTTCTGTTGCCTGTATGCTTTGTATGTTGGGTCATGTGACCTCTGATTGTAATAAATGCTATGATGGCTCTTCTGGGCCTTTATCTATATGAGTTGTTGAGTTATGTTGTGATGCCTTGTTGTACAGCACATACTTGCATGTTATGCGTACGTGTAATGTGTATTGCTATGTGTGGGATCCGACACCTAGTTGTTTACCTTTGGTAGCCTACCTTACAGGGAAATGTCTCCTAGTGCTTCCACTGAGCCTTGGTAGCTCTCTACTGCTCCAGAACACTTAGGCTGGCCGGCATGTGTCCTTCTTCATTCCTGTGTCTGTCCCTTAGGGGAAATGTCACGCGTTGTTCCTTTAAGTCCTTGTAGCTTTATATGACTTGGGTTCATACGTTGATGACCGACACGTTCGTTGCTGGGTCATGTATGCCTGTCTCTGTAATTTAGTGCCACTTTTGGTTTATAACTAGTCATGTCGGCCCGGGTTCTCTGTCATATGGATGCTAGCGACACTATCATATACGTGTGCCAAAATGCGCAAACGGTCCCGGGCCAGGTAAGGTGGCACCCGTGGGGATACCGTGCGTGAGGCCGCAAAGTGATATGGTGTGTTACAGTCTAGACCTGTTTGACTTAGGATCGGGGTCCTGACAGCTTTGGTATCAGAGCCTGACTGCCTGTAGGATTAGCAAGCCAAACTGGTCGAAGTCGTGTCTAGAAACTCTTTAGTTATGTAAGGGAATTGTTTGTGGAAGGGAACGTAAGGCTCTTTTTACTCCTTTGCCCTATGACCTTCTGATCTGAGTCACCTTCTTCTTTCTACGGGGATTAAGAACTAGGATTCTCATTCTATTTATCAGGATCACGTTATTGTGGATTCAACCCTCAGCTCAGTTTCTACTACTTCTGTTTGTTTAACTGTTGGTCTCAGAACCCTGACATTATGATGTTAAGTGGATATGCTACCCTTTTTGCTTGGATCTCAAAAGTATTTTCGAGCATTTGCAGCCGTTATGCTGTCCGAGTCATCCCAGGTTTCTAAATAGTCTGATCCATTTGCAAACCTTTCCTCCCTGTTTCTGATGTCCTTTTAGGCCAGATTAACCACACTAGACGGTGTGTTGAGGCAGTCTGTTACCTCGACACATATGTTGGAGTTATTTTTATGACCCTAAGTATCTTAGAAGATCACCCAGTAATCCAGCAATGTTTTATATTCCAGTGTGATGATTTTGGCCATCATTCTCGAAAGAATCCCGTGATGCTATTTAGTTGGTAGGTAATCTATTCCTGGGTTCTTGATCCCGAGCTTCACCCTACTTAATTCATGCTGATAGTATTTGCTCGTTCCTTTAGGATATTAGTAACCTTGTGATAGTCCTCGAGGTCTGTGGTATATCCTTCTTCCAAATACCATGAACCATCATGGCAGAAGTTCTTCTGAACCAAAAGATCACAACCAGAGTGGTCCTGAGTAGTACTCCATTCATATTGTGACTCTGCCAATTCTATTTTCTGCATGGGTTATCCGGAAGAAATATGTTGAACTCGTTCGACATGTTAATCTATGCATCCACAACTCAGAAGTTATATGTTCCTTGAGTTGTCCCCATTTAATTGTATTATGACCCTCGTCTATCGGTTGATAGTCAGTAGTAGTCGTACACTTGTGCTCATCGATGCCTTTTACTCTTGTGGTTCGTCAAGCCATTCTATTCTGGAATGACTAGGAGAACCAAACTCCAGTACCTTATCCATATCCAGGATTGGGTCAAAGAAGTTGTATTTCATAGATGAAGAATGCTAATGCAGCTTCTAAACTATTCTATCCTGGAGTATTACCATCTTTATGTCAAGAATGTCATGAGAATTGCACAACCTTCTATGAACTCTTGATATAGTGATACTTCTCGCCATTATCGCTCATTCATCGGTCTCCGCGTTGTTATAACTGGAATACCGACAAGTGAATTGTGATGTGTGAAATCAATACTTCTAGCAACTTCGTTGCTTGGTAGTTAATGGACGTTAATCTCATTCTTAGCATGATGGTTACCGAATCATCATCCTAAGATTGATCGTGATACCTAGTCCACTTTCTTGGTGCACTCCGGGATTGATGAGATAGGATTTTGTTAAGTCCTCGCTCATTTGATCATATCGTCTTGCCTTGAAAGGCAAGATTGTTCTCGAGCTTAGTAATATATCGGTGGTTCGTGATTTTCTGAATATCTTCTCGGAAGTATTACCGGGTTGTTCCCTGACTGTTATGTTGAGCTCGTGATCAAGTTGGTTTCTTATAAACCACCACTTCTCCAAGAATCTGTGTTGGATACCCCGAACTAGTTGGTTAAGCTAAACAACAACTTGGAGAGTTGGAAGATAAAAGCTTAACCCACATAGCTCACTCCAAAGGGTTATCTTGTGTGTGTATTGAAGATAGATGATATCTTCTCCAATTGATCCCCGTGATCATTTGTGGATCTATTGTCTTGCCCAAACTTTGATGTGAGTATGGGTTATCGTCAAGTCAAATCAGAACCAACGATATTCATAATGTTGTCTTACTCATGGTCGTTCCCTTGAGCATACACCATTATATCTTTTGGGTCTGACCAATGCTATCACTTTGTTCACGCTGTCATGGAATTCCATCTATATGGAAACCTGGATGAATTGTTGTTGAGCCCATCAGCAACATTGTTATCTTCTCCATGATCTATGTTGAACATCCAGCTAGTATTGGAAACTTTTATAAGCATTATCTTCATGACCCGTTCGTGAAGCATATGTACGGAAGAAAGAAGTGACTTCCTCTAATTCATGAGCATTTGATGCAAGTTGCTGCCGTGAATTCGAGAAAGCATGTTTCTACCTCCTCTGGAGTCATCCCAAGTCAGTCATGCATACGTGCGAAGTATTCTATGGTCTGATAGACTGATCATCTTCATTCGGTATGTATCCCTAGCACACCAAGCCACTGATTGATTTGTTCAAGGAGAAGAAGTTCCTTCTTAAGATCCGGACTTATACAAGGACTTCGATATCCTAGACGATGGTTCCCAACCAGAACTCGGTAGTATTTTATTATAAGACTACTATGTGGTCACGTTTGTCTGGGACAACGTGTTCACAGGTTTTGTAGCAGAACCAGCTCATGTTTTGGAGCTTGCTACCGTAGTTCATTCCTGAGAATCTCGCAACGCCGTATCGTCGATTTGTGTTTCAAACTTTCAACTTTCTTCTAGACTCGATAAGTCTGGAATATCCTGACACCAACCAGAACTGAATCTCAGGCAGATATGATGGTTGGAACATTTTCCAAGAACTATAATATTGGTCTCTTGATAACCGGTAAAGTGGATGTCGTGGCCAACCCACTCAGCCGGAAGACCTATTGTTGTAGAATCTTGATTGAAGAAGTTGACCACCTCCCAATAAGGACTTCGTAGGAATTACTCCCTAGTTGTTCCTTATGGATTTTTGTGCTCCTGAAGTCCGACCTTTTACTTGACGTTCTAGGTACCAAACCATTTTAATAAATGGGTGGCTCTAGCACATCAAGGAGAACATTAGAAGTGGAGTGCTAAATGTCTCTCGGTTGATCATCCAGATTTCGTCCCCTTGGCCTCGCCAAGGTGAAATCCGAGAAGGTGTTGTCTTCCTTTGCATCTGCATCATCCATCATTATTCATCATGGTAGTATGTGGTGTTGCCAGGATCCTTGGCACGGATATTGATAAAACCTTGATGAATATGGGAATGCTCAAGTTCTTGAGAGCACGCACAAACACTAGGTGTTATCACCGGCACTCACCGGGATTGCTCCCAGTGCTCTTGGTTATGCTATAACCCCTCAAGAGTAGATTTACTCTCTACTGTTGGGATTCTTCCCAGTTACCAGAATCATTCCCAGCATTTGCATTTTGTTCCCAGCTTGCACCGCCAATGTGCCAATTTTCCATGAATTGCCCTTCTCAGCAACTGCTGTTCAGGATTATCTTCAAAAGTGGTCCTACCATAGGTTCCATCCATTTCCGACGATAAGCAAAATCATCTGTGGTGTTGTCTTCAACAAGGAAGTTCACAATATCCATTTTGGGCGAGAATGTCATTTCTTCGGACTCCGTCAAATGATCGATTGTGTTTGCCTTAGGTTGGTATAGGGAATTTCAATGATCTCTATATCAAAAGTAATTTTTTTTGCCACTTAAGGGAGTAACTCTACGAGTCACCTTCTCTAAGGTACCCCGCCTGGTGACATCGATCACCATCTTCTTAGGTGTGGAATTATTGCAACTAGGTGAACCTTCATCGTTTGTTTCACTCCATCCCCCTAGAGGTGTACTCCGTGTCTCAGCTCGAGAGATGTTTCAACATCTCACTCCATAAGTTGATCTTGAATTGCTCGATCTTTCGGAAGATCAATTTTGTAGAGTTTGTCTCATCGTCACCATTTGGACAAAGATATCGAAAACAAGGATGCCAAGATTTACATGATGCAATGAATCAACAATTTCGAGGAGGGAAACTGGATCGAGAAGATTGTGTTAGATAGTGTCCGCTCTGATTTCTTATCTCACGTCCTGAATCTCGGGACGAGATTCTTGTTTAGTGGGGGTGAGTTGTCACATCCCCAACTTCACCTTGCATTAGGACAGCACCTGTCTGTTGCATCATGTTTATTTTCAAAGGAAACCTGAAATGGGGATGATCAAACCCTAGCACTAAATGAATTTAACTAGGGTCAAATTCAAATCTTTCTCAATGAACCCAAAATGCTCTTTGGAAAAGTTCATCATTTTTTGGATTGATTAAAAAACCTCTGCCAAAAATGTTGCTCATATTTCTAGGACCATTCTGGATTTTGAATTAAATCATATCCTATTTGCATTTGGGCATTTAAATTTTATATATTATTTTAAATGCTCAAATAATTCCAAACTGAAATGTTCCATGTTGGTTATATGCTAAACAGTGGGCATGAGAAGTTTGGTGAATTTTGAAAGTGCCTAAGCATTTTTAGAAAAGCCACAAAGTTACAAAGAAATACATAACAGAAACAGAAAGAAAAGACAGAGAGAGAGGAAGCCCACCTAAGCCACTTACCTGGTCTCCCTGTAGCCTGGCGGCCCAAGTGGCCGGCCCAGCCCACCTCCTCCCTCCTTTTGTCTTCAGCCTCCTGCCAGTGGGCAGGAGGGCGCGTGGACGCCGCGCGCCGGCACACGCCGGCCACCTCCAGCCTGCCTGCCTCCTCCCCGACGCCCTGGATGAACGCCACGACACCCTGGAACCCCCACGAACCTCCCCGTGCTTCTTCCCTCTCCTCCGGCTCTCTCCCTCGGCCGTTCTTCACCTTGGCCGAACACCATCGCCGCCGCGCTCGCCGCCACCGCGGCCAGTGCCACTGTCTCGCCTCGCCAGCACGTCCACGAGCTTCGCCTCCGTCGCCTACGCCTTCTGCACCAAGCCAATCTAGGCTGGGAGCCCCGCTTCGTCTTCTTGGGCATCGTCTTCAACCTCGGCCGCCCGAGATCGCTGGCGTTTGCCCACCTTCTTCGATGCCTCCCCCGAGCCGTAGAGCACCCCTACGACACCGCGGTGAGCCCCCGGTTATTTCTCCCCTAGCCCCGCCGCCGATTTCTTCCTCTGCCGTGCTAACCACCGGAGCCGTGAGCTTCCACCCGCCGGCCATGGCGCAACCGCGGCCACAGCTGCTGCCGCTCGCGACCGAGCCTTCCGTCGTGCTCAGCACGCTCCTAGGAACCCGTAGAGCCCTTTAGCTCACCTCCCCGTGCCCCATATCACCCAGAACACCGAGGCCCGATTCCGGCCGCCGCCGTTGAGGTCGCCGCCGATGATTCCGGCCACCCCAGCTCCTCCCACTTGCGGGGATGGATGCGGGAGAGCACGGGCTCCCTCCTGGTGCCCTCAGCGTGCCCAGCCGCAGCCTGCAGCGCCGCGCCCGCGCAAGCCCGTCCGCTGCCGCCGCTGGACCTCGTCGCCGGCCACTTTTCCGGCCACCCCAGCTGCTGCCGCCTAGTGCGTTGGATATGCAAGAGCCTGCGCATCCTGTAGGTGCCCTCCGCCGCTCGAATGGTCGTCGGGGGCGGTTTTCCGACGCCTCCGCCGCGTTCGACCTCGCCGCCGGCGAGTCGCCGGCAGGTTTGACCTCCGCCGTTGACTAGATTTGACCCCCCTGGGTCTATGACATGTGGGGTCCCGCAATGTTAATTAACCTGGTTTAGTTTTAATTATTAGGTTAGTTAGTGAGTCACTGACACGTGGGGCCAACCCCTGTTAAATTAGTTTAGTTAAAACTAAACTTAATTAGGGTTGAGAGACTGACATGTGGGCCCAGGCCCCACCAGCAGTTTAATTAGTGTTAGTTTAAAAACTAACTCTGTTAGCTAGTGGGTCACTGACCAGTGGGCCCCACTAGTCAGGTTTGACCCGAACAGCCTCTGTTGACTTGCTGACGTCACACAGACGTCATGTTGATGCAATAAAGCCTTTCTGGAATTTTTATATAAATCTAAATGATTTATTTATTTCGGAAAATAGCCAAAACTTCTAAAAATCATAGAAATTAATCCATAACTCAGATGAAAATAATTTATATATGAAAATTGATCAGAAAAATTCAAGGAATCTGTTTATGGCATTTTCATGCATGTTTGAACAAGTTAAACCTGCTGATCAGGTCAAATCAATTAAATGGCATTTAAATAATCACATATGAAGCTTGAATTTGAACCTTTGGTTCAAACCAACTTCATTTAATTGTGTTGCTAGTTGCATTAGCTCAATAAACAGCATATTGCCATGTCATGATCATGCATCATATTGTCGCATTGCATTGATTGTGTTCTTTCTCTGTTTGTCGGTTTTTTCCCCTCTCAGTAGACGACGTTCCGACGATGAGTTCGATGACACCGATGAAGACTCATTGATATCTTCAGAAGTGCAGGCAAGCAAAACCCCATTGAGCATTCCGATACAGTCCCACTCTCTCGCTCTTGCTCTCTTTTACTGCATTAGGACAACAACGCTTCAACTGTTACTTGCTACGGTAGTTGCACCCCTTGCCACTGCATGACCCGTCATTGCCACGGTAAATAGTTGAAACCCACTAGTATGAGTAGGAGTTGTTTGAGCCATGTTGTGCCTATTCATTCATGCTTTCTGGTTATGCCTGCTATTGCTTAGAGTTGTGTCAGGTCTGATTCATCGGGGATGAATTGGAATGGTGATGAACATGTCCTAATGTGTGTGAGCTAAGTGTGTGAACACGATTTGGTAAAGGTAGCGATGAGAGGCCATGTAGGAGTACATGGTGGGTTGTCTCATTGAAACCGTCCTCAGGAACTGAGTTCTGTGTTGGTTGATCCATGAAACAGCTACTACCACACATTGGGCCCTGAAATATGACCCCGCTCGACTTATTGACCGCCCTTGTTCTCTGTCCAGGAGTTGCAACTAGTTTCTGGTGTTTGTAGTTTACTGGAGGTCGTGCGCAGCGCTGACCCTCGGGGTGGACTATGACACGGCAGGTACGTGGCACGGTGTACCGGTCGCCCGTTTGGTGACGCGGGAACCCTGTACACATCGTTTGGGGCCGTGAGCGACACCCCGGCCGGATCTCCCCACGGATGGAACCCAAATAGGCGATAAACCTGGACGAGAGACTTGAGTGGTTGGTTAGGTCGTGGTCTACACCCACGTCGGCTTTTGCTTGAAGTCTGCCGAGCACATGTCGTGTGCAGACGCTAAGTGGTGGAAACATGTGTGAAGAAGTACACCCCTGCAGGGTTATATATATGATCTATTCGAATAGCCGTGTCCGCGGAAATGGACTTCTGGGTTACCTATTACAGTTCATAGACAAGTGAAAGTGGATACTCTAAAACACGCAAGATAAGCGTGAGTGCAATGGATGGCCTTCTCGTAGGGAGGCGGGAGCGGATCCATAGTGGTGTATTGATTGGTGAATATGTGGACTCGTGTGCACCACCTCAAAAGAGTTACTTGCAGTCGTAGTTCAGGATAGCCACCGAGTCAAAGCTGGCTTGCTTCACTCAAACTCCACCACCCCTTTGTTGATACCGATGCATATGTAGCTAGTTCTGATGTAAGTCTTGCTGAGTACCTTTGTACTCACGTTTGCTGAATTTATGTTTTGCAGAGAGACTTCAGTCTCGCTAGTGGTTCCGCGTGGACTTCGACATTTAGCTTGTTACCTCAGCTACGGTCTTGTACCCTTGTAGGATCTTGTAGATAGTGAGGCTTCTCAGCCTTTTTCATTTGTAGTTGTCTGTACTCAGACATGTTATACTTCTGTTGCCTGTATGCTCTGTATGTTGGGTCATGTGACCTCTGATTGTAATAAATGCTATGATGGCTCTTCTGGGCCTTTATCTATATGAGTTGTTGAGTTATGTTGTGATGCCTTGTTGTACAGCACATACTTGCATGTTATGCGTACGTGTAATGTGTATTGCTATGTGTGGGATCCGACACCTAGTTGTTTACCTTTGGTAGCCTACCTTACAGGGAAATGTCTCCTAGTGCTTCCACTGAGCCTTGGTAGCTTGCTACTGCTCCGGAACACTTAGGCTGGCCGGCATGTGTCCTTCTTCGTTCCTGTGTCTGTCCCTTAGGGAAAATGTCATGAGTTGTTCCTTTAAGTCCTTGTAGCTTGCTACGACTTGGGTTCATACGTTGATGACCGACACGTTCGTTGCTGGGTCATGTATGCCTGTCTCTGTAATTTAGTGCCACTTTTAGTTTATAACTAGTCATGTCGGCCCGGGTTCTCTGTCATATGGATGATAGCGACACTATCATATACGTGTGCCAAAATGCGCAAACGGTCCCGGGCCAGGTAAGGTGGCACCCGTGGGGATACCGTGCGTGAGGCCGCAAAGTGATATGATGTGTTACAGTCTAGACCTGTGTGACTTAGGATCGGGGTCCTGACAGTTTGGAACTTCATTGTGTCCCTCGTGCCAAGAACCTGGAAGCTGATGAGTTGGCAAAGACAGGTTGCACTCGAAAGCTTGTTTCTAGAATTGTTTTCCCCGAACACCTCTATTGCCTGTCGGTACAGGAGAATCCGTTCGCTGAAGAGCCTCCCCAGGAAAAAAGCTCTTCTGACCCGACAGAAATTGAGATCCCAGCCGTTACTGATCTGGTCATGGAGGTCCTAGTAATCACCCCCGACTAGACCGTACCTTACATCGCGTACCTGCTCAGGCAGGAGCTCCCAGAAGACGAAGTCGAGGCTCGCCAGATCATCCGTAGGTCCAAGGCTTTCACAGTCATGGCTAGGCAGCTTTACAGAGAAAGTATTACTGGAGTGGCCAAGCGATGCATCTCTCTAGAAGAAGGTCGACTGGTTTTGGAAGAGATCCATTCGATAACAAGCAGTCATCATGCATCCTATCAAACAATTGTGGCTAAAGAATTCCGAGCCAGTTTTTATTGGCCACGCGCCAATGAAGTGACTATGGAGATCGTGAAGCATTGTGAAGGGTGCCAATTCTACGCCAACATGTCCCACAAGCCCACATCAACATTGAAGACAATTCCGCTCGTCTGGCCCTTCGCTGTTTGGGGTCAAGATATGGTCATGTCGGAGTACTAGGAACCAGGGTACCCAGACTTGCCTGTCTGCGGGCCGCGATGAGCTCCTACTAAGGCCTGGTACGGCCCAACTGATCGACCAGCTGCCCAAGACCCCCGCGAGGGATCCAAGCCTCGCGAGGAGAACGACGTCAAGACCTCCCCAGGAGCAGCCTCAGCAAGGCGCTCCGGAGGGGTGGAGAATCCAAGGCCGAGCCTGCCTCAGGAGGAGGCAATGATGTTAGCAGTGACGCACCACGCGAGCGGGTGCCATCGTCCACAAGCAGCGCAGTTGCCATTTCGGTTCAAAGGGGCCAGCGCAGCTGTTGGTTCCTGAGGAGTGGGGCAAAGGTTTCGTCATTGGTGCAACGAGACCGAAGACCGCAAGGACACCAAGGAGGATGTCATCATCGAGCCCACCACCGCGTCATCACGTGATCCTTTTGCAAGGCGAAGACTGCTTTTAACAGGGTAGGAACGTCCTTGTGTTCCCGCTCAAAAATGACCGTTGTGGGATCCCTTCCCGCCTAAACATTTCAGGGGAAGAGGATCGTGGCCGCCTATATAAGTAGCTAGAGCTCCCACTGCAAAGGGGACGAACCGATACACTCTGCCACCACACAAGGAGCAAGAACACTAGCCTCATGACTCTCCTGAGCTCACCTCCTGAGCCCAGGAATCATTGTACTAGCTCGTATCCCAGCTCGCCCGAGGCTAATACACAAAAGCAGGAAGTAGGGTATTACACCACACGGTGGACCGAACCTGGATAAACTCATGTGTGTTTTGTTCGTTGTTTGCTTGAATCCTTCCACCGCGACGAGAGCGAGGCGCTAGGTAGACGAGAGTCGGAGAGATCTTCGTTCACGCCCCTGTGTTCGAACTTAACGGGTTTTGCGGAGCCCTGAATCTGACATTTGGCACGCCAGGTAGGGGGCGTGTCTAAATCTCGTCTCTCCGACGAACTCGCTTCCCCTCTCCGGTTGGGCGCCTCTACAATGGCCAAGGCCAGCCTCAGCCGCGCGGGGGCTGGCTTCCTCCCCGTCGACCGAGCAATATCAGCGGACCGCGCCAGCCATGGGCGCCCCTCCTCCTTCCTCAACGACGCTCCTGTCGGCCAGGCCACTGGAGGACGGCCTGCACCACCAGTCCCGCCTCCTGTGGCCTCGCCGGTCACACTCTTAATGGGACAACGGCGGGCCCAGCACCGGCCGCACGCCGAGACCCGCGCCACACGGACGGCCCGCAGCTGCGAGCTACGGGGTGTCGCCTGCAGGGAGCGGCCTTGCCGCGGGGTCGCCTGCATCCTTGGTGGGTCCCAAGTACCGGCATCTGCCCGGCACGCCAAGTCGCACTTTCGACAGGTTTGAGCTGCCGCCCAGCCGCGGGAGGCCTTGCGGGCGCAGAGCGAGCCGGGGCTCGCCATCACCTTTCGCCCTGGCGACCAGGCCTCCGAAATGGCCGGCACCGGCGCTCTCCCCACGTTATGCACGCCCACCATCTACGGGGTGGCCATGATAAGAACTCTCATCGACGGCGGCCCCGGCCTCAAGATCCTCTCTCCCGAAGCCATCGGTCATCTGCCTGTGTCCTACAGGCAGCTCCTTCCCACCAAGCCCTTCTCGGGGGTCGCAGGCTCGGCCATTCCGCTCGGCCAGATCTGCCTCCCGGTCACCTTCAGCACACCGGCTAACTACCGGACTGAGCTCATCGATTTTGATGTTGCGCCCATCCACCTACCGTAAAACGCCGTCCTCGGCTTCCCAGCCTTGGCAAAGTTCATGGCGGCGACTCACTTTGGCTACAACACCGTCAAGATACCCGGGAGTAGCGGTGTCATCACCATTAAAGGGGACACTAAGGCCGCCCTTCAGGTCCTTGGGCGCGCTTACAAGGCCGCCCCTGCCGCAGCTCACCCACGGGCGAAGGGGGCTCTGGAACCTCCGGAGGCCGCGCCTGCCAAGAAGAAGCAGCTCTTTTCTCAGGACCCCGCCGAGACGAAGCAAGTGCCCGCCGATGAAGAAGGCTCAGGAGCCACCTTCACCATCGGCACGGGCATGGATCCAGAGCAAGAGGCAGCACTGGTCAGCTTCCTCAGGGCCAACAAGGATGTGCTTGCCTGGAAGGCCACAGATTTTTGTCGGGGTGCCTAGGCATGTCATTGAGCATCACCTCACAGTGTGCCCCATCGCACGCCCTATCAAGCAGAAGGCGCGCAGACAAGCCCCGGAGAAGCAGTCCTTCATCGTCCGGGAGGTTAGGAAGCTGGAGGAAGCAGGTGTCGTACGGGAAGTACGGCACCCGGAGTGGCTGGCCAATCCCTTCATCGTCCCGAAGAAAGGAGGCAAGGAACGCATGTGCATCGACTTCACAAGCCTCAACAAGTTCTGCCCTCAGGACCCCTTCCCTATTCCACCGATCGACCAAATCGTGGATTCGACGGCTGAGTGCGACCTACTCTGCTTCCTTGACGCCTTCTCGGGCTACCACCAAATCAAGATGGCGGTAGAAGACGTGGAGAAGACAGCGTTCCTGACCCCATGCGGGGTCTACTACTACACCTGCATGCCTTTTGGGCTAAGGAATGCAGGCGCTACCTTCCAGCGCCTAATGCACATCACCCTCGGCCCTCAGCTCGGGAGGAATGCAGATGCCTACGTCGATGACATCGTGGTTAAGACCAAGGAGGCCACGACCCTCATCGAGGACTTAGAAGAAACATTCGCCAACCTGCGCAAGGTGAAGCTGTGCCTCAACCCGGAGAAGTGCGTGTTCGGCGTACCCTCCAGCAAGTTGCTAGGATTCCTGGTTTCGCACCGGGGCATTGAGGCCAACCTAGAGAAGATCAAGGCCATCGATAAAATGAGTACGCCCATAAACCTGAAGGAAATGCAGAAGCTCGCCGGATGTGTGACATCCCTGTGGCGCTTCATCTCTAAGCTCGGGGAATGCGCCCTCCCGTTCTTCAAACTCAAGAAGAAGAAAGGGCCCTTTGAGTGGACTCCGGTGGCCGACACCGCTTTCCTAGATCTCAAGGAATACCTCACCAGCTCGCCGATTATGGTAGCACCACGACCCTTGGAGCCCATGATACTCTACCTCGCCGCAACGCCTCATTCCGCCAGTGCAGCATTGGTCCTGGAGCGCAAGGAAAGGCTCCGAATCCCAAGGCCACCGGGCGGCGCGGCACCTTCAGGACCCGCGCCTCCCCCTGACGCGGCCTCAGGGGCGGATTCGACCGCAGGCACCGACAGCCCCACCGCTCAGCAAGGATCTCCAGAGGCTCCAGAGGCGCCAGCGGACCCTGCTGCGCCAACCCTCGTGGAGCACCCGGTGTACTTCATCAGCACAGTACTGCGCGATGTGCGTTCGCGCTACCCAATGCCCCAGAAGCTAATCCTGGCGCTCCTCGTCACCTCCAGGAAGCTGTGCCACTACTTCCAAGGCCACCCCATCAAGGTTGTTTCGTTGTATCCCCTCGAGAAGGTGCTGCGGGGCCCAAATGCCGTCGGGAGGGTCGCCGAGTGGAACATCGAGCTTCAAGCGTTCTAGCTGGAATTCAGCACCACGCGGGTGATCAAGGGAGCAGCTCTGGCAGACTTCATGGCGGAATGGACTGACGCGCCGGAGCAGGGGGTCAGCGAAGACCGTTCGCTGGCCCCCGACAATGAATCCCCAGACGGATGGGTAATGTACTTAGACGGCGCATTCTCATGCCTTGGCGTGGGGGCTGGCGCCATATTGGTATCTCCCACTCAGGATAAGTTGTACTACGCTATGCAGCTCTGCTTCCAACAGGGCGAGAAGGTCTCCAACAACATCCCCCAAGTACAAGGGCTCTATTGCCGGGCTCAAGGCCGCCGCCGCACTAGGGGTCAAGCGTCTCACCATCAGGGGCGATTCGCAACTCCTCGTCGACTTCTCCAACAAGAAGTACAAGCCCAAGGATGAGCACATGGGGGCATACCTGGAGGAGGTGCGCAGGATGGAGAAGCGATTCCAAGGGCTGGAGGTGCAGCACGTGCCGAGAGGCACCAACAAAGAAGCGGTCGACATTGCCAAGCGAGCCTCCAGACGGGAGCCTCAAAGGCCAGGCATCTTCGAGGAGCGGCTACTCAAGCCGTCAGCAGCACCACCAGCTCCCGAGCCGGACTCCCCTCGGCAGGGGTTACCGGCGGCGCCCCCGGACGGTGCCCCGCCCTACGGCCCACCTTCCGGAGCCCGCTTGTTGCTCGCTGCAGTGCCCGCCAGTTGCTCGTTGCGGAGCCCGAGGAGGGTTGCTGGACCCAAGAACTCAAGATGTACCTACAACACGATGCCCTGTCAGACAAAGAAGAAGACACAGAGTGCGTGGTCCGACAGGCATCAGCTTACTCCATCCCAGACGGTGAACTCTATAGGAGGCGCCCCAACGACGTCTCGCTAAAATGCATCTTGAGGAAGCAAGGGCTCGAGCTGCTGGCTGATATCCACGGTGGAGACTGTGGCCATCACTCATCGTCCCGCACGCTCGTGGGCAAGGCCTTCCACAGCGGCTTCTACTGGCCCACGGCGCTCAACGATGCCACGGAGCTTGTGCGAGCTTGCGAGGCCTGCCAGTTTCACACCAAGCAGATCCACCAGCCGGCGCAAGGCCTCCACACAATTCTGCTTTCCTGGCCCTTCGCGGTCTAGGGATTGGAAATCCTAGGTCCATTTCCTCGGGAAGCAGGGGGCTACCGCTTCCTGTACGTCGCCATCGACAAATTCACCAAGTGGGCTGAAGTGGAGCCTGTTCGCGCGATCCTAGCCGGGTCAGCTGTCAAGTTCATCCAGGGCCTCGTGAGGCGATTCGGGGTCCCCAACCGCATCATTCACGGATAAAGGTTCGCAGTTCACAAGTAATCTCTTCAGGTCATATTGTGCTAACCTTGGAACACAGATCTGATACACTTCAGTGGCCCACCCCAGGAGCAACGGCCAGGCCGAATGCGCCAACTCGGAAGTCTTGCGTGGCCCCAAGACGCGCATCTTCAAGAAGAAGCTTGAGGCATGCGGCAGGGGCTGGATCGACGAACTCCAGTCCATGTTGTGGTCAATCCAAACCACTGCCACCAAACCTATGGGGGAGACTCCCTTCTTTCTCGTCTATGGGGAGGAGGCGGTCCTCCCTCACGAGGTCAAGCATCGCTCCCCATGGGTCTTGGCCTTCAATGAGAAATGCTAGGACACCGCCTGGCGGATGGACCTCATGCTCGGCGAGGACGGGCCGCCATCGAGCTGCCCTCAGGGCGGCACGTTACCAGCAGGCGCTGCGGCGGTACAACTGCCGCCGTCTCGGCGCAAGAACACTTGAAGTTGGTGACTTGGTCCTGAGGCGGGTCCTCTCCCGTGAGAGGCTACACAAGCTCTTGGCCATGTGGGAGGTCCCGTTCAGAATTGCCCGTGTCTCTAGTCCTGGTGCTGTGCCTGGAGACGCAGCATGGGATACCTATCCAGAATTCCTGGAACATCGAACAACTCAGGAGGTTCTATCCATAATCAAGGCTCCGTGTGTGTGAGCGTCTCCGCTCGTGACACTCTCATGTAATAATGGGGTTGGGTTGTACACGCCTCGGAGTCTCCTGTGAGTTGCCTACGAGCCCTCAGATAGGGCTCCCACCCACGCCCCAGTGGCAGTCCTTAGCTCTGCGCTGGGAGGAAGACGTAGTGTAGGTGTCGGACAAGACCTTTTTTCCTTTTTGCTTGGTGTTTCGCTGTCAGCCTTTTCTACTTCCTTGGCTATCAGCCCTTCCTCTACCCCATGCTATGAAGTTCTCGTGTTTCTCGCGCTTCCTGCATTTTGTTGTGAGTTTCGTGTTTGGGATCTTTCTCGCCGGTTTTAAGTTCAGCTGCGCCACTCGCTCTTCTTAGCGCGCCTCGCGCGTGGGGGCTGGGGCATGGTCGGTCACCGGACCTCGTCCGCCGTGGCCCCGTGACCTCGCCTGGCCAAGGCTACTCAGGCTCTGGCGTCGGGCTTCTCAGTCTGTGCAACCTATCTACCGAGCCACATAGGGTTTGGTGCTCTAACCCGCGCTCGGCATTCTCAGCAGATCTCAGCGATTGACCCCCGCTCGGGGGCTGTACGAGCCCGTCAGATTCGGCAACCTTGTCACGACCCGATGGGGCTCATGATGCCGGAGTCAGGAGGACTGCACCTCAGGACGACATGATGCATAAAAGCTAAGTGATTTCACCAAGGCAACAAAAGCATGACAGTGAGTCCTCGCTTCTTACATATATGACAACCCATTTCATACCTCCTCAAGGCAACTTGAAATTTTGACGCAGAAAGGACATGAAGGAAAAGAAAGGAGAAGAAGGAGAAGCCGCTCCCGCTCAGTCGGAGTCCTCCAGTTCCTCTAGCTTCACCGAACCACAGTGGCACAGTGATCCCCTCCCCTCACCATACCAAGATCGGCGGCGTGGTGGTTTGTCGCGGCCACCACTGCTGGAGGAGGTGCTGCTGCCATAGAGGGGGGCCCCACGACGCCGCCCCAGGATTGAGGTCGTCTCTGGAGGAGGAATTGCTCCTCTGGACGTCTTCCACGTCATCCTCCTCATCATCAGCCTCGGGACAGCACCCAAGGCGCCTCCCTTCCTCCGAGAAGACCCTGACAAACAGCGTGGAGACGCCATCGTACCTGAAGTGGAGCGCTCACCTCCCCTGCAGCTGACGTGCGCGAGCAAACGGCTGCCAGCCGTGCTCTAGGAAAACATCGCCCGAGGGAGCCACATCAACCTCCACCCAGGACGCACCGCTGCAGCAACCTACGGCCTGCAGCCATACACCTCCAGGGCCTCCGGCCAGTAACACGTCGCCAAACGAGTGGGGCAGCCAGAGCCACGGGCCGCCGGGCCACTCCGCCCACACCATGAACTCCGACGACACGTCGAAGGAATGGAGCTGTGGGCATGGAGGATGCGCGACCAGCAGGCACCGTTGCGCGCCCCCTCTTCCTCCGCGGCCGCGACCACCTTCACCACGGGAGAACGCCCCGCGCCGTCCACCGGCGGCCGCGATAGGGCTCAGAAGGCCGCGCCCGCCTCCCCGAGAAGCCGCTCCGGGCGCAGCGGCATACTTGGGGGGACGACTGCGACCCCTCTTCGGCGGCAATGGAACTGGATCCTTCGGGGTCTTCCCCTCCTCCACGGCGGATGGCTTCCTCTGCGGCGCCATGAAGATCTTTTGACAAGAGAGAGAGTGAAGGACAAGCAAGGAGAAGACGGCGCTGGCTTGGAAACGGCCTGGGGGCTCCCCCCTCCCTAATCCCATTTATAGGGCGGAGGAGCCCAACCGCCAGCCAATGGCGTCGCAGCCATTACACCCTCGTCGCCTGCACCAAGGAGTTGTCAAGTCGCTCGATCACCAAGGTTGCGTGGGAAGCGGAGCCGCCACGTCCCATCCAACAATCGCACGCCTGCCTGGCCCGCAGGCTTTTAGGGCCTGCTGCGCTTCGTCCTCGACTAAGGCTTCGCCCCGAAGCCAACTCCGCATGCGCCTTGGGCCCGGGGGCTACTGTTGGCGTACTGGGAACCAGGGTACCCAGACATGCCTGTCTAAGGGCCGCGACGAGCTCCTACTATGAACTGGTACGGACCAGCTGATCAACCAGCTGGCCAAGACCCTCGCGAGGGAGCCAAGCCTCGCGAGGAGAACGACGTCAAGACCTCCCCGGGAGCAGCCTCAGGAAGGCGCTCCGGAGCGGCGGAGAATCCAAGGCCGAGCCTGCCTCAGGAGGAGGCAATGATGTTAGCAGTGACGCACCACGCCAGTGGGTGCCAGCGTCCGCTAGCGGCGCAGTTGCCATTTCGGTGCAAAGGGGACAGCGCAGCCATTGGTTCCCGAGGAGCAGGGCAAAGGTTTCCTCATTGGTGCAACGAAATCGAAGACCGCGAGGACGACAAGGAGGATGTCATCGTCAAGCCCACCACCGCGTCATCGCCTGATCCTTTTGCAGGCGAAGACTGCTTTTGTCAGGGGAGGAACGTCCTTGTGTTCCCGCTCAAAAATGGTCGTTGTGGAATCCCTTCCTGCCCAAACATTTCGGGTGAAGAGGACCATGGCCGCCTATATAAGTAGCTAGAGCTCACTATAAAGGGGACGGACCGATACACTCTGCCACCACACAAGGAGCAAGAACACTAGCCTCCTGACCCTCCTGACCTCACCTCCTGAGCCCAAGAATCATTGTACTAGCTCGTATGCCAGCTCGCCCGAGGCTAATCCACAAAAGCAGGAAGTAGGGTCTTACACCACGCGGTGGCCCGAACCTGGATTAACTCCTATGTGTTTTGTTCGTTGTTTGCTTGAATCCTTCCACCGCGACGAGAGCGAGGCGCTAGGTAGACGAGAGTGGGAGAGATCTTCGTTCACGCCCCTGAGTTCGAACTTAACGGTTTTTGCGGAGCCCTGAACCCAACAGGTCAGACCTTTGCACACTGGCAGAAGCGGGTTCACTCACCTGCTGGTGGCAGTCGACAAATTTACCAAGTGGATCGAACCCAAGCCCATCAACAAGTTAGACTCGCACACATCCATCAGTTTTGTGAGATAGTTGATCTTCAGGTTTGGAGCTCCACATAGCATCATCACGGACAATGGCTCTAATTTAGATTCGGAAGAGTTCAGAGATTTTTGCGCTTCCCAAGGCACTCGGGTGGACTATGCAGCCATCGCTCACCCGCAGTCGAATGGTCAAGCAGAAAGAGCGAACGATCTTATTCTCCAAGGATTGAAGCCTCAACTCATGTACGACCTTGAACATGCAGTTGGCACCTGGGTCACCGAACTGACGTCTGTTTTGTGGGGTCTGAGGACGACTCCAAACCGATCCACCGAGAGCTCACCGTTCTTTATGGTGTATGGAGCCCAAGTGGTCATGCCGACTGACGTCCTTCACAAAGCACCCCTAGTCGAACTTTACTCAGAAGCTGAGGCGGAACAGGCGCGCCAAGATGCCGTGTACCTCCTCAAAGAAGAGCATGAGATGGCTCTGCTTCGGTTGACGATATACCAGCAAGATCTCTGTTGATTCCACGCCTAGAATGTCAGAAGCTGAACCTTCATGAAGGGGATCTAGTCCTCCGAATGGATCACAGCACCCCACAAGCTAGCCCCCGCATGGGAAGGCCCCTTCGTCATCACCAAGGTGTTGCATAACGGAGCCTACCACATATACAACCTGAAGAAGCTAATCGACGAACTGTGTGCCTGGAACGCCGATCTCCTTCGTCGATTTTTCACCTAATTCTCGAGCAGACGAGATGTAATAAAAGTACTCATTTCGTTTTTATCAAGACTCAACTCATTCAGTCTTATAATCATTGTTGTTCATACCTGCATATGTGTAAATCCCTCCTAGTTGGTGACTTAGCCATGAAATATGTTTTCGCCTAAGTTTCAAAAACACTCCGAGTGCAAGCATGCCTCTCACTAGGGGGCTTAGCTACGAATCAGATTAGCCTAAGTTTCAAAAACACTCCGAGTGAGAGCGTTCCTCTCACTCAGGGGCTTAGATGCAAACCAGATTGGCCTAAGTTTCAAAAACACTTCGAGTGAGAGCGTCCCTCTCACTCGGGGGCTTAGGTGCAAACCAGAATCGCCTAAGTTTCAAAAATACTCCGAGTGAGAGCGTCCCTCTAACTCGGGGGCTTAGCTGCGAACCAGATTCACCTATGTTTAAAAACACTCCGAGGGAGAGCGTCCCTCTCACTCGGGGGCTTAGCTGCGAACCAGATTCGCCTAAGTTTCAAAAACACTCCGAGCGAGAGCGGCCCTCTCACTCGGGGGCTTAGCTGCGAACTAGATTCGCCTAAGTTTCAAAAACACTCCGAGTGAGAGCTTCCCTCTCACTCGGGGGCTTAGCTGCAAACCAGATTCTCCTAAGTTAAAAAAACACTCCGAGTGAGAGTGTCCCTCTCACTCGGGGGCTTAGATGCGAACCAGATTCACCTAAGTTTCAAAAAACACTCCGATTGGAGCATCCCTCTCACACGGGGGCTTAGCTGCGAACAAGATTCGCCTAAGTAACTAGATTCATTTAAAAATCTAAAGGTTGCACTCCGAGCTACGCCACAAGCACAACGTCAGGTTGCACTCTGAGCTGTGCCACAAGTACAACATCAGGTTGCACTTTAAGCTGTGCCACAAGTACAACGTCAGGTTGCACTTGGCGCTGCGCCACAAGTACAACGATGGGTTGCATTCTGAGCTGCACCACAAGTACAATGCCAGGTTGCATTCAGAGCTGCACCACATGTACAATATCAGGTTGCACTCGGAGCTGCACCACAAGTACAACGTCAACTCCGAGTGAAGTGCAACCCACTCACTAGGGGACTCAGCTACGCCCGTGCATGTACAAAGTCAATGAATCTGAAGACAAAAGAGTCCACATCCTAAAAAAATCAACAGAGTTCGATAAATCCGGCAGAGTTCAGAACCATGAGTAGAAGTACTCGGGCATCAGGCCCGAATGAATTTTAACGATTACAAAATCACTCGGCATCCCAAGGCAAATAGAGTCGGATCTTAAAAGTTTTCACTCTGCAGGAGGGCAGGCAGGCTCGATGAAGGTGTCCAGGTCAATGCCGTCTGCAATCCGAGTGGCCACGTCCAAGAAAGTTTCCATGAAACTCTGGAACTAAAGATTCTTCGTGTTTGCCACCTTGAGAGTCTTCAGTTTATCTTCCTTGGCATCTTTGCAATGGACACGCAGAAGCGAGAGCGCCGCATCAGCCCCGCAGTGGGCGGTGGACTTCTTCCATGCTTGCACTCAGACTGGAAGCTCGTACAGTCGAGTCATAAGTGACTCGAGATCGTTCTAGAGCCGCTCTTTTGGCCATAGCTCCTTGTCTATCCCAGCAAATGCGGTCTTTAGTCGACTGATGTATCCCAGGACGCCCTCAAGGCGTGCTTCGAGTCATAGTACGTTCATGGCGGCGACATCACCCACAAGTGACTTGCTAGGATTCAAACTAGTTTCGATTTGATCTGTCTCCCGGTGAAAGATTTGGCAGAATTCTGCATGAAGAACAAAAGTGTGAGTCGACAACATTCTCAAGAAATATTGCTTCAAGTGTGTTCTCAGTACAACATACCTTCAAGCGAGATGTATAGCTTCTTAGCGAGGCCCCCCAAATATTCTTCCAGCTCATTCCTCTTCAGGCCGAGTTGGTCGACATTCCCAGCGAGGAGCTTCCTTCTTTGCTTCACCAACCACTATCTTCAGGGCTGCATTCTCTTCGTCAAGTTTGCCGACTGAAGCTAGCTTCCGCTCTGCCGCTGCGGTCTTCTCCTTGGCAGTCTTCTGAGCCACAGTGAGGTCTGCATCCTTCGCCTCCAGGGCATTCTTCATGGTGTCTAAATAAATAGCAACCCTAAGTCGAGCTTGCAGCAGATGATTCTCACTACACACATCTGCCCGAGTGGAATTACTAAATTCAAGGAGTAGAACGGGAAAGCAACGGAGTTCTCAGTCGACGGAAAATTTACATCCCATGGTCCTCACTTCAGTTAGGGAATGCTCCAGCTTCTTCTTGGTAGCCTCAAACTCCAATTCGAGAGAGATTTTCTCCTTTTCCATAACAACATATTGGCTCCCAAGTCCACATGATTTTTGCACTCAGTAGTAGGACTAGTCCATCGGCAGGAACAAGCAAACGATGGATGGATTCAATTAATGAGCATAAATAAAAAAAGAGAGTTCTTAGACCGATGCCGACTGCCAGCAGTCGCCAACGGTCTTAGGGAGTACACCATGTGGGTGCACTAAGCGTGCCCCCACTGGTTCTGATTTGTCACTCGGAGAGGTCCGTCCGTTTTGAGCGCCAAAAAAAGAAGAGATATCAAAGTTCTAAGACCACTGCCCGCAGTCGACGACGGTCTCGGGTACTACACCCGATGAGTGCACTAATCGTGCCCCCACTGGTTCTGATTGTGTATCAAGGGAAACCTACCGATTGAAACTACAAGTATAAGACCCCCACCGACTGCCCGCAGTCGACGACGGTCCCGGGGACAACACCCAGTGGGTGCACTCAGCGTGCCCGCACTGGTTTTGTCTTCCCATTTGACATGGCCTGCCCGGTCGGAGTGAGCAAAGTACCCACTCGACACGGTTCGAGCGGAAGAGCTACATGATAAACTAAAACACCTAGTGGGTGTACAAACGGACTCAAGGTGCAGACCTATAATAGATGCACGTCAAAGGTTCCAAAATGCTCATCCACTAGCATTTCTCAGAGGCAAAGCAAAGACAAGGCTGAAGCTTCAGAAAAACAATCAGAAATCAACTTACAATCCCACTTACTCGGACATCATCTTGAAGGGAGGAGCTGGCATCATAGGCGCCTCTGACGGCTTCATACGCCACCTTCGGTCGATCCACCATCAATCCAGCTTGGATCATCACTTCCTTGGTAGCACATACCTGGTCCTTAGGGACATGGTACAGTGTGAACTGAGGTGGAGCTGGTGGTGCAGTTGGAACTGGTGGTGGAGTTGGAGCTGGCGGCACCATTGATGTGATCGGCACTGATGGCTGCCCGGCCAGGCCCAAAGCATGAACAGTGGGCGTAGGAAGTTGGTCAATGGAAAAAGGATCAGCAAAGGAAACCGCAGGCCTAGACGAGCGCTCGAGCTCCTGAACAACAGGTTCAGCGGACGAGTGAGGCATGCGACTGGCAGGCGCCCTCCTGCTTGAGGGTCTTCCCCTCCTCCCCGCGCTCCACCAGGCCTCGTCATCATCATCGTCTGGAAGCTGGATAATCTCTCTTGGCCCTGCGGTTTCGTCGAACGAGATCTCAGTCGAACAATCTAATCAGTTAGCGGAAGGCAAATTCGTCCGCCTCAATATTACGTGCTCGTGAAGTGACCACGTTGGCAGTTTCCGCATCGCCTTGTACCTCATCTATCTCCATGTGAAACGTGGCAGAAGTGGTGGCCCTGAAAATGCAAAATCCCACTCAGTCAAGGTAGAACCAAGAATTTGCGACAACAACAGGTAGATAAAGGGAGAAACATTCACCCCGAGGTAACGGAAACATCCACCTTGATCTTGGGCAGGGCCTTCCGAGGCTTGGCGGCGGCGACTTTGTCTTGCTTCACAGTTTTCTCAGTCAGTTCCGGGGTGGACGTCCGACTGCGCTTTGAGGTCTTAGCACTCGACACCACCGCTTTGCCTTGGCCACCCGCAGGGTCCTGCGTTTGCTTGGAGCGCCTCTCAGTGCGGGGCGGTATCTTGACCTCGTCGCCACTGTCCAAGTCAGAGTTGTCTTCGTTGCTTTCTTCCTCATAGTCGACGCTAGCACTCCCGTCCTCACTCCCGCGTTCCTAAAGTTGCAGCTCTCCATTCGGCATGGAATACATCCTCATGAAGATCTGCAACACACCGGTTGATGATTCGGGATGAGCACAAGGACATCTGCATATGAAAGAACACAAGAGAAAAAATAATTCGACATGATAGTGCCTAACCTCCCCTGGAGCATGCTCGGTGTCATATGGCAAGATCCACGTTTCCAGTGATGCTCGTCAACCATTGGGCCACCGTCTTCTCATCAACCTCCTCTGGCTGGATTCGAGTGGTGTCGTTTGGGCCCAAGTACATCCACATGGGATGGTCACGAGCTTGCAGAGGCTGGATGCGGTGACCCAAGAACACCTCTAACATGTCCATACCCGTTAGTCCACCCTGAACCAAGGCAACTAGGGCGTCGACCAAAACGGCAACTTCACCTTTCTCCTGCACGGTAACTTCCATGGAACGAGCTTGGTTGATACTATCTAAAGAGAATGGGGGGAAGTCTAGTCAAATAGCTAGGAGTCGGAATGCCCTTGCAGTAGAACCAAGTCGACTGCCAACCCCTGACTGAATCGGCAAACGTCATCAGAGGGAATGTACTCTTACCTCTCAACTGGATTCCCAACCCCCCCACACATTTGAATCACATGCGTCTTTTTGGCTGTCAGATTGGCTTTCTTCACCGACTGACACCCCAAGAAACTTTTGCACATCATAATGAATGCGGCAAGATAGGAGATGGTTTGGGAGGAAAGTGATGGATCTAAGAACCAAAGAGATTCAAGAAACCTCGGATGAATGGGTGAGGAGGTAGAGAAAAACCTCGGTTGACGTGGGTGGTGAGCAGGACTCGTTCACCCTCACACGGCTCGGGCTCTGTCTCCCTCCCTGGCAACCTCCAAGACCCAGGTGCAATGAGACCATCGACTGTGAGGCCCTCCAGATCTTCCTTGGTGACCATTGAGCAGATCCAGTCCCCCTAGATCCAACCAGGCAGCAGTCCGGACCGCGAGGACGATCCCTTCGCTTGCTTCTTTCCCTTTGCTATGACCTTCTTCGTGGGACTGTCCTTCGCCATTGGTGACAAGCTCTGGCGAGGCAATGGAAGGAGAGGGGGGCAAGGAGCCGAGCGGAGAAGCGAATGGGAGGCACAGTAACGCGTCTCGCCGATGGCGCTCTTAATAGCCACACGTCCGAGTGGCTGACCAGCGGGCCTGAGCAATCCGATCACACCCCGAAATAGACAGCTGCTCGTTACGTGGCAAAAAAGGCGGCATGGGGATCGAGGAGCCCCCTGTCAGCATGCCCTGTTTACTGCGCCAACGCCCCGTCCCGTCCCGCGCGCTTCTCCGCGGTTTAAAATCCCGAAAAATCCGTAGCGCAGAGGGCAGCAAATCACGCTGAAGATACCTCGGCCTGTCCGGCTCAGTAACTGACCAAACGAGTTCACATGGCATGTCCTGAAAGACGGGAATGGATAGAGGCAACTGGCGAATAGGTGGACCGTGAACACACCCCCGGGAACTTCGGGAGGTTCACTCGGAACTCCAGGTGTATTCAACCTGCTCTAATCAACCTGCTCCCAAGCAGACCCTCAATCCATTCGGGGGCTAATGATGAAGACA
The DNA here is from genome assembly GCA_902687465.1 of Secale cereale. NCBI lineage: Eukaryota > Viridiplantae > Streptophyta > Magnoliopsida > Poales > Poaceae > Secale > Secale cereale. The sequence continues at coordinate 267,152,936 of LR738712.1, read as the reverse complement.
TGTTCCTAGGGTAGGGTCTTAGGCTTGACCTACTTGAACCGCCCAAGAACACCATATGAAGATCATGAAAGACTCCACAGAGAATACCAACTACTCTGAAGTGAATTACACTCGATAGGAAAAGTCACTCAGACAACTCGTCTCCACTCGATTTCAGAAGAGTTCAATCGACGGCCAGGATCCCAAAGGCCACGCCTCAAGAGCAACAGACAGGCGTTCACTCCGTAGTCAAAAAGACCATTTAATACTAGAGTTATTAGTAATGTTAAGGACATAACTCTCATTCAACCCTTGTGTAACTGATGTCTGGAGGGGTCCAGCGCACTCTATATAAGTCACCCCTCCCCCCCAGGCACAAGGGTTCGCACCCTCTATAACTTCAACACATTCCAGTCGACAAGCCTCCGAGGTACCGAGATGTAGGGCTGTTACCTCCTCCGAGAGGGGCCTCAACTCGTAAAAACGATTGTCACAACCTTGCCATAGCTAGGACTCTGCCTCTTTCCAACCCCCTACTCTTACTGTCAGATACGTTCCCACGACACCATCCACCCTAGTAAATAATAAAATCAATTCAAAAGCCCATATATTTACTTAATGAGAGGCGCTACCCAGCACACCTACCCCACAGAAACCTGGGTGCTCTTCTTCCTCCTCACTCCCACCAACCTCATGTGAGCTCGCTCCACTCGTACCCCCAAATTCCTCACCTCACTCCTACAGAAAACCCCAGATCCCCTTCTTCCTCACTACTATAGAAAAACCCGGCTCCCCTTCTTCTTCACTCACACTACAAGTAGGCTCGTCATTTGTTACTCTGCTCAAATCCCTGAGCTCGACGCGACGCCCTCGACGAAAATGGAGTCGGCTGACCTCGGCGCCTAGAAGATGAGAGTCCCGCTAGCGGCGACACCTGTTGTAGATCCCGCACCGGGCAGTGCAGGGAGAAGCCGTGAACTCGCCCCCATCGGATCCCAGGAACCCGTAGAATCTCTGGTGGACCACATCAGCGATCTCCCAGACGCCATCCTTGGGGAGATCATCTCGCTTCTCCCCACCAAGGATTGCTGCCGCACCCAAGTCCTCTCAACTCGGTGGCGCCCTCTATGGTGCACTGCGCCCCTTAATCTCGACTATCGCCAGCTATCTCTCTTCAACGATTTTGAACTCCCCAAAGCCATCATCTCCTCCCAACAGGGCTCCATTCAAAGCCTCTGCATTCTGTCATGCTACATTAGCAAGCATAGCATGCCCTGCACGGCGGACGCCTTGCTGATATCCCCTGAATTCACAGAAATACATCTTCTTGAATTCTACTATTCCCTAGGAAATCACCTACAAGATACCGAATGCCATGTACTTGTGCCCTCAACACCGATGTCCATCTCGCGGTTTTCCTCCTCTCTCCACACCTCCACCTTTGCGATGTGCTACCTACCAGACAATCCAATACTAAACCTTTGACTCCCATTTCTCAAAAAACTTTCACTTGTGCGGGTTTGTAAATATGAGTCCTCATTGCACAACATCATCCACTCCAGTTGCCCTGCCCTGGAGTGGTTGGTGCTTGTTTTCACAGTAAGAATTGGTTGTCTCCAAATAAAGTCACCTAACCTTGCAAGAATTGGAATTTCTTTTGACGGAAGGCAGCTCATCATAGAAGATGCCCCTTCACATAAAAGGTTTATCCTTGATTCTAGTTATTCACCGTCGCAAGTAACTGTCGTCTCTGTGCCTAAACTGGTGACCTTGGGTGTAATACATGATCTCTATGCTCATTTCAAGATGGTGTTTGGCTCCACGGTTCTTCAAGTACTGCATATTCGCATCTGCACTTGTAATCATAAGCCGTATATTAAATTTGTGCGCATAAGTTCTATATCATCTTGGAGTACACATTTTGAACTAATATTATGTTATATGCTCAATGAAGAGTTTCTCCATGGATAGCCTATCAATGGTGCTGGATTCTGTCAAGATGTTATATATCCAAATGAATAGTTTTGATCTGAACAAGATTATTGTCTTGCTGCAATGCTTCCCATGTTTGGAGAAGTTGTATATAAAGGTGATAATTTCACGCACATTGGAAGTCCGTAGATAGTGTACTAGAATTAACCTTTCAGATGTTGTTGTTTCGTCACTCTTTTTTTAGACCTTAATTGTTTTCAGTCTTCATGCCTATTTCGGCAACAAGACGGGGTAAGAAAGTTATAACCAATTGGTGGATTCATAAGCACCGGTATTTTCTCACTTCTCATGACATTCGATTGAAGAAAATAATGTTGTAATGATATGTATCTAACCATGCAAACACTAGATTTGTCACATTCTTCCTGCTGAATGCGAGGTTACTATTGTCCATCAGGCTTAAGTTTATTAGTAGCATGGTTCGGACGGATGGGTATGTCAAAGAGCAAAAAAAGAGTTTTCGATGGACAAAAGGGCTTCTAAACGTGCCCGGCTTCTACTTAGAACATCTTGTGTTCATAATCCAGTAAATTTTACGACCCATGATGTTCATTCTATGGACCTGATCGATCCATTTGACTGTGAGTGCCGAACACAGTGCTGGAGTAAGCCCTTTTCAATATGGATTTATTCTAAACGTGATGAACAATTAACCCTCGTGCTTTTGTATAGTTTGAAAGCCAGTGTTAGATGTTGTGGCCCTTTTCAACTCTGCTGTGACTGTCATATTTTCTTTGAAACAAGACAAATGGCTTGCCATTTGTTTAATTAAGAGAGAAATATTGTAACAAATCCCAACCAAGGGAAATAACCTCACTCTCGCCGGCTGCTTGAGCTCACTATGCAGGACAGAACCCAAGTAATTAGGCCCCACCAGCACCTACAAACTTATTATAAATTAGCACACCAAATGGGCTATAAATTTTCATAAGAAAGGCTGCATGACCGTGACAGATTTGGATTCTGACATTTTGGTCCCACGAGGAAAAAGCCTATCCAAGGTGGTGTGGACTTAATTACTAGTAAACAAACAATTCTGTCTATCAGGCATTGGATCGACATCCAACATCCATTGTGTATCTTCTATCTCTTGTCTTCTTCCTCCAGCCGCCCAAACTAAGCCACCCGTCGGTTCCGCCTGCTCCTGCCTCCCATGGCTGGCTGCGCCTCCGCCGCCCGACCGTACCCTCAAACGCTGGCATGTCCCTCCCTCTATTCCCCCACACGTCCTATTATTCTCCTGAGACGTCAGCCCCAGCACGCACCCGCACCCGAACCAGCCAACCCTCGTACTCCCCTCCGCCTGCGACTAGACTGGCGCACCTTCCATAGCTCATGTTCATTCCATCCGAGGCCTCACCGTCCTCGTTTTCCTTGCTTCGCTCTCCGTGCACGATGCGCCACCGTCTAGCGTTGTCAACTTCGTTAACAACTGAGAGGAACAAGGAGATGACTGTACGTGGAGAGGATGACCGTAAGGACCGACCATGGTGATGACAGTACGCAAGCAAATGCCTCGTTATTACAAGCCCAAAAATTGGTTCCTCCTAATGGTTGGACTTCTAGGGCCCACGTCATTGTCAACATAGTCAATAAACAAGAGAATTACACAATGAGCGACTGACACCAGGGACCCAGTAGGTCGCGCAGTTGTTATTTACTTTTTAGGAACAAGCAGTTTCTATTTATACTAGTTTTAGAGACGGATCAGGGTAACAACGGCGATGTGCGTGGTCTAAGGCTAGTCTAGCCAGGGTTTTATTTTATGTTTACCACATGATGAGCCCAGTTGTGTTTTTTCTTCCAAAAAATGGCTAGCCCAGTTCTACTTTTTTAAAGAAATACCCAACGGAGGCCTACTTGCTTTCACAGCCTTGCTGGCCTGCAAATATTTGAAGACGAGAGTGATGTATTCGCTTGCCCAGAAAATGAAGTTGTAAGAAATGGGATGTAAATTTATAAACACAGCAAACCCTTATTAGTTTCAAATATCATTTTTTTAAAGATTTTGACATTTCCAATTTAAATAATTTTTTGTGGGGAAATTTATCTTGGATTTTAAATTGATATAAATTTATTATTTTTAAATTAGTTCGAATGTCTCTCAAAATTTCAGGATTAAAAACAGTTCGGACTGCACGAAATATGCAAAATTTCATAGAATTTTTTAACCGTAGCCACAATATGGGCTATGATGCTAACAAAAAGAATATGGGCTACAAAAAAACATTAAGAATTAGCAAATGGGATGTAAATTATTGGAAATAATGGCAGATGAACTGTATGTTGTTTTCCACAAATTTGAGGTTCACTTATGCACCTACTATAGGTTGACGCATACGCTTTCCTAAAAAAAGTTGAAGCGCTCGCAAGGCCGTGTCAACTTAGTCAACACACAAGAGCAGTGACTGTTGGATGTCCATCCAATAGCCACCACGCTTCTTCAATCTCTGCTCTTCCTGCTGCTCAAACCAGCCCCAACGGGACTGCCTGCTCCCTCCTCCCATGGCCGGCAGTGCTGGAGCGCAGGTCGCACCGCCCCACCCTACTCCATCGCTAGCCATGCCATTCCTCTACTCACCCACAACTCCTATTATTTTCTGGCGACGACAGCCGAACCAGTAAACCCTCATACTCCCCACCGCGTGGGCAACAACTGTCGAGTCTTCCCCGGCTCCAGGTTGTTCGCTTCCTATGCCTCGCGGCCATCCACCGCTCCGGTGCTCTCAGCGCAACATGATCAACATAGTCAACGGACAACGTCAATTGGAAGAGGACTATACGTGGAGAGGCTGACAGCTGGGTCCACGGCCGCACGCAAGGAAGTGCCTCCTTATTACATGCAAAATAATGATTCATCCACCTGACAGGAGGGACCAACCAGAAGGGCCTCTGTGTTTCGCGATAAAACGTTCTTCCCGCTCATAGTTCGGACCCACCAGCTATATCTTCACACGAAGGAAGTGCCTCCTTATTACCTAAAAAAATGAATACTCCCCCTGCTATTTGGCACCAACCATAGTTAGAGGCTGACTTGTCGGCCTACTAAGTTGACACGAACGGAGGGCTTTGTCAACTTAGTCAATATGAATGATTCTAGTTCCAGTGATCGTACAATGTCCATCCAACGGCCATAGTGCTTCTTCAACCTTTGGGCTTCTTGCTCCAGCCGCCCAAACCAGCACCGGTCGTGCCGCCTACTCCTGCCTCCCATGGCCGGCTCTATTGCCGCGCAGGCCTCACTGCCCTACCCAACTCCCATCGCTGGCGTGGCCATCCCTGTACTCACCAAGAACAACTGTTATTCTCATGCGACGGTAGCCTCACACTGCAACCCATCCAGTAAACTCTCGCATGCCCCTCCGTGTGGGAAACAACTACCGAGTCTTCCCTAGCTCTGGATCATTCCCTTCCTAGGCCTCTCCATAATCCACTGCCTTGGTGTTGTCGGTGCGGCATGGTCAACGTGGTCAAGGAACGACTTACATTGGAAGGGGACTATACGTGGACAGGCTGACAGCTGGGTCCACAACTGCAACAAGGAAGTGGCTCCTTACTACGAGCAAAATAATGATTCCTCCTCTTGATAGCAGGGACCTACTGAATGGGCCTCTGTATTTTGTCTTAGATATATTTTGCGAAAAAACATTCCCCCCTGACAGTTGGGACCCGCCAGCTATATCTTCGGATGCAAGGAAAGTGTCTCCATATTAGGTGCAGAAAAAATGAATCCTCCCCCTGGCAGCTCAGACCCACCATGTAATGCCCCGGACACAACCACCGGTGGTCGTTAGTCCTAGCGGGATCTAGAGGCCGCACAAATCAATACTAGTCTTTTTCTGCGTGCTTTGTCCTCACTCGTGCGCACCCGGGAGCAACTTCCCGGTTGGTCACCCATCCTGAAAATACTCAAAGCTAAGCACACTTAACTTTGGAGTTCTTTTCGAATGGGATCCCAGAAAAGAAGTAATTCCTTAATTATATGAGTAGTCTATCATCCCTAATAAGCCATGTTATCATATACACCCTCACTCAGAGGAACCCGCGTCCTCGTCGGGCCACAGGAACATTCTCTCTTGGCACATACGTCTGTGCATCGAGTCCAGCACATGTGCCATGTCGTGTGCCACGACGGGTCACAAACATCATGCACAACATGACCGTGAACCTATCCACAAACATCCGTGTAAACGTGAGGGTCAGCTCTGATACCAACTTGTAACGCCCCGGACACACCCGTCGGTGGTAGTTACTCCTGGCGGGATCTAGACTGGCCCCACAGATCAATACTAGTCTTTTTGCGTGCTTTGTCCTCGCTTGTGCGCACCAGGAGCAGCTTCCCGGTCGGTCACCCATCCTGAAATTACTCCAAGTTGAGCACGCTTAACTTTGGAGTTCTTTTCGAATGGGCTCCCTAAAAAGAAGGAATTCCTTATTGATATGAGTAGTCTATCATCCCTAATAAGCTAGGTTATCACACACCATCAATAACTTCACATGCAAGGAAGTGCCTCCTCATCCTCCCTGATAACCGGGACCCACCTGGTCGAAGCGTACGTAGCATTGTCATTCTGGACATGAACGTGTAGGTACATACTGGTCGATCGGTCTCTTTGCAACAATGAACAGTGGCTGAGCAAGAAACAACACGTGTAGTAGCAGAGACCCCGACGTAGCAGTTCAGGCAGTCCCTTCTAAACCATGTACACATACATACAACCAGATGCTAAAAAATATGGCCACGTACGTACATACGGGAGGGATCTCGAACGTGTACTAGTGCATACATACGTCTAGGGCTCGTGTACATGGAGAGGCAACGGACGATAGCAACTGCGTCTTGTCCATCAGGTAGCCAACTCTGTTCTACCAGCTATGGTCGAATTGGGGTCATGTTCATCGGGAAGGGTCTTGCGTACCGCAAAACGGAGGAAACGTCATTCTGCTCGACCAACTACGGTCGAAACGGGGGTCCTATTCATCGGGAGGGGAGTGGTGTACCACAAAATAGAGAAAACGGACTTGTGTTGGAGCGCTACGTTCGAAATGGGGGTCCTGTTCATCGGGAGGGGTGTGGCGTACTGCAAAACATGACTCCACGGGCTACTTTTCACCAAGCATCGACCCTCCTTCAGCCTCCACCTGCACTGTTCATCCACCACGTCTTCCTCCTGCCTCCACCAGCTACTGTTCATCCACGGGCTAAAGTTCATCCAATCCTCGACCGGCTACTATTCAACCAGCCCTGCATGGGTTCCTGTTCATCCACCCCCCAACCGACTCGGCTGTGGCAGCCTCCTCTCTGTGTGATGTTCATCCAGTGGCAACCACCTACTACCACGGTGTCCTGTTCATCCAACCCCCGCCAGGAACTGTTCATCCAACCCCAACCACGTACGTCTAGACTCGTTTAACCAACCCCCACATTCACTATTCATCAAGACATAGCAGGTTCGATCGATAAGTTAGCACTAGTAGCGAAGGAATCGATGAATCGGGTTCAGTTAACAACCTAGGGATCAGTCACTCGAGTTACGTAATGTGCGTAGCTAGTGCAATCGCTCGGGTTCAGTAAGCGAACGCCTCGCTTGGGTTCAGTTAGAGCCCAATGCCTCGCACACACGTGCATACATATACGAGAGAAACGTGCGAACCTCCATTCATTGCTCGGCCCCGAGCACCCACCATAACCGGGAACTCCCCGAAATTTTCCTCCCCTCGCTTCTACCATGATTTGTTCCGTCCTAGACAACTGAAATAATTTCATGCAGGTGCGTCTCCGGCCCGCCCAGGATGAAAAGCCCATTTTTTGTCAAGGAAGTAGGAGCCCGCCACATCTATCATGATACCGCATATTTTCACAATTGTCATCGTAGAAGTGTCATAAGCATGACAGAATGTTTTTTGTTCGAGCCAAAATGTCACGGATGAGTCTTTTTTTGTAGTGATAGAATCATATATTTCAATCAAAGAAGCAATTTCATTGGCACCCTTAAAAGAAACAAATTTCTCTATTCTTTCAATGTCATACTAATTATAAACACATTTGTCATAGAAAGATAAGATTTCATTATCCTTAAACTCACATTAGGGAAGGTATTTTTAGGGTCTTTAGAACAACAAGTAAAATCATGTATTTCGCATAATTTCCAAGCATAGCAATGCAAACAATTAATTTGATGTCGTAAAAGTTTCCCTTTTTGAGACGAACAATGTCTCACAAAATAAGCATGCTCATCTAATGATTTTACCTCTACTAAGTGATATGTCTTGGTCGTATCTATAATTCTGATTGCTACATGCCAATTATACAAATTTCACATACTTTTGGCAACATTTTATATGATTTATTGGACTAACATATTTATCCAGTGCCAAGTGTCAGTTCACACTAGTACGCGTCGGTGCTATACAAATGGATTTTAACCCCTTTCCGCAATGACATTTGGAACCGTCGCCTAGTGAATGACGGCGATAGGGGGTCCTTCCCACACGACCCAGAAACCGTCGGGGATAGGGACCCTACAGTACTCCTACTCATTTCTGCTCGCATTGCCATCACAGTCGGTATTCTGTGGTGCTTAGTTTACGATGGGCGTCCCATCACAAATGGTTCACTATTATAGAATGTGTATGATAAGCATACAATCACACACATTCGCTTTTCCCAAACCGTATGTGATAACTAATTAAGAAGATTAGCTAATCGTCGTATGAGTGTCCGACAGGATTACGAAACGTCGGACCGTCGTAACATCGTCGTACACGACAACTATCACACACACTATTCTGTGGTGCAACATTTATGATGCATACTTCATCAGAAACAGTTCATGGTTGCAAATCGTGTACGATAAGGCAACTAACACAAACATTTAGTTTTCCCGCACCATTTGTGATATTGTCTGACATCGCACAGGCTTTGCAAACGGCAACTGTGTGCATGCTTGCACATGTTTTCTCTCTGTGAACCGTCTCGGATTATGGTGTATATCGCAAACGTTTGTGTTTTACCAACCGTGTATGTCGTAACAACCTGGAGAGCATAATTTCACCATAATTTAATTGCTGCTATTCCAAATTGTACCGGATTTGATTTTGAATTTGAATGTATGCTACAACTTTATTCATATCCATCAGGTTCAAACAACCAATGAATTATGGGATTCATAGGTACATACGTTCAAGAATTACATAAGAACCAAATAAAGAATGATGAACCAAAGGTGTATACTTGTACTATTAAAGACAGTAAAGAAAGAGGAGCAATACATTCTGGTTGTTGAACAAGGTGAAGCGGAATGCCCATATTGTGCCCTCCTCCATGCAGAAGGCACGCACGACTCTAGTCCAACCCCTTGTGAAGGCCGACCGCCCATCCTTCACGGTCTTCATGAAAATATCTAGATAATCATCGTGTTCTGGTAGAAATACTTTAACCTTTGCATGCCCACAAATCATGTAGTTTGAGAGGTAATCTTGAGTAAACTGCTTTGGCAACCACTTCAAAGGAAAAAAGATTCAGACATTGTCATCTAACACAACTCATTCTCTCTACTCTTATAAAAAACAGAGTTGGTGATGATGGTGTGCCTGCCATCCTGCAATATAGGTCGTCCAATCTATATCTGACGGATAGGAAGGATACTACGACAATTTTGCAACAAGATACCCGCACTCCTATCCACATTTGCAGATAAGGCCTTCTCTCGTTCATCCTTATCTCCCACAAGATAAACTACTCATATAAATGCATCTTCATGTTCTGTGCAACGCACGGGCATCTTGCTAGTGGGCAGTAAAAAAGAAGGCTGCAGAGTTCTTACTTACCATCCTGTAGTTCGCTGTTGTGTTGGATAAAGTGAAAACAAATAGTTTAATTGCCATCTTTGGACCCACTTTTTAACAATCTTTAACAGCTTCCTCACTTGATGTTGGTTCATCGATATCTCATTGCCCCATGTGCAGAAAGGGTCGAAGCGTGGATCTTCACCAATGGCATATGTACCTATAAGCACCAAGTTAATATCAGAAGCTAAACAACAATTGCACAATGATGTAGTAAAACACTCTTTTATAATAGTCCCTCTGTTCCTAAATATTTGTCTTGCTAGCAATTTCAACAAGTGACTACATACGGAGCAAAATTCGTGAATCTACCCTCTAAAATATGTCTATATACATCCGTATTTGGTAGTCCATTTGAAATCTCTAAAAAGAAAAATATTTAGGAACAGAGGGAGTATCTGATAACATCTAATATACTCACATATTAGATGAATTAACATCTTATATTATGGGCCGGAGGGAGTTTAGTGCATTCTTACAAATTATTGGCTGATTAACTGCTACTGTATCCATGGGTTACAGTTAATTTGAGCTAGTTTGGGCTCAAATATACCTAAAATATATCTAAACATGAGGGCTAGTTTGAGCTAGTTGCATCTATAACCCACCCAAAAAAACTACCCAACCTAAGAGGTGCTAATCTGAGCTAGTTCTCCTAGTGCATTTATTATCAATCTAACCCTACCATCCAAACAACTCTTTGGATGGAGTTAGTTCAGGGTTAGTCATCAGCTAGAAACTAACTCTAACTCCTAGCTAAGTTGAGTATCCAAACAGGGTTGGGTTGTTGTTATTGTTGCTGCTGCTCTTCTACGTATATCTAGACAGCATTAGAACATTAATGTAACACTCTTCCTTGTTGCTATGTAGCCTAGCATTGCATATTTAGACATGAAGTACAGTGCATGTTGCTATGTAGCCTCAGATATATTACATATGGCACTAGTTAACCTAACGATAATGGGTTGCAGATATATTCAATTAAAAGTCATATTCACCGATTAGTCCCTTATAAGCCCCCGGCCTATATGGTACCAGCTACCGATATCCTGAGTTGTGAGTAGATATAAGCCATGGGATGAAACTAACCTCGATGGAAAACAACAGTCATTTTGAAAATTGTCTTGTGTAGGTACATCGAGAAGAATGTTAATTATATCAGGCTAAGCATCAACCAAAATTATCCATGGCAGACAAAATAATCTCCAAAAGACAGCTTCAGTGTGCAGGTTTAAGCACGCTAGGAAAGCAAAACAAGTGGAAAGGTGTGTTAACTGCAACATGCCTAAAATTTAACAACAAGCATGCATAGTCATTCAAACTGGTATTGTGCCGGTCTAAGTACACTGGTTATTGTTAAATAAAAACGGAAAGGAGTGTTAACTACAAGATGCATCAACCATATGTAGTCATTCATTGTGGTATGGTTGAATTTGGTACTGATAAAATTGAACTGCACAGTTCATACTTGTACATATGGAACATCACATTGTGAATAACTGGAATAAACAAGGCATAGTACGAACAACCAAAGATCGCTTTTGAAACTGGACATATGCTAACTACAAACAGCCGAACAATCAAAAAACTTTAAAAGAGGAATAGGCTAGCTATAACAGGTTTAACAACAAGCAAATATATGCATTCCTATCGATATGTTGAAAACTGGATTGATGAAATGTACTGACGATAAATACTTGCACCTATAGAGCATCACATTGTGAACAACTGAAATAAACAAGGCATACTGCAAACAACCAGATATAACACTTGAAACTAGACATATTCTCACTATACTACAAAAGGGACTCGACAAAAAAATCATGGGTTTCCCCCTCTGAAGAGGCACGGCAAAACAAATCGTGGGTTTCCTCACTTGTCACAGATGGGCTCGTTCCCGTGTGAAGAGCATGGACCCTGGATGCCCTCCATGTTGTCGCAGATGGGCTCCTTCCTCTTGGAAGAGCACGACTGTAGGGTGCCCTCCCTGATGTCACAGGCGGGCACTTTCCCCTTGGAAGAGCATATGTTCTATTTCCCCTTGAACGAGCGGGAGAGAGTGCCCTCCTAGTGGTCACCGTCGATGAGGTCTGACTTGGAAGCTGTGGATCCCAAGCCAACGTCAAAAAGCGTGTGCTTTAGAAATGACAAAAGGGGCTCGATGGCGATGTAGGATGGAAAATTGTTGACAGCGAGGCAGAGGAGATCAGGGGCGGGGCCATGGATGAGATCAACGGCGGTTGAACCCGAGGTGTCGAAGGTGGGCCACTTAACCTGTGACATAGCCCACCTCAGGCCGTCGCTATCGATGAGCTCGATGTCGTAGCCGGCGGCCGAGACATGCCCGCATACTCTAGCTCGCTGCTTGAGTGACTGCCGCCGGTAATGGTCGTCAGCTTCCTTGGTGACGTCGGGCGAAGAGACCGCAATACACCCCTTTTGGGCCAGTCGCTCCTCGAGCTCCATGGGAAGCATAGCTGGGTTTAGGCTGCGATGCTCTGGAGTGTGGGATGGGGATGGGGAACTGTGGGAAAGCGGGCGTTTGGCAGACGTCATCTAAGAAACTCAGGGCGGCCTGGGTATGGCGATCGATGGGTAAGCTGCACAGGCAAACCGGCAGATGTTGACAGTGGAGGCCTTGCAGCGGGGCGGCGAGGAGGGAGGGACCTTGCTAGGGTTTCGAGCGAGGGAGGAGGTGTGTGTGTGCGCGTGCATGCCCGATGGGGTTTTGGTGTGTGTGTGTGGAGGGGGGTGTTTGACGAAATGACGCGGGTACTGAAAATTTTACTACGCTGGAGTCAAACACGGGAGTGAAATGCCGGGGCTATTGAAAATTTTGATGATAGTGCATCACACACGGTCCGGATATAACAACCGTGTGTTATTAAATAAAAAACCCTCGAGGAAGGCATATATTATCTAGGGATGCATGCGGGATTGGGAACATGAAACATCACACACGGTCCGGAGATAACAACCGTGTGTTATGAAAAAGAAAAAACCCTTGAGGTGGGTAGATATTTTCTAGGGATGCAGGCGGGATCGGGAACAAGAAACATCTCACATGGTCCGGATATAATAACCGTGTGTTATGAAACAGAAAAACCCTAGAGGCGGGAATATATTTTTGAGAGGGGGAGCCTCGTGGAGCCCAATGTACTGTGTGGATGTGTGCGTGACAGGGGCACCGGCGTGGCACATGGTTAGTTTGAGTGAACCGTGTCTGTTGCATCATCCGACTTGTCTAATGTTCATAAATTTAGCAAAAAATGGCGTGGGAGAGGGTCAGAACACGAACACACTTGCATGTGGACCAAATTTATGTATGAAAAGGGTGGTTTGATTTTCAAATACCAAATGCAACTTCGATGTGCCACACCTATCTCGTCAAGTGCACGATATTGCTTGCCCCCCTCGTGTCGGCACGAAGGGAATCCTAAGATATGAACGCACGACCCCTCCCCCCAACCGAGGCTCACCTAGAAGTACCTAGCAGCCCCCTCCTCCCCCGTGTCGACACGAAGGGAATCCTAAGCTATGAATGCATGCCCCTCCCCCCCAACCGAGGTTCACCTAGCAAAGCGCGAAGTAGCTAGCAGCCCCCTCCC